>CM033646.1:31273908-31546123 GCA_019512145.1 Engystomops pustulosus | reverse complement strand
AGTTTTAAAAAAAAATAAAATATATGTGGCTGGGAGCAGGCTGCCTAAAATAATAAAGATGTACTTCCTCGGTGCCCTCCGGTATCCAGCGCTGCTGTCGCTCTGGTCCGGGCGCCACGTAAACAAACATGGCCGCCGGAGCAGCACTGCATTCAGCTTGGGTCCGGCCGGAAGCTGAGTCCAGCGCTGCTCCGGCTGCCATATTTGTTTACATGGCGGCCGGACCGGAGCGACAGCAGCGCTGGATACCGGAGGGCACCGGGAGGTAAGTACATCTTATGTTTTAGTCAGCCCGCTCCGGCCACATATAGTTTTTTTTTAAAACTCGGACAACCCTTTAACTCCCAGTACCCGGCCAGTCTAGTACACACCCCAGTAACCTCTGCAGATAATTACAATTACTAAAATAAGTTTTCAACTAGTTAGGTTCCAGGATAATTAAATTACAGATTATGGCAGAGGTTTCCTTTAAGGATTAGACAAAGTGTCTGCCCAATAAGGGTGTATCAACATAACAATTGTGTCCCACAGTTAAGATGTTAGAGCCGGATACAACTGATCATATTTTGGTGCAGCGGATGCTATCAATCAGATAGAAAAACGCAGCATGCAGTATTTTATAAAATTATAAGCTGACTTTTGGTATCAGGACTGTACCATACGATGCAGGTAAGGATGCCACAAAAATTAAAGGGATTTAGTGGTATCAGAATCCCTATGAAAAACTGAAACAGAGGTTGTAATCTGTGAAGGAGGTTTAGGATTATCCTGGTGAGAACTTCCCACTACCTGCAGAAAGAGTTAGACGGTTTGACACGTCCTTCATATACCTTCAGATTTTTAATATACCACTCTGTCAACTTCCCTAGGCTCTTGTCATCTTGCTGCTGCTAAACCTATAACCTCTTTCAACTCCCCCCTACTTTTCTTTTTTAGTTTTTTTATATAGTTTCTATTAATTCTCTGGAGAAAGAGAATGTGTTCAAGAGATAAAAGAGAAATTAATCTAGAGAGAAAGCACACAGGAGAGAATTGAAGAAGTGTTCAAAGATACATGTAGAAAATGGGTTAAATGAGAAGATAGAAATTACAACAAGAGAACATAAAGAAGTTAAAAGAAAAAGACACAAGAGAAGATGGAGAGAATATTCCAGAGAAGAAAGTGAGTGAAAAAAGAGAAGAAAAAAGGACCAGGAGAGAAAGATAAAACAAGTCAGAAGGGAAGGAAAATGAAAACAGGAGAAAAAGAGAAGCTACACAATAAAGTAAAAGGACAACAGAAAGGAAAGGAGTCGAGAAGAAAGTGTAAGATATCGGGAGAAGAAAGTGAAAGGAGTCGAGAAGAAAGTGTAAGATATCGGGAGAAGAAAGGAGTCGAGAAGAAAGTGTAAGATATCGGGAGAAGAAAGTGAAAGGAGTCGAGAAGAAAGTGAAAGATATCGGGAGAAGAAAGTGAAAGGAGTCGAGAAGAAAGTGAAAGATATTGGGAGAAGAAAGTGAAAGATATCGGGAGAAGAAAGTGAAAGGAGTCGAGAAGAAAGTGAAAGATATCGGGAGAAGAAAGTGAAAGATATTGGTAGATGAAAGTGAAAGATATCAGGAGAAAGAGAAAGGAGACAGGAGAAGAAAGTGAAGGGAAGGAAATGTATTCAGGGAAGAAGGAAAAAACTATTTGGAGAAGAAATTGAAAGGTATCGGGAGAAGGAAGAAAACAAAGATATGGGCCAGGAAAAATAGAGAGTTCAGGAGAATAATATAAAAACTCAGGATTAGCAAAAACAAAGACAAATGAATGACATAGGAATGATTAAGGGATATGGATAATAGCAAAACATTGCAAGTAACATAATAACAACACAACTAAAGGGGCCGTGCCAGGATACTGCAGTATGTTATACCCATCTTGCTGACTGGGGGGAGGGGGGGGTCTGTTTTCCATGTAGAATAGAGTGTTTCATCTCAATGGGGATTGCTGGAATAGTTAAGAAATATTCCAGGATTTCTTTGACAATTCATTCAAATTTATTGCTGCTCCTTTCAATTCTACAGAGAATTCTGCAAGTTTTGGTTCTAATTCTTAGCTATCTCTGGTGCTAATTCAGTCAAAAAGGGATCAGGACCTCTGGAGTGAAATAGAGGCCCACAAGCATCCCCAAAGTATCCACGTGGTGTATATATATATATATATATATATATATATATATATGTATACACTGGGATATAACATGCAGGGATATGATCTCATCACTAGGTAATAGACACAATGAAGCTTCTAGTTGATTAAATGACACAGAAAATTCTATCCGCAACCATATGTCCTCCATGAACATACATTACCATCACAATGGATTGCCATTAATTGGAGTGGTTCGCTTACCAGCGACCTAGGGCATGGATGCATTAATTGTTCACTATGAATTTGGATCGTCCCATGATTATATGTATTTGGGCAGCCGACCAACACAATTCTCTGCTTAGAGAACAGTTAATTGGTGGAAATGGCCGCTATGTTGGCGATGGGTTTTGTGCTTCTATTATGGAGAGAGGTTTTGAACCTCCTGATACACAGCTAATAAACAGGGCGATTAACCATTTCAGTATTAGGGTTGGTTTGGACCTAAGTGTCCAGTGTCAAAATTTTATCTTTTTCAAACTATTATCTTAATGGTGAATTTATATTTGCCTTTGTAATTTCTCTCTGTTATCATTAGAAGCAGCCACCATTTCATGTGATAATTATTTAGGAAAGCATTTTTGGAAAATACACAAAGCCAGACTGGGTAGAGGGAGAAATCCCCCTCGAGTATATAGCCTGCCTGCAGCCCCCTCGAGTATATAGCCTGCCTGCAGCCCCCTCGAGTATATAGCCTGCCTGCCCCCTCGAGTATATAGCCTGCCTGCCCCTCCCGGTCTGTCGCAGACACCATGACGTCAGCTGCAAGCTGATATCATAGTGTGTGCCAATGACATCACAAAGACTGTGACGGACCCGGACCCTATGTCGGACCCGCGATGGATGCTGGGGAGCGTCAGAAGATGAGTTCACTTTTTTCCTTGACTCCAGTATAAACCAAGTTAGGATTTTTCAGCACATTTTGTGTGCTGAAAAACTAGGCTAATACTCAAGTATATAAGGTAGTAATCCTGGAACCTGAGCTAACTTGTTAAAAACTTTATTTAGGTAATATGTAAATTAACAGCAGAGGTTACTGGGGCATGGAAGAGCCTTAACTCCCAGAACCCGGCCAGTCTAGTACACACCCCAGTAGCCTCTGCAGATAATTTACATATTACTAAAATAAAGTTTTCAACTAGTTAGGTTCCAGGATAATTAAATAACAGATTATGGCAGAGGTTTGCTTTAAGGATTAGACAAAGTGTCTGCCCAATAAGGGTGTATTCACACATAACAATTGTGTCCCACAGTTAAGATGTTAGAGCCGGATACAACTGATCATATTTTGGTGCAGCGGATGCTATCATCGGATAGAAAAACGCAGCATGCAGTATTTTATAAAATTATAAGATGACTTTTGGTATCAGGACTGTACCATACGATGCAGGTAAGGATGCCACAAAAATTAAAGGGATTTAGTGGTATCAGAATCCCTATGAAAACTGAAACAATCTGTAATCTGTGAAGAAGGTTTAGGATTATCCTGGTGAGAACTTCCCACTACCAGGAGAAAAGAGTTTTTGACACGTCCTTCATATACCTTCAGATTATTAATATACCAACTCTGTCAACTTCCCTCAGGCTCTTGTCATCTTGCTGCTGCTAAACCTATAACCTCTTTCAACTCCCCCCTTACTTTTTCTTTTTTAGTTTTTTTTTATATAGTTTCTATTAATTCTCTGGAGAAAGAGAATGTGTTCAAGAGAATAAAGAGAAATTAATCTAGAGAAGAAAGCACACAGGAGAGAATTGAAGAAGTGTTCAAAGATACATGTAGAAAATGGTTAAATGAGAAGATAGAAATACATTACAAGAAGAACATAAAAGAAGTTAAAAGAAAAAGCACGGAGGAGAAGATGGAGAGAATATTCCAGAGAAGAAAGTAGAGTGAAAAAAGAGAAGAAAAAAGGACCAGGAGAAGAAAGATAAAACAAGTCAGAAGGGAAGGAAAATAGAAACAGGAGAAAAAGAGAAGCTACACAATAAAGTAAAAGGACAACAGAAAGGAAAGGAGTCGAGAAGAAAGTGTAAGATATCGGGAGAAGAAAGTGAAAGGAGTCGAGAAGAAAGTGTAAGATATTGGGAGAAGAAAGTGAAAGGAGTCGAGAAGAAAGTATAAGATATTGGTAGATGAAAGTGAAAGATATCGGGAGAAAGAGAAAGGAGACAGGAGAAGAAAGTGAAGGGAAGGAAATGTATTCAGGGAAAGAAGGAAAAACTATTTAGGAGAAGAAATTGAAAGGTATCGGGAGAAGGAAAGAAAACAAAGATATGACCCAGGAAAAATAGATAGTTCAGGAAAATAATATAAAAACTCCGGATTAGCAAAAACAAAGACAAATGAATGACATTAGGAATTGATTAAGGGATATGGATAATAGCAAAACATGGCAAGTAACATAATAACAACACAACTAAAGGGGCCGTGCCAGAATACCGCAGTATGTTATTACCCATCTTGCTGACTGGGGGAAGGGGGGGTTCCTGTTTTCCATGTATGAATAGAGTGTTTCATCTCAATGGGGGTTGCTGGAAATAGTTAAGAAATATTCCAGGATTTCTTTGACAATTCATTCAAATTTATTGCTGCTCCTTTCAATTCTACAGGAAATTCTGCAAGTTTTTGGTTCTAATTCTTAACTATCTCTGGTGCTAATTCAGTCAAAAAGGGATCAGGACCTCTGGAGTGACATAGAGGCCTACAAGCATCCCCAAAGAATCCACGTGGTGTATATATATATATATGTATACACTGGGATATAACATGCAGGGATATGATCTCATCACTAGGTAATAGACACAATGAAGCTTCTAGTTTGATTAAATGACACAGAAACTTCTATCCGCGCCCATATGTCCTCCATGAACATACATTACCATCACAATGGCTTGCCTATTAATTGGAGTGGTTCAGCTTACCAGCGACCTCAGGGCATGGATGCATTAATTGTTCACTATGAATTTGGCTCGTCCCATGATTATATGTATTTGGGCAGCCGACCAACACAATTCTCTGCTTAGAGAACTAGTTAATTGGTTGGAAATGGCCGCTATGTTGGCAGATGGGTTTTTGTGCTTTCTATTAATTGGGAAGAGGTTTTGAACCTCCTGATACACAGCTAATAAACAGGGCGGATTAACCATTTCAGGATTAGGGTTCGTTTGGACCTACGTGTCCAGTGTCAAAATTTTATCTTTTTCAAACTATTTATCTTAATGGTGAATTTATGTTTGCCTTTGTAATTTCCTCTGTTATCATTAGAAGCAGCCACCATTTACATGTGATAATTATCTTAGGAAAGCAATTTTTGGAAAATACACAAAGCCAGACTGGGTGAGAGGGATGGAAATAGTGATCAGGGTTTAGTAATTGACCACATTTGGTCTATATGCCCTCACTAGGGGGAGGGGGTGGATATGGTTCCCAAATCAGAACTGATCAATATGGATACAACAGAGTGTCTGAGAGCAGAACTGTTCTATTCGCCCATGGCAACCAATCAGAGCTCAGCTTTTGTTTTCCCACAACTGTTTATAACATTACAGCTGAGCTCTGATTGGTTTCCATGGGCAACTTGAACGGTTTTACCTCAGAAACTTGATGATAAATCTCCCCTATTGTTTGTATAATGAATAGTTTTCCAATATACTTCCTCACGGTTTTCTAGATCTCTGCTTGCTGTCATTGTATAGGAAGCTTTATTGTTTACTTCCTGTGGATAGAAACCGGTACCTGGTCATGTGATGTCACACAGGTGCACAGATCTTATATCACACAGATCTGATTACTCTCTGTGTTATAATGTGCCGTGCACCTGTGTGACATTAGATGACCAGGGACCGGTGTCTATCCACATATCCACAGGAAGTAAATAATAAAGCTTCCAATACAATGACAGCAAGCAGAGATCTAGAAAACCCAGAGGAATTGATACAGAAAGTATATCGGAAAATTGTACAACTTGTCACCAAACAATAACTTTTATTTGCTGAAAGTGGACAAGATGAGTTTTTTTTCCTGCACCTTATAGGAGTCTACATATTAGGGAGCTCTCACCCCCCCCCCCCCCATTTTTGTTATATCCATAATGTGGAGATTTTACTTTCCCAGGGACAGATATGATCCAGAACAATGTGAGCCCCATGAATGTCTAATGTGAGATGTGAAGGAATTCCCTGAACTCTCTGAGGATATTGATAAATCCACTGCTGATCCAAAAAGCCAGAGGATGATGTTGGATGGTTTCTGTGGAAATGAGGTCGTGGAAAAAAAGGACAAAAAACAACAGAAGAATATTTGTGTAAAGCCAGAAAATCCATCCTACGCTGAACTGCAATACTGCAAGCCAAGAAACATGACATTATGGGAGAGTAATTCATGTCCAAGCAGCAGCGCAGCACAATGTAAGCCTGGATGGAGGATAGTGCCGCTATATACTGTGCAGGGTCAGGCACAAAGCCCGCTAATCTAAAAGGCATCTTCTATATCTATTTTATGCTAGTAATGCCAGATATTACTCCATGAAACTACCAGCCCCCCTCAGGTAGGGTATGAAATGTCTTTTCTAGAATTCCCTGTTTTATGGGAAATTTCACCAATTTACCTATAAAAATAAATAATGCGAAAACGAGCAGAAAAGAGTCATATTTTGCATGAGATTAGAGGCTGCAGGGGTGTGTCACTATCTTCAATTATATAACACATAGAAACCTGCTTTTGGTGTCATAGTAAAGCCAAGAGTCTCATCTATCAGATCACAGAACCAGAGTTTTAGGCAGCACTTGTATTTTTTTTATCTTACATTTCCAACTATGACAAACTTCCTGGATCTCTAAAAGCAGATTTCTAGGTACTATAGAATCAAATACATGGGCAAATGAAGTGGCTACCACCCTGAAGCCTTTAAACTCGACTAATTTTAGGCAAAATATGACTTGTTTGTGCTCATTTTGACATGATTTTGGAGGAGATTTTTAACAGGTTAACTGGCGATATTCCTCATAGTTTAATGGGGTAAAATATGTTAAAAGATAGCAGGCAATATATAATCCTGTGATAGAGCCCTAATAATGAACTGTTAGCTCTGTTACTAGTAATCTACTCTGTCTAAGTGACAGGCTAATTTGTGTAGTACAGCAGCCCCATACCAGAAAATGGAGCGACTGAGTGAATATTAAACCATACTATTTTAATTTTGGAAGGAAGAAAAAAGTGTGAAGTATATTCTTACCAAAATTAAGACACAGTGCTTTACGAGTTCACAAAGCTGCCCAGAGGCTGCAGCGCTGCACAGAGTTTGCCAAATTGGTCCCTGTCCCCATGGGGCTCACAATCTAATCAAACTACCAGTATGTTTTGAAGTGTGGGAGGAAACCAGAGGAAATCCATGCGAACACGGAGAGAACATACAAATTCTTTGCAGATGTTGACCTAGGTGGGACTTGAACCCAGGACCACAGCACTGCAAGGCAGAAGTACTACCCACAGCTACATGCCAGTCTATAGAGGTCAGTGATAGAGTTCCCCATACTAGGTAGGCTTAGCTTTATTATCATACTCTCTTGGTAGAGAAGATGGTGCGTGGGGTTATACAGCTGCTGCAGCTCTACTAGATAAAGCAGGATGGGAATACAATACAGCACAAGCTCATTGTTCTTAGATTGTGTGTAGGAGCAACCTCTAGGACAGATCTCAATACAGGATGAAAAATCTATACAGTATTCGTCAGGCAGGTATATGCCATAGGAATGCCCTCCCAGCAGTCTACATGCCACAATAGGCACTTGCATGGGGCAAATAAAATTATTAAATTCATAATTATCAGAACCATGTTGATAAAGCAAATGGAACCACCTTGACTACACACAAAGTAATAGTCAAGTCTAATGTGATCACACCGATCCAGAGTCCACCAGCAAGATCACACTAAAGTAAGATGGATTCAGACACAGGTTCAGGGCTGTCCGAAAATCATGGCCACTCCCATAAGTCTAACATTTTAAAGTGGTTTTACATTTATTTACCTACGTATAATAAAAGAACCATGTTTCATCGGAAAGTGGGGGTCCCTTCTTCTGGATTTTATGTCTGCAATGTAGGAACCTTTGTTGGACCTTCAAAAGTCTGCAATGGGGCCCTGCCTCTCCTAGTTATACCCCTGGTTCTGGTACTGTATTTATGCATTGGACTAGTGATGACATAGTGATGCTGTTTTTATGTACAAGCAGTCCCCGGGTTACGTACAGGATAGGTTCTGTAGGTTTGTTCTTAAGTTGAATTTGTATGTAAGTCAGAGCTGTATAATGAATAAAGCTTCATTGCAGACACCTTTGACACCAATCATTGTAGCCTGGGGCTAAAGTACAGTAAATTGCCAAAATCCAGAGGTCCGTTTGTAATTAGGGGTCGTCTGTAAGTCCGGTGTTCTTAAGTAGGGGACAGCCTCTACTAAGCTTTGTTCAGGTGAAGTATGTATGTAGACTGCTATTTAAGCCAGGCACAATATTATAATGACACTGTACATTTTAGTTTAAGGGGGGACACTGTATATGTTAGAATTAATTCGGGAGGGGAGCAATGTCTAAGCTAACTTATTGGGAAAGTACTACAATCCGTACATAATTTGTAGGGGGTTTTTATGCTAAAAATTGGGGTGAATGGTATATAACTAATTTCGTAGAAACTGCCCTGAGGTTTATCATAAGCTTCCTATGGAGGGATGTGTCAGATCTAGTGCAATGCAGGAGGTCATCTGGTACTAGGCGTTGTCTCTGCTTTCTCAAGGACAAAGCTGAGAGGATTCTGGAAATCAGAAGTGCCCACATTTTTGTGTTTTGTATGAACATTTAACACACACAGACACCACATATGGCTGTAACCGGCTAGATGGGCCTCTGTTACATGAATAACCCATACACTGCAGTGTCATGCATGCCAATGACACCCACATCTACAGGCAAACTTTTGTCTCATCAAAGAAAATATAAAATTGTGGATTACCCTTTAAAATGTAGCCTAAAAATTCAACCATTTATTTAATAGCTTTACACCAATGACGTCTTGATGAACTCTGTGACAAGACAAAAGCACTTCGGGTGCTATAGCACAGCACAAGCAGCGGGTTAGATGAGAAATGTACTGTACAATGTTGGGAATTTAGGAATGGTTTATAGAAAAACTGTTTAAATTAGTAGCAATGGACTCAACAAGAGGGGATTCCAGTGGGCAGACAATAAATGGTTGTATATGGTATGGACCATTGCATTCGCAGGAGTCTCACTGATGGATTTACAACTATTTTATTATATATAATCACTGGGCAGCACGGTTGTTCAGTGGTTAGCACTACAGCCTTGTAGCGCTGGGGACCTGGGTTCAAGTCTTACCCAGTTCAACATCTACAAAGAGTTTGTATGTTATCTCCGTGTTTGCGTGGGTTTCCTCTGGGTCCTCTGGTTTCATCCCACAATTTGGCAAGCTCTGTGCAGCGCTGCGTCATCTGTAGGCGCTATATAAAGAATTATTATTATTATAATATGTAGAGATGCTGTTATTCAGGACAGACGGTCCGGGAAAGCTGGGTAAAACCCTTGGAATCCTCTGACATATAAGATGAATTAGTGAGGAATACACTTCCCAGAAACACTGGAATATTGGCAGCCAAAGCTAGTGATGTGGCTACCTATCCCCCTATAGTAAATTGGGGCTTCCTCGACTCTCCACTGACAGCAGATGTTGAAGAAGACCAGGATCAGGCTGATAGGTCTCAACACAAATTATCCCTTTTATCTCGGAAAGATAAGTGGCACCGGTGATGTCTGGGAAGTTGGGTGCCCATCTCTCTGGACCCACGCTAGGCATTGTCCTCCATGGGAGCTTTATCCTGTGATCCGCATGTGAAGGTTTAGCTTCCATAACATCCTGCTGACCTTTCATTGTCTTGTTTGATCACAACAGCATAGCCAGAGGAATGAAGGAAGCCAGGGCATGTGTATCTGTGGGAGATGAAAGGCCGGACTTCACTGGGCAGGAAGGATGCTCCCTACACACTTATCTCTGCAGGTCTGATTTAGGGTTTTAGTAAAAACAAACAAGATTTAACAAAATGAGAAAACTTTACTTGTCTTCTAGAGGCAGTATGAAGTATAAACATACATCAACTACAAGATGTAAAAACACAACACTGTGAGGAACATTTACTTACCCGTCCGGAGGAGTTCACAGAAAGTGCGTTGTCCGACGATAATGCACTCTGCCGCGATTCACTAAGATCCTGCTCCCGATATCCTGCATGTGTCTCTTCCCCGCTCAGGTCCGACAGAGTTCACCTTCTTCTTCCTGGTGCATGTAAGTGATTGGCTTGCGACCCAATTTAAAAGTTAAATCCTGCGGTCAGTCCGAATCCGTCGGATCATCCAACGGCCTGCCCCCCCATCTCTGTCGCATGGAAGCCAGCGCAGCTGCTCCAAAATCCGATCGCGTGTGACACAAACCCCTGTTAAATACCTGTCAAAGCTGTGCATAACCCAAAAACATTGGAAAGCCCAACAAAAGTGCATCTGCGGACCCTTAATAAATAAGCCCCTGTGTGTTAAATAACCGTAATACGATTATTTGAGGAACACAATAGTGAAAAATTTACATACCAAAAAAATCTATCATACTAATGATAGGAATGAATTGTATATTCTCTTGCCTCATCATCTGGGGTTAGAGAGAGTAATTTTAAGAAGTTTGTCTGGTCGCCATTTTTACCCCATTAAACTACTAATCCCACTCAGGTAGGGTATGAAATTCCCTTTCTAGAATTCCCTATTAAATGTGAAATCTCACCCGTTTACCTCTAAAAAAATATTTCCCCAAATCAGGCAAATGCGACTCTTCTCACCTCATTTTCACATGAGATGAGTCAAGTTTAGTGGTTTGCTGGGTAGTGTCATTTCACAAGCCCTCATCTTCTGTTCTATAGTACCTAGATGCAAGCTGCTGGTGTCATATTAAAGATACAGATGCCATCTATCAGATCACATCAGGCTTATGGCTTTGTAAGATACAGAACCAGAGATAGAGACATCTAAAGATATAACACCAGCAGCATGCTTCTGGGTGCTATAGAGCCAAAGATACAGGTTTCTGAAGTGACACTCCACCTTGAGCCTCTAAACATGCCTCATCCCAAGCGAAAATGGGATGAGATGAGTCATATTTGCCTGACTATGAAGAAGATATTTGTTATAGGTAAATGGATGATATTTTACCAAAAAATATGGAATTCTAGAAAGGACATTTCATACCCTATCTGAGGGGGGCTAGTAGTTTAGTGGGTCAAAACCTGGTGATAAATTCCTTTTAAATAGAGACCCTTAAAACCCCCAGAATAAACATGGAGGGGACCTGGAGAGAACTGATCATGTAAGACATTGGTAATAGCACATTTGGTTGGAAAACTTTGGAGGTTTATTTGGGAAAGAAAACTGGGATTTAGTTACAATTCAGTTATAATTATGTTTTCCAATACTGACCGAGGAAAAGCTTATATGTCACTGGTGATAAAGGAGAGCTGAGAACTCCCCAGCCTCTTGTAGCATTCCTCCATATCAGTGTGTACAAGGCTGTATGATCTCCTGTCACTAGATCTCCTCCTAATCACATACACATCTTCCCCACATCCTGAACCAGGCACGTGCCATGTGCAGATACAAGGAGCCAACACCCCGCACACATCTGTATCCATTTATATAGGGCAGAGCCCATGACCTGTGACTGGAAGCACTTATACAGGGGTGGGGGGATATTTAACTAATTCACTGCCATTTCTGCAAGTATTCACCAAGCTGGAGATAAAATATATATTTAGAGTGATCTCTCCATATAGCATTGCCTTCAAATAATAGATATTTTTCAGCATTTTCCATCACTACATACTATGTAATTACAAGGGTATCATGTCGCCCTATGACGCTGTCGCCAAGGTCACGGAGAAACAATTCATATAGATTAAAGAGAGGATATATGGGGGATGACTACGAATATGGATCATCAATAAAGAGCCTTATCTAGATCCCTTCCCTTCTAACTAGGTGATACTGAATGATATGTGCACTCCAGCCCAGCTTTCACAGAACTACATTAAAGAATCAACAATCTACAATCAAAATAAACCAGGGACATTACTCATAGATCCAGGCTCTGGGACTGTGGTAATCTTCTTATATTTGTTATCCAAGGCCTCCTCCTTTTTAAAAATCAATTCTTCAAATTAGGCTAATGATGAATAATTATCTGGGGGTGTTACCAGAGCCCCTCCATGCTGCAGATTCATAGGCTGTTACACTGTGCAGGAGAGCCTCCCTCTCCCACTGTGGCAGATAACATTAGGCAGAGGGATGGGAAGCACTGAAGGAAAAGAGGGTAAGGGAGAAACATTGTAACAGTTTGTGAAGCTTCAGCAAGGAGGGTCGCTGGTAACACTCCCCATAGCACTTTTGCCTCATTAGCCATCATTAAAAGTTGATTTTAGAAGGAGGCCACACATAGAGGATTACCACAGTCACGGTGCCTGGACCTATGAGTAATGGTAGATGGTAGTGATGGTAGATTTACTTTAAATGTCATTAGTCACAATCTGCAGTGAAAAAAAGATTTCCGGGGGTTATACTCTATGTGAACCCTGTAATATTGATATATTTCTATTAGTGCACATAAACTTGTGAGACTTCCTGATGTCCTCTAATTCATTCCGATCATCTTGTACAGAAATGTCCATGGATTTGGAAGAGCCTGACGCATTAAAGTTTACTGTTCTGACAGCACAAAGTGAACCTTAATTCTGGAAAAGTTCCTTAAAGCACAACCTGCATCTCATGTGATGTTATCACTGCAGGCTCCATGCTTGGAGCGCCATCTAGTGGGATAAAGTCGGTAGGTCACTTTATCCATAATCTTCCAACATGGATCAATAATATTCTGTTGGCTTTCATTGCCTGATTCAGCCAGGCCTTGAATAGCAATGGATCTATAGTGCAATGATCTGGGACCCGTGGGGAGGGTTTATCATGCATTTTATGCAAGTTTACAACAAAAAGAAGCTGTTCTTGTGATCATGATCTATTGAATTTCGCTTTGGGCATCGCAGAAAGACGTAAATTGTATATATACGTACATACTCTATGTGATGTCTCATAGTCACAAGGGCTCGTTGTGCTCATTATCAGCCATGTAATGTGTCCTTATAGTAAGAATAGATGCATCGTGATGGAAGATGCAGGAGGAGAGCAGTACAAGGACCTGGACATGTGAAAGTTAGGGTAACATACCTTATATCTCTGCTCTTCAGACAGATTTCTCACTCCCTTTAAGGCAACAAACACCTCATAGTGTGGGTCAGAGCCCCCAGACAACTGACCTGCGGTGACATAAAACATTGGCTCTAATATTCATAGATGCTCAGAATCTGTAGATACAGAGACAACTACTTTTTGGCAGATCACATTTTCTCCAAATCGCAGTGTGGGGAGGGAGTGGCATATAATCTAATGTGAGGAGAAGAGGTAAATTATTATTACTGTACATACTTGTGTACAAGCCTAGTTTTTCTGCACAAAAAAATGTGCTGAAAAACCCTACCTCGGCTTATACATGAGTGTATAAAAAATAAACTTCCATACTCACCTTCCAGTGCTCCCCGATACTCCCCGCAGCTCCTCTTCCTTCTTCTCTCTGCGTGTAACAGCAGGCATTGGCGCATACATTGAAGTGGCCAAGTCACCACTGATGACGTCATAGTGCTGTCACACACAGAGAGAAGAAAGAAGAGGAGCTGCGGGGAGCGCTGAAAAGTGAGTATGGAGGTTTATTTTTTTTACACAGGGGCAGCAGGGGGCATTTCATCAGTAGAGGGAGGGGGGCCTGGCTGCATGGGGAATTTCATAAGCGGGCTCTGGCTGCTTGGGGCATTTCATAACAGGGGGGTGGCTACATGGGGCATTTCATCATTAGTGGGAGGGGCTGGCTGCATGGGGCATTTCATAAACGGGGCTCTTGGCGCATGGGGCATTTAATCAGTTGGGGGGTGGCTGGTTGCATGGGGCATTTCATAACAGGGGGGGGGGGGGAGCAAGTTTCCACGGGAGGCTTATACTCAGTCAATAGGTTTTCCCAGTTATTTGTGGAAAAATTAGGGACCTTGGGTTATACTCAGGTCAACTAATAGAGGAGTATCTAAAGTATATTTTATCTGCTTTATTATTCTACCTTTATCCCTAGAGATGAGACAAGCTGGAGCTGAGAGGATGTCAATGGGGAAGCATCTGATGTAATATTTATATATGGTGAATGTCTATTGTCATTAGTAGTATAAATGGCTGCTGCCAAAAATATCCTACAATGGTCACTGGGCAGCAATGAAATACTACTGTAAAATACATTCAGTTCAGACTAAACACTAACCAAATCAGTGGCTGGTATTAAAAAGATTTCATAAAAAGTTAAAGGGGTTGTCCCAAACATGGTGATACTGTTTACGCTTTCTACAAGTGGCCAACCCCTTTAAGACCATTATACTGCTATCACGTCTACCTCACACTTGGTGGGAAATTCAACATAATCATGTGGTTTTGTGTTGGAAGTAACAGATGAAAGAGTCCGTCTTCTTTCATTTGCTGGATTTAAGGGCAGACACATTGAGTTATATATTTAGAAGTTCCTAAAGTAGCCATAAGTAAGAGCTGTCTGTTTCTTATTGTATACATATCTTATCAGCACAAGAAACAACTGCACTATAGGAATTTAATATAAGAGGAGTTCTCCTTAAAGGGAGTCTATCAGCAATATTATTGTGACAATAAAAGGCTGCAGACTGCGTTAGGTATTAGTCCTGGAGTGTAACCATTACTTTGTGTGTGGTAAATCACAAAGTATTGTTGACAGATTAAAGGGTTTGCTAGTGGTCACCTACCCAGAACTCCACTCTCCAAACAGCAATAGTTGAGTAGAGTGGCCCCAGGCCATAGAGCCACAGTACAGCGCAGGGCCTTATAGAAGCCACATTCGGAAATACGCTCCCCCCGAACATTCAGGGTTTGGCTTTTCCTACAAAAAGAAAAGGCAAATTGATAAGGACAAAAAGTTGAAAGAAAGTATTTCACATTGTGAATCACCCAAGTGAAAAAAAGCTTTGTATAGAACACTTTATAAACTTTCCAGACAAATCTTTCCTGCTTCCAACATTCTGTGACATTCTGTGCAGTCCAACACATATTTGGCTCGAAATCACAGATAATTTGGGCAAAGATTTGGATCACAGGTTGTAACAGGGCACATACCCTTAGCTGGACACAAGGTCAGGTCATGTAAAGCACCAGGTCATATACACTGAACGTATACATAGGTACGGATTTAATTGCGGGGCCAATACACTAATATACAGAAGCGGCAAAGTGGATAATATTTTGCTTAAAAGGGAAAACCCTTTAAGCAGATATTGTCCTATAGTGCAGATTTGAAATACATATGCTGCATGATTTGGTGTGATTTCTATATACTGTGTATATACTGCAATGATATAACCTTTGACAGAAAATATGTCCTATGTTTACGTAAGACTTCAAATAGAAGGCAAACCGCATCCAAAAAACAGGCAGGAACGAGTGGAAATTTTATGGATATGAATGTTATTATATAGACATTAGATGTCTTATGATATTTACCTGTATAAGAATTTCACTACAGGACTTTGATTATAGAAGCTGGTAACTTGCACAACATCTCCAAGCCGGTATCTAAAATAAAGTAAGTTGTAAAGATGACAAAACCGCTGACCATTAGACACTGCTGCAGAGAAAATTACATTGCTCTTCTGCTGGGCTGAAAACACAGGCCTATTGTAAGGACCCCTGATAGCAGACACACAGAGGAAAAAAATCACAGAAAACTGTTTCCATAAGCCTCATTCACATGTTGGGGGACATTTATCAGGACTTGTACACCAGTAATTGTGATTTCCCCCTTCACGCCATCTCTATGCCTAATGGGAATGGGGGGGTTTGAAGGGGATCACAGCTGGCAGCCAAACAGGGCCGGCGCCAGCACTGGCATACCTGGGCACAGATCTGTACACAGATCATCGTAGATGAAACTGTGAACACAGCCTTAGGGAAGAGGGGAACATGTGAAATGGCTGTAGGCGACTCCACCCTGTGCCTTCTACACACACAATAACCTGCTCTGTATGAGCATTGCTGGAAGACACAGCATGGTAGTAGCAAGATCACAAAAAAATTTTTATATATATAAATATATAACAAAGGTCTCAGGTCTCAAGGTGGAGTAACTCTTGATATCAATCAATGAGATACCCTCAGCAAATTTAAGGAGACCCTGTTCCCTATCCCATTTTTTATCAAAATGATAAAAGTTTGTGAAGAAATATACATTAAAATGGAAGTAAAAAATTCACTACTCTAACCAAAAGTCATAACCCGTTTTCTCACCTGTAAAATCCATCCCTGTTGGTTATAACCAACTCATAGACCTTGTCCGCACTCACATCTTGTAGACACAATGTCGCCGGCTGCTCCTGCTCACTCGTGTCCACAGGTATGAATTCAAAGAACACAGAGCGGGGGCACAGCACGTACTGGGAGACATCATCCTTTGGCCACAGATTTACTCCATACAGACCTGAAGGGAAAAAAAGAGAATTACAATTGTAAGAAAAACAGAGATCAAAGAAAAAAGGAATATTAAATGAGCATGTGGTGACCAGATATCACAATACATGGGGTGTAATTTCCTTCCATACCTTCTGCTGCACAATAAGTGGGAGAATAAAGCGGAATCCCGTGGCACAGACGGTCCTGAAGTGTCTGTCGATCCAAGTCACTGCCTCCACTTTCCAGGGCCACAACCACCTGTAACCGGGGCCACATCCTCTTCACAATCCCATGAAACCCTTTCTGGAACTGAGCGCGTAGTTCTGCAGCTCTGGACGCGTCCGGGACCAACATGTCTTCTATCTGCTTTCTGGTTTCCAGAGGAACCTTAAGTTCGGAACTGAGGCGTCCTTTCTGAATATCAGTCACCAGAGACTCCCAACAATCCTCCAGGATGGAGAAGACATAGTGAAGGAGCCAGAAAAAATTGGCTTCGATAACACTTAGGTCTGGGTCCTTGAGCGAGAAGAGTAGCTGTGTGTAGAGAACCTCATGATGGGACATGGAGGGATGGACTGGTACCGGAGGAGAGTAGACGTCCTGCATACACTTTACTGAGAGTGCAGATGGATATGGAACAATGGGAATCCCAACATCAGATTGGTTGATAGGAGGTGGAAATGTGAACTTAAAGACTTTCTCCAAAGCTCCAGGGAAAGTGTTGTAAACAGTTTCCAAATACACAGCTCTTCCCTAAAATATGAGAAGGCAGTTTAGTAAGGATAAGGAAAAAGCTAAGTCACAGGCCGTACCAAAATATCTACAGTATAGCTGCCAACCCAGAAAGGGCAGCAAGTACATGGTATATACAACTTGTGAACAGGGTAGCAGGGACTCCCTGCATCAAATATAACTCAAATATATGCTCAGAGTCGCATCCCTGGCAACATAGTCTGTCTGTGAAATCTGGCCAATGCACGGTCTATGATTTACGGACCAATGAAGGTTGTGTGTTTCTAGCTGAAAGATTACCGGCCAGTTACACACACACAATTAATCTATGTAAAATCTAATAATACATCAGAACTTCCCAATGTGGTAACACAAGAAGAAGCTGTAGGATATACCTGTAGGACACGTTCACTTCTGCTTTTATTACTCATGGGGACCATGGAGCGGTTTCCAGACGTCCCTGGCGATGCCACAAGGACAGAAGGTCTTCCTGGTACCAGTAGGTTTTCTTCTCCCTGTGAGGTGCGCTGTAAATAGTCTTTATAGTCATTATAGTGAGTCAGAGGATGGTTCTTCTGAAAAGAGTGCACATCTGGAAGATGAAAGTAAAGCCGGGTTTCAGCAAAGAGGAGCCTAATGTTATTTTCCAAGCAAACAAAAAACTCAAACCCAACACATACTACATAACCTCTTCTTATTTCTATGAACTGCAACGTATGTGGTTTTCAGTGGTAGGTGATACCAGTAGTAGTGTGTGGTGTGGCTGTACCACTGTCCTATGTTTACACAGGTTAAAGGAACTCAACACCAGATTTTACCCTGGTGATATTAAAGGGGTTGGTCACTTTTACAAAACTTTACCATGGTAAGTATAAGACCCTAATAGAGTCACTCATATCCTAATTACCTTGGTAAACTTTCTGTGTGCAGAGCATGTGACTTGTTTCCTTCATCCACTGTAAGCCAGCAGGACATGGGAGGTCACAGGAAGTCCAGAGTCCTGCTGACCCGCAGCTCCTAGCGACTACACAGAAAGTACAATATGGGTAACCTTATTAGGTTCTTATACTTACCTGATAAAATCCAAGCACCCCAATGGAATGACATGCAAAGCATTGATTGCAAGTGATAAACATGTGACACTTCCACGTGATATGAGTCTTTGTCGAACACTACAATAAGATGCACAAACAAGTTGTAAATTGTATGACATAAATACTACTCAAGATTATAGGGTTATATACAGTGGATAAATAGTTTACACAATCTCATATACATAATTACAAGTCTAACATGTTACAGGTGATACAGAGGATATCAAAGAAGAGCAAGCAGCTTGCCATGAAGTGGACCTTAACGGTTCTGAAAGAACCTATATCATGTAACTTGTCTATAACCAGCCCCCAGCACTATCCTGACCTCTACTTTATCAGAGACACCTGTAACATGTTGAACCTGTAATCATGTACATGCGTTTGTGCAGACTATTTATCCACTGTATATAACCCTATAATTTCTCATATCACATACACCTTGTTTGTGTATCTATGTGACAAAGACTTCTGTCAAGTCCGCACGTCACCTATAAAAACATCACTTTGTATTTCATTCAACTGGGGTGCTTGGATTTCCTTTACAGTGGGCTAGTAGCCCCTTACTCGGCACCCGCTAACCTTAGGAGTGTAATTTGGAATAATATACTGGCAGTCTCCAAGTTACATACAAGACAGGTTTTTTAGGTTTGTACTTAAGTTGAATTTGTATGTAAGTTGTAATTTGTATATTTTATAATTGTAAATCCATAAAAAAACATTTTTTTGCTGTCATGGGAGCAATGATTATCAATAAAGCTTCATTACAGTCTGGGATTAAAGTAAAGCATCCAGAGAGCTTCACCAGAGGACACAGGGGGCAGAGAGGTCCATCGGGTGTCCTTAAGTTGAGGACTGCCTGCTCCATGTAATTTAACTCATGGGGACGACAATGTCACCCAAGCATTTCCCCTCCTGGATTATTTAATGTCTCATTGTTCAGGTATAACATGAAGTCAGAGTACTTCTTCACCACCTGTGACTCCTTAGTTCATTAATGTACATTGTACAAAGTTCTTTGTGTTTTGTGTAATGCTGAATCTATCATAATATAGTAAGTCATTGTTTTCCTGCCATTGTCTGGATAACAAGTTAGTGGCGGTTTGTGGGCCTGAATCCTCCTGACACTCCCCCCGCTGCATTCAGGGGGGAGTTGGGGTCCCCGGGCGTATGCCTACACAGTGGGATACGTCTGTGCCATACGTTGTAAGGACATGTTAGAATCCAGCTGACGTGTCCTTACAGCATATGGAAAATAATGTGATGTGAATCCAGCCTAAGGAGCATCCCAATGTATCTGGTTGCTGTGATATCTTGGACCCTAACTGTACGTACCCTGGAAGTCTCTGAAGCTGTGCTGGAGACCATACTCCGTGTCTTGGTGGTAATACAAGGTTTCCAGTAGCAGGTTCTCCTGGATCTTCTGAGCATTACACGTGTCCTCTTCCAAGGTCTTCCTCTGCTTCTCCTTGGATAGGACCTTGAGGCTCCTCCAGCGCTTCAGCTCAGACATCCATTGATTCCCTCTCTTTCCATTCCATAGGAGAAGTAGGAGAAGACTCGCGACGGTCACCACAGTAAGAATCACGAAATACATTGTCCTAAATAACAGGTGTGAGGATGAGTGATAGTAATGTGTAGGAAAGATACAGACACCCAATCCAATAACATACTCCTCCGAGATGTCACCCAACAAGTCATTGGGGAAAATGTATTATTTATCGAGAGCCAGCCTTTATATCCCCCCCACCGGTGCACTGTGCATCAGATATACTATGAGACTCCTTTCTGGCATAGATTTCAGCAATAACTAGGCAAAGTAAAGTTTTTGGGCCAGGGTGACCCCACACCAGCCTGCCATGCTCCCCTCTCTTCCCTGCCCACTTTTCAAAAAAGTGTCACGGAGAAAGCAAGAGGGGTAAAAAACTGTTAACATTCCTGGCCATGCACCATGCCTTGTTGGCCAGAAACCGCTATTTATGTGCCTGGCACGTCAGTTAAGTGCAGATGAGAAGTTCTCACTGTTCCCGGGTCCTCTCCTGACTCTCTGCCCTGTGTCCTCAGACACTGGTTGTATGCATCGAGGTCAGGACTCAGGCAGAGCGGCTCCAGGAGCAGGAGAGGCCCCAGGAGTGGTAAGTACTTGTCAGCTGTACTGCTCCTGGGTCCTCTCCTGCTGGGGCAGTTCTGCTCCACCTCTGGGTCCTGATGCGGACACAGAGCAGAGCAGCACATGGAGGAGAAAAGAAGCTGCAGTGCATGCAGAAAGGAGAAGAGGAGCCAGGAAAGGAGAGGATTTATTTTTTATCTGCTCTGGGGTCTCCAGTATTATTAGCTTTATGTTCTAGTGGTCTCCAGTATTATTAGCTTTATGTTCTAGTGGTCTCCAGTATTATTAGTCTGCTATGAGGTATCCAGTATTATTATCTGCTAAGGGGGTGGGGGTCTCCAGTATTAGTAGTTTTATGTTCTGGGAGTCTCCATTATTATTATTTGCTAGGGAGTCTCCAGTATTGTTAGTATTACGCTCTGAGGGTTTCCAGTACTGTTATGCTATGAGGGTCTCCCGCATTTGTTTGCTCATTGGGTCTCTAGTACTATTATTATCTGGTTTAGGGTCTGCACTATTATCTGCTCTGATTGCAGACTTTATCGCTGTATTTTGGCATTTATACTTTCTGGGCAGGGGGGCATTTTGTCCTGTACTGTGGTTACTGGTACCATTAAAGTTGAGCAATATGATACTACGGCCCTTGGACCAAAAAATGGTGCTCACCCCAGGCCTCAATCCTTAGATCAGGAGTAGAACAGACATTTAAAGGAAATTTTGAAGTTCTTATAATTTATTATATGTTTGTGGAGTCTGTCCATTTTTTCATGACCCCAACTCCACAGCCCTGGAAACAAATACTTACCTGCAGAGTGCCACATCCACTACTGATGATTGTCAATTATGATGTCACCTTCATTACACATGTGATGGCTGGACGAATCCCTGGCCATGAATGTGACTGCTGCAGGTAAGATGTCATATTAGCGATTACAGTGATGTCACCGGCTGTAAGAAGCAGGCGCTGCGCGCGACCGTGCGCGCGCAACATCTCCGCTATTTTCTATGGAGGCGCGCGCACGATCGTGCGCACGCAGCGCCGAAGTGTCTTCTGCCCTAAAGTTTAAAAAGTGTTAAAACCGCGATACCGCGGTTTTAACACTAACGAAAGTAAGTACCGGCACCAGCTCACCCTGATCTCACCCTGAGCTGGTGCTCGGTACTTACAGCTTACCCCTGCCATACTAAGTGGTAGGTTTCCTTTAAGGAGAATTGTATGGATCCATGAGGGGGTTGGCCACAGTTTACAATTATACTATGTGGGGGCAAGTAAGGTTGATATTATACTATTTTTGTGGGTGGGGCAATAGGAGTGATTTAGCAAAAAGGGGGAGGGTCTTTTTGTCCCTCTTTCCCTAGCCCAAAAGTTGGGAGGTATGTGTAACAGTAACCATTGTCAGGGAGTAAGAGGTCTCCTTACGGAGATGACAATTAAGGCAATGGTGTAAGCTTGTGGGGGCTTCTAGCCATGGATGCTCCAGTAGGGGATTCTGGGAAATATGCAAAGGGTTCCAGCCTACATGGTGGCCTTAATTGGCATCTCTGTAAAGAGACCTCTTACTTCCTGACCCCAGTCACTCTCACCCAACCAAACCAGTTCCCTGCGCTGTACTGAGGAGACACAACCAGGGCAGAACATTACACAGCCTGTTCCTTGTGGAGACTGGTTTGGTTGTAATCCCGCATCATGTCATCAGGCGTCTTATAGGTGATCAAGTCAAGGGAGCTGCCTAACAAGGAGCTAAAAGAGGCGGAGCTTTCCTTATCCCATCCGGGAAACTTAACATATTTTGACAGTAACCTCCACATGCTGCACATTGTCTCTATGTGTGTGATCTGGGAGTCTCCATTATTATTATTTGCTAGGGAGTCTCCAGTATTGTTAGTATTACGCTCTGAGGGTTTCCAGTACTGTTATGCTATGAGGGTCTCCCGCATTTGTTTGCTCATTGGGTCTCTAGTACTATTATTATCTGGTTTAGGGTCTGCACTATTATCTGCTCTGATTGCAGACTTTATCGCTGTATTTTGGCATTTATCATTTGGGGGGGGGGCATTTTGTGCTGTACTGTGGTTACTGATACCATTAAAGTTGAGCAATATGATACTACGGCCCTTGGACCAAAAAATGGTGCTCACCCCAGGCCTCAATCCTTAGATCAGGAGTAGAACAGACATTTAAAGGAAATTTTGAAGTTCTTATAATTTATTATATGTTTGTGGAGTCTGTCCATTTTTTCATGACCCCAACTCCACAGCCCTGGAAACAAATACTTACCTGCAGAGTGCCACATCCACTACTGATGATTGTCAATTATGATGTCACGTTCATTACACATGTGATGGCTGGACGAATCCCTGGCCATGAATGTGACTGCTGCAGGAAAGATGTCATATTAGCGATTACAGTGATGTCACCGGCTGTAAGAAGCAGATGGGATATAGGCGACACCACATGGAATCTGTTTCACTAGGGGGTTAAAATGTATGTTGATATTTTTTTTCTGGCCCCTTATGTATTTTTCATACAGATGACAGATGTCATGACGCCCGTCCGTCCACATTTATCAAACATTTTGTAAGGGAAAAGGTGGCCTGGCCATGCAGGGATTTTGCGTGGGCTGCAAGAAGTCACCTTGTGCATGGTGACAGGAGGGGGCACACTGCACCAGAAAGAGGAGAGTGTAGTTATTTGTTATTTTTATATCCCTTGGGGCCCATATATATATATATATATATATATATATATATATATATATATATACTGTATCCTTAACAAGCCCTGTAAAGCCCAGATGCAGAATCAACAACCCTCCTGCCTCTTTTTCTGATTATTAACAGAATGTCTTCATTATAAAGCAGAAGTCCTGTATAAACCTCTATAATAGTATTTGGGGAGATTGGTTATGTGCTCCTCCACAACAAATCCTGCTTGGAAGGTGTTCCCTTAAAGAGTGTCGTAACCAGGAGAGGCAGGGCCCCATTTATACACTAATGTGCACACATATAGAGCATATACAGACACACATACAGTGCCTTATACAAATATACAACATACATACACACTGTATATACACATACACCATATACACATCACAGATACAGCATATACACATTACATATATGTTACATACATATTATGCTGTACAATGTGCAGCATAATATGTAAATAATGGTGCACATCCTCCATTCCTTGCTGTTAGGTTGGAAGATGTGGCCCCCCTGACACTGTGGGCCTCATAGCAGCTGCTATGGCTGCTACCACTGTCGTTACGCCCCTGCCCCTAAATGTAGCCATCTTACCTGCCCCTGAACAAGGGACTGCACTCCTGCCCCCAGCAGCACCTCCAGACCTGGGCACACAGTGTGCCACTGCCAGCAGTTGGGGCCTATAGTATGCAGCCATTATAAGATCAGGGAATGTCCATTATAAAGTCCTGAAATTATCAATATTCCTATAAAAAGCTCAAATGTCCAACTTCCTCATTGTATTAGAGGTAGAGGCATGTACATGCAGTCACATGAGCCTCACCATACACAGCAGAGCACTGTACACAGGAGACCCGACCCGACGACCTCTCCCAGCCCCGACCACCACACACATTGCAATCACAATTATCACTTACTTCCCAGTCCAAAACATAAACCACGGCAGGGAAGAGAACACGCCCATGCTGTGAGCACGTGATCCAGACTGCAGTCAATAAGAGCAAAGGTAGCCGAAGAGTCCTAAGACGCCATGATTGTTTAGGGCAGAGCTCAATATTTTATATAAGGAGCCATGTTTGTTAATGGCAGACCACCGAGAAGCTGCCTTTGCAGTTTTATTAGAAACGCTAGAAAGCCTCCAGTGATAATAATGAGGCAGCTCGGCATAACGCTTGATACAACGCGTGTACTGTGAGAAATACACCTACGCCTAGCTGTGTCCATAGACATTACAGCTGAGATGTATTTCCCTACTATGGCCACCAGGTGTCCTCAGGGTTCAGCTTCTTTCAATGGACTGAACGACATAAAAGTAAAGGCCTAGAAGGCCATAATAACCGGGTCTGTCTGCGCATGCGCCGGATGTGCGTTTTATATGCGGCTTTTCGTGCAGATTTGTCTATTTAGTGTTGAGTTTCTTAGTACGTTTTTCATGCAGATTTTACGCATGCGTTAATTTACTTATTCTGTTTTACGTGAATTGACATCATTTAAAGCAAAGATTCTTGTGCGGATTTGATGCCAATTTTCACTCACCAGTAGGCTTCAATGTAAAAAAAAATGCAAAAGTTCGCGAAGATGCACAAAAAAAGTTATATGATAAAAAAAAAAAAACCGCATCGTCTACATGACTTTTTCCAAATCATATCCACTTTAATGCTACTGTAATAAGGGTGCGGGCACTTTTTAAAGATTTGTCTATAAATTGAGTGCCGAATATAGCAGGGAACCAGAGGTAGGCGTCCGGGGGCAGCAGCATTTAAGTTTTCACCTCAGGCAGGAAAAAGACTAGAATTGGCCCATAATGTACAAATACCTGAATAGAACGTATGGAGATCTCTCCAATCCTCCTCCTATCCTCTATCACCTTAAATTAGATGCCACTGGGGCACTGTACCTTAATTACAGTCGTTCTTTTTTTCTCATATGCAAATTAGGTTTCCTGGCTCATGCCTCCTGGCTGTGACTCTTCTCTTTGGCAGTGAGCCACACCCCATTATTCTAACTGACATCTCTTTAAATTACTGCCCCGCCTCCTTGTACTTGGGACCGCCTTCTAACAATAGCAAACTGTACCTCATGTATGTGGTCACATAAAAGCACAGCAGCCTCCATTGAGGATGGAGAGGAGTAGAAGTCCATGTGACTTCATGTGGTCAGATACATGAATGGGGTACAGTTTGCTATTGTTAAGAACAATAAAGGACCTGAGATGATGTCACTCTGGTCACATGACATGAACTGTGACCAGTAAGGAGGCATAAGGCATGGGGAGTTGTAGATGGGAGGGGCCGGCCAAGCAGGACATGCCCCTTCTGATGCCAGGTAATATAAGATAAAATTGTATATTAAGGGCTTTGTGAGTCTGATCTTTAATGAGTTAAACCAGACAATAATTCCCTTAGGGTTAAAGCACACAAACATGCTCAGTCCATAAATTACATTCACATTTCATGAACTGAACACTGTTCCAGGGATGGGTGCCCAGGTATCATACCATGAGTACAGTACGGGACAATGGTCCTGAAGCTTTGCTGTAATCTTTGGATTATATATTACTATGATGGGATAGTGTTCAGGCTGTGAAATGCAGCCACCGTGCACTCTGTTATTCATGGGCCAAGCGTGTTCATGTGTTTTAGCCTTTAAGGGGTTGTTCCAAGTTCAACGATTAAATCAAACCCACTACCATTTTGTAGTGTTAGAGATACTCCACCTAAAGAAGTTGGATCTGCTCCTTCTGTTCACCTCTTCACACCACATCCCAGTTCTCCTACAGTATTGAATAGATGGGTACAGGGACGTAATAATCACTCCCACTATCCACCCCAATCTCACCTACCGGGAAGGGTTCTGACCAGGAAGGGCCCCGGACTGATCCCACCTTCCAGCTCTTGTGTGGCCTGGAAGATGGAGAAGATGCGATAAGGGGACTGGCACTTGGTCTAGGCTACTGTTGGGGTCACTGTAACTATATTTGCGACCGTGGAGTCCCTATTGGCGTCTGTGGAGGTACTTAACTATATTGGTTACTGAGAGGCCCATGTTTGTAAATTGGATACTGTGAGTAGAACAGTATTGAGCTTATGTTATGGAGTTGCTAAACTGTTTGTGTTGCTAGATCTACACAGACAAGTCATTGCCAGAAGAAGCTGACATGGTTGCCAGGTAAAAGCCGAAAATATGTCATTTGTCTCTATATTTATGTACTGAAATTCCTCTATGAGGATGACCTACATGGAGACAGTCTTATACCGTACTACATCGGATTTATCATTCAGCATCAAAAAGATAGAGCATGCACTATTTCCTCTGGAGAGGGGAGGGATGAGCAGTGCTCATCCCTGCTCCTCTCTAGCGTGCATGAGCCTTAGGGCGGATTCACACTGATTGGTTTCCTCTTCCTGGCTAGAGTGATATTTCACAGATGTCTTACTGAACCGTCCTTTCAAGGGCTCTTTCACACTTCCGTTTTTTACACGGATCAGTAGTAGGTAATCATCCTTCCCTGATCTGACATCACCCAGGTCTCCTGCTGAATTCTTGCGCACAAAGCTTTTGGCATTTGACATGCGCAGTTAGTGGTTGAGTTGGTTCACATCCTAAATCCATACCGCACATGTCAAATACTGGAAGTTTTGAGCACAAGCGCGAGAATTCAGCAGGAGACCTGGATGATGTCAGAGCAGGGAAGGAGGCGCTAGGAGCACGGATGGGAGGGGCAGTTGGAATTGGAGGAAAAGCCCCTCTAACTCGCCACTCTTTCTGGCAAGTTGCCAGGTAAGAAAATAAAGTTATTTAACGCTAATTAAAAAAAAAAAAATAAAAAAAATAAGGTGGGCATTAGTTTACTCGGTAGGAACCTTTCAATAGTTAGGTATGAACTAAAGGAAGAACCTAATGTATTAGCTCTATTGAATTCTACATATTTATGAGGTGTAGGATTTCCTTTCTGTATGTAATATATACACACACACACACCAGTTTTTAGGCTATAAGACAGCCTTTATAGTTCAAAGATTACAGGTTTTAAATCTGAAAGAAAGAAAAAAAACAGAGCTCCCCATTAAATAACAAATAGGTAACCAATTTTTTTTTTTTTATTTTATAATGGAAAATACATTTTATTCCCAAAATAAAAGTCACAGATGCACAAAAACACACAATGTTATCTGCTGAATAAAAGAGTAACTATAGAACAGGGAAATATACTTAACAGCAAGGATCAGGCAAACATAACAGAGATTTTAGGAAGCAGATATCTTTCAAAACATTCAAGGAAAAAAAAAAACAAGGAAAGAAAGAAAACCCAAGAAATATTCCCTATTTTATTCCAGGGTGCAAATAGGAGGCAGCGTTGACACCAGGCGCCTCATCTTAAATGCCTATTTAATAATAAAAAAAATTAAAACTAAAAAACAAATATACTGTACTGACTTTTGACCAACCTATAGCTAACGAGTAGCTTACAGATATTAATCTGAATGAAGCCCTGGTATTTCTTATACACCTCGTGTTGTTAAAATGGAAATACCTCCTCCTTCCATTATGAATATCTGAGCGCTACAGTAGCCATTTTACACAAAAAATGACTGTGCTAAGAAATGGTTAGAAACGTATGTCACATATTAGGGAGTAGGCGTCTTTCTGCTTTTTTTTTTTTTTTTAAGGCACACCTCACCACTCGAAGGGCACAAGTGGCGGGCCGTATAACTAACTAGTTTCGCTGAGATCGGCTTTGTCATATGGTTTCTGTGTAAATATAGTCATTTCTCTCCCTGGTAACCTTACATAAAAATCCAACATTGAAAATAACATCTTGTGTCGTATCTATGGAGAGCGGGATTTAAAAAGATAGATATGTACATATTTATACGTGTGTCCTGAGTGCTGCAGTTCATCTTCTCATCTGTCGAGATCTATTTTATGACTAAAACCATAGAACCGTGAGGATGCAATTCTGTAATAGCTAATGAATCTAAGGAGATCCCACAAGCAGCAGTGATCGCCAAATAAAACCGACCACCCAGCATTTCTAGTACAGAGACAATGCAAAAGAAATCACCGAAATCCATATGACTAATTGAACGCATCGTTTGTGGCCCTTGTGTCAGGTCTGACAGCAGTCGGCTCATACACAGGGCAGTGCCCATAGAAATACTTGGGATTGAAACTATGGCTAGCACACATTCAAAAACAACGTTTTAGGCCTAACTCTTTGAGGTGACCCTCCACTCTGACTGAAAATTTTGGCCTGAATGAGAAAAAACCCATTTCTGATACCTCTATATCAGGTAAAGTAGCTGTTTTGGGCAAGGACGACATGGCAACTTTAGTTGTGCCGTATGGAGTCTCTAAACCAGAGTTTCCATGTAGGCCTGAGCCTTAAGGCTACAGAAATGGGGGTTTAAACAAATAAATACTTCCCTTGGTATAGCTTCCTGATCCTGCTTCATGGGGCTCCAGTTTCTACGGTTCATGTTACCACCGCGACTACTGACTAAGACCCATTTCACACATGCTACGCCCGGGCCGGCTGGAAACGGGGAACGCTCCTCACTAACAGTCAGGATATAGCCTGAACTACCAGGTTTTGTCATTTTTTGTATATTTCAATATTGATAAACAATATTAACCTTATTTTTCACTTTTTTTTATTGAATTCTAGGAAAAAAGTAAAAATGAAATAAAAAAAATCCCCTCAGGAACAAAAGGAAAACACATACATCAGATTGGAGTCCTAATAATGATTTCAAAACTTTGCTGTCATTGCTGAACCTATAACCAAATATTATATACATATACACAGTAGCATTATTAAAAACAATAAAAAAGCATGGTATATGAGACAAGTGGGAGGTTATGATCCGGATGTATATTATCCGCTGTGATTGGCTGTAACCTGACTACGTGAAGGAATACGATGTCAACTATGGGAAAAAAGAAAGTGGTATTTGACATAAAGAATGTGACAAGAAAAGGAGAGGCTCAATCTAATATCAGAAGTGCACAATAATCTTATAAAAGAAAGGCACGGACATAGGCGAGTGTGGCAATTCCTGGCTAAATAAAACATGGCTTCAGGCCATGGTGCTCTACATGGCCACAATCCAGGGACGTCAAAAATTCTACACAAGAAAAACTAATTTTGTAAAAAGTGATGGCTAAGGGAATAACACACCAATTCTATTCCTTACTATCCATGCAAATTACATGAAGGCCTCGGTTCCTTTTCAGGCTTGGACGAACCAATGTCTGTGCCCTGGGGAAAGAGGTCCTCTATACAAATTCATCTTTAATTAAGAGCCTGTTCACATAGGTCCTTCCAACCTGGTCAGAGGTGACAATAAATGTAAAGCAGATTGTTCGCAGTTTCCTTCATGCCCCTAAGTTCAGTGGTCTAAGAGAAGCCTATTGACTTGTTTAGTTTGGTTCTATAGCGGGTACTTTATCTTATTTAGTTGTAATAAGGGGGTTGTCTCAAAAAGATAACCCTGTCAAATTACCACATTATCGAGGGGCAGATTAAGATGAATATTATAGCCACTACAAGTCCTACATATAGTATTACTAATCAGCTTTTTGGGGAATGGAGGCTTCTTCCCTTCTGTCTGCTTCCAATCTGCTGTTTCAATACCTTTGAAGGGCCTTCTAAAGTCCTGAAACAGCTTGCGTACATGTGTATTGAGAGCAGGAACAGATGTACGAGGATTTCATGGGTGAAAGTCCTTTTAACGTTAAAATTTGGTGAGTGGTTTGGGTGACTAAAGGCCCCCGGGCTGCCGCCCAAACAGCCTGTATTATAATCCACCACTATAGAGGAGGTTTTGACTCTATGAGAAAGAACCAATTGTCCCTTAAGCAAAACCAGATGTTTAGCAGAGATGTTGGGAGCACGACCCAGGGGACCACTTGTTGGAGACAACTTACAAGCACTTTCATCAAATTCTTAGCCCTTATTCACACGACTTACAGTCCGTGTATACAGGCCGCATTATAAAAATATAATGCAGGAGGGACGTTCCCTCTGATGGCCAAACAGCCGCGCCAAACTCTATGAACTATTTAGCTTGCTATAACCCCCCACCCCACCCCGTCCATCCCCATGACATTACATATATGTCTATCCAAAAGAGTATGTATGATTATCTTTGGAACAAGAAGAAGGTATACACAAGGTATGACATGGTGTTACCAGGATCTTCTATTTTTATCAAACACTATATAACTAGCTATGGATTTATCAGAAGAGGTTTTTCTCTAAATATTAAAAATATACATTTGTCTGCATGGCTTTCTCACACTTTACTAACAATGTGCAAACTGGCTTCAGAGTCACAGTTGTGTTTGTGGTGTATGTGGGAATATGCCTCATATTCATTGCCTGACCTCGTGTCTAGCCAGATAAGGAAATTTGAAATTTTTTTACAGCAATGAAAAATCATTTTGAATATGCAAAATAAGGACAAGGCACAAGTCTTTAGATTCTTGTGACACCAGGAGGAGGAGAGCATAGGACTTAATCACAGATGGACAGCAATCTCTACAGGCGTGTTTATACAAAGAGGGCTGTCAATCATCCAGTAGAACCGCCCACAGGACTCCAACTGACATAATGAGATAGTTACAAGTATTATGGAACCTCTTTACATACATTATAGAGAGGAATATAAATCTGCTTGTCTTATTTTGATCTATAGCCTATGATCTATTTTCAAGGTGACCAGTTCCCTTTAAAGGGGTTGTACCAAGTTAACAGGCTATCATCAATGGTGAGGGTCTGACTGCTTGGACAAGACCAGGATTCCCAGTAGGGTCCCATTCCTATTAATAGGTGAAGCAGCAGGATGAGCATGCATTCTTTGCAAAGAATTCTCCGGATTGCTCGGGACCCCAATCTTTCTGAAGCAATCTGGAGAATGAGGGTCCCATTCCCCTAATGAGAAGAGCATGCACCGTGGGAAGAGAATCTACATTCTCCAGATTGCTCAGGATCCGTCTGCTGGGACCCCAATCTTTTTGAAGCACAGGACCCCCAGCAATCTGGAGAATGAGGGTCCCATTCCCCCTAATGGGTGGAGCATGCACCCTGTGAGAAGTGAATCTCAATTCTTCGGATTGCTCAGGATCTGATAGCTGGGACCCCCATTGATCACGAGAACAGGACCAATGAATGAGAATTTGAGTTCCTTTTTCCTGACTTAGTGGATGTTTATGGAGTTTACTGACTTAAAACTATTAATCACCTATCCAAAATATTATTGGTGATGTGACAGGCTTATAGCAGACAGTCCCATCCTTATTTTCCAAGTCCTAAGAATGCACATCAGGGATAGCTCTCATTCATTACAATATGGACAGAGGTCTATATTCCCGGTCCGACCATAGAGTAAAGCAGCACATTGTCTGGGCTGCCTCCTCCCCATTAATGACCATGCAATGGATTGGTCATTAAAAGTTTTCGTGTGGAAGATGCCTTAATGACTAAAAGCTATGTTTCCCACTCATAATCAACTGTTTTATTGTTCCAATTAATAAAAAACAACAAAAATTAGGCAATTCTGAAAAAAAAATCTCAATGGGAAATCCAATAATATTATGTGTACAGCTTCTTTGTGTCTCCATAGCAACAGACTACAATGTCTGTGTACTCTGATCCTGTAGTCATGCTACCATCCATCTTTCTTCCCAAAAAAACATTTGGTAAGAAAGAGTAGTGGATAATACGAAAGAGGATCTGAATGCTATCAAAATTTCTTGCAAATATGGACCTTCCCCCTTCAGGGCTAGGACTATAATACGCCTAAACCTTAATATTTACCTGAAGTAACCTGGAGTCCCTATAAAACTTTAACCTGAGTTTGCATTGCAAAAATAGACTTGTACTATCCTTATATGTTCTGTAAAGTAGTCATCATGAGCAAAGAAATTGTACTGGACTCAGTGTCAGTCATCTCCTGAGCGGCTGGCTGCTAACAGAGAACAACATATTATGTTCAGCTTTACAACAGACTGATACAAAAGTAGGTTAAAATGTTTAGTGATCCATTAAGGCTATGATTTCTCAGGGAATCAGTAGTGACTGGTCCTTTGTAAGCAAAATGGAGCATGACCTAGGGAAGGGTTCCTATTCATATATTCGGGAATGGTGAAAATAGTTCTACTGTACAACAATATTTTCTAAAAACAAAAGAAAATGCTTAAAAAAACCTAAGATTGTCAAAGATGGATGAAAGTGCTGCCCAGGACTATATTGGAAGTCATGGGGAAATGTGACTTGTTATAACCATATTTTGGGTTGTAAAAGGGTATTATCATATCACATGAGCTGCGAGAGAGTTTCATACATTGACAACGTCCACAATATAAATGAGGCGGCTTCAGAAAGTTTAGAGAGAAAAAAAACAGATAAAATAATAACAATTCATACAATTAGTTATATTTTGAAGTATATATATAATTTTTATATATATTTTTTTTTATGTTAAATAAACTTAAAACCCTGATTAAAAATCCTAAGTAGGGTTCATTTATATTAGCTCTCTCTTATCTTCTAACCTTTCCCACACCGGGGCTTGGACATGGAGAACACTCTACATATTGTGTATAAGTAAACATGATTGACATTTAGATTGATCTGAATCTCCATACACAATGGCCTTGCCGCTGCTCACTCAATCCCCTCCAGCAGCATAAGGGTTATATTGACACGAAGTTAAAAATCTGGAAACAATATAAAATTGTATAAAGGTTGTCCACCCTTTGTCTGAACTCCTATAGGGATATCCTCACCAAATGGGCGCCATGAAAGGCTCTATCAGCATAAGGGGGCTCCGTGTGCTCAGTTCCTGCTCATCACAACACGTACATGCAGCGATATGAATGAAGCAAAGATGGAACTGAAGCCTGAGCGCGCCCCCTCCCATGCTGTGGGTTTAAAGCACAAATTTATGATTAGACAAAAGAAGGTCTCAGGGCACCACCTCCTCATACGCCACAAGGAAGTAAGAACAAGCCCATACGTGGACAAAAATGGGTGTTAGAATTGAAAATGTGAGGATACGTTTTTTTTCTCTTTTTATCTCGACAAAAAAGTACCATAAAATAAAACCTACTTATCACCATGCACAAAATACCAAAATTAATTATTGTGAAAACAATTCACATTTTGATTTTTGGGAGGCAGTGAAGTGTGGGTTGAGGACTACATCAGGATTGGGCATGCGGGATCCACTGGCTGTTATCCATGGGTCTCCGGAGAAGCTCCTCCACATGCCTGGCCACATCCATGCTGTCATCTAGGTCAAAGTCGCCATCGGGATCCAAAACAGAGTCAGGACTGCAGAGAGGAAAGAAAAATAAGGGGTTTCATCAGTCATCACACAGTGTGACATTGCAGCGTAATCCCCTAATTTTATGGAACAAAAAAAGTGCATCGGACTGTGAATCATGGACCAAACTGTGCCAATAAGTGCAGCTAAAAAACGGCAGCAACAGAATCAATAACATTGCCCTTGATTCTCTTGGGTAACGGAGAATTGTATAAGATGGGAACATCCATTTAGTTGTTGTGAACTATGGACCCCATGGCAAATAAGGAAATTTAATTGCATATACATCACCATACATATGGCCCAATGTATAACTTACTTCTGCTGGTACAAGTTATAGTGTGACTGAGTACAGACTGCAGGGGATGGTGCCTGGTCCATGTAGCTGCTTGGTGGGATTACTTCAGTAGTCACAAACCTTACAAAGCAAACAAACATAAGTTATCTCTATACTAAATACAGCTTGTCCACTGATATTAACAGCTAATATTTTAGGCTACAGGCACATCAACATGCTCAGCCGGACCACACGCAGATCTGTGGAAACCATGGCCGTGTTTTGGAGCTCGTAGAAGTGAATGTGACCTTGTGTTATCTGCTGAATCAATGCATAGCACACAAACAAAAAATGACTGAGGAGAGACTTACTCTGGGACCACTTGCTTAATGGCCGGCTTCACGTATCCATCTGCTTTTGCTATAGGGAATAAGAATTTTAAAAAAGGAATTAAAAATGTTTACAGAGATTGCAAGATATGAAACCTATACACTGTGTCTGGGGGAGTCTTATCAGAAGTGCTTGAAAGTATTCTAGTTGTCCATGGCAACCAATCACAGATGAGCTTTCGTTTCCCCACAGCTGTTTATTAAATTTAAGCTGAGCTCTGATTGGTTTCCATGGGCAACTGGAACAGTTTAAACTCAGACACCTGTTTTAAATCTCTCTGACTGTGACAAGGGAAACTGTCAGTTAAACTAGCCACCTCTAGCTGCCTGATGGACAAGTGGTGTGCTCTAGTGGCTCTGCTACCTCATTCCTCCCTCAGGAAAGAGAGAGATGCTGGCTGTGTGACTTGCTGAAGAAGGAGGAGGGGAGGGGGGAGGACTTGATTTCTCTTCAGCAAGTCAGCGTCTCTTTCTACTTTCTACTCATTCTACTTTCTACTCATTCTCTCTCCCTCAGGGATTATTTTGGGAGAGTCACACATCCAGTGTCTCTATCAGAAAACTGGAGATGTGGCTGAGCTGGAAGAACACGAATATGCTGGGAAAGACGATGATCTGACTCACAAGGGGTGTCATTTATATAGATGGTGAGTCAACTTCAAAAATAAATTCTGAAAGCAATGGAGAAGAATGGTATAGGGATATTTGTACTGTTGTATTATAGCAGTTTTCAGAGATATGTTTAGTTTGTGTGGGTAACTCACAGGTTCCCTTTAAAGCCTCTTCCTGCTGTACACTATTTGTGTATGTAGCAGCAGGGAGATGTTCCCTAGTGCTGTACAGCCTGATATGTAAGCTAAGGGCTTGCTTTGAAATGCCGCCCCCCTCGTTGTTTTCTAAAGTTAAAAAATAAAAGGGTCTAAAAAGTTTTTTAACACATACTTTATATAAATAAAGTATTTAATATCATTCTAATATTGCTGCATTCGGCTTAACTTTTTCTAAAAACCAAAAGCTGTCGGCAAAAGAAGAAAGCCTCAACCAGCTTTACCAATTAAAAAATAATTAATTTTTTTCACCATAAATATTTCGAAATTGTAAAACATCGAAAAGTGATTTAAGTTTGGGCCATAACAAAAATAATATGTTAACTATGCTACATGATGAGTGGTTTTCCATAACCCACAGGATAACGGATAGAAATTGTATCATAATTGAAATATTCAATCACTTTCATAGTCATTTTCAAAGACACGCAACTACAGAGTAAAAGGTTTGTGTTAGGACGATTCATCTAGACCTGAGTAGTAGCTAAATTAGATGCAAATAAATGACTACAGACTGTTGTATATGTAATGAAATCTTACAAGGATTGCAGAGCACAGGGGTGTAATACTTTGAGAACACTTCATCTTTTGGCCTGTCGGGAAACACGTAGATAAGATAGTTCAGGTCTCCAAGTCGGTCCGCCAGCGAACGTACTGAAAAATCTCGGCTGGTGAATGGCATCAGGTTCCATAAGGCCCTCTCCGCTAAACACATAGATACAAAACATATGAGCTTTCTTTTCTGGTTTATTATTGTCCGAATATCAGGTTATACTAGTACAAGACTTGTTTCTTGTATACTTACGCAACTCAAACTTCCACGCTATTGTGATGCCCCCGATCTCAGAATCACTGAAGCGCAGGAGGAAGGTTCCATCCCTTTTATTCACCAACATATCATGAGCTTGCTGCTTGTTTACAAAGCCCAGAATGGCCCTAAATAACAAAAATGAGCAGTTAAGTTAAAGTGTGCCACAAGTAAGTAGTATATACTAACTTCTATAAATGGAAAAAACGAACCAGGACAACAGATATTCAGGCGAACAAGTGCCACGAGGAGAAGTTCAGAGCTCAGCGCTTACAACACACATGGCGATCCGCTGTACTTCTACTTGTCGCCTTATTTACTGGCCAATGCCGCTACTCCTCTTCCCTCTCCCACCCTCCCAATCCATGTCTGATGAAGGACCCATTGGGGCCCGAAACATTACACAACTTTTGGATTGCTATACTACCATCAATAAATTCTTCTTATTTCCTTTATTCTGGAATGTGTGAGAACTTTCCTTGGATAGATACTAATACGAGAAATTCAAAGCGGTCATGATGACCAGCACAGCAGCAACAGAATGTCATCTATAGAATAGAGCTAATTCACACTTACCCGTCATTCCAATGAGGTTTTAAGTGTTTTTTCAACACTTCCATCACTCCATCAAACCATTGCCAGAATGTGTAATTCCAGCCTGGTAAATTCTCCTGCATGAAAAGAAGAGACAGAATATTTAATAATTAATAATAATAGTAATAATAATATACCTACAAGGGTGGTTGATGTTATAATCCTGCATTGGGTAAAGAGCTTGTATAATGGTCCAGCCATTCTTTATAAGGGAGCAGTATAAAATAATGTAATACGGTAAATAAAATGCTGTTCCTTGTACCAGCCATCAGCCCTAATCTTATATACAAAGTCCCAGGTGAATGTGACTGCAGAGAAGCCTGGAACTTGGTATATGGGGTTTTCTGGATAACAGATGGGTGGAGGACACAGGATGGGTTAGTAAAGAGAGAGCTGAAATTTAATGTAGTTCGTAAGTGTGATAGACCGGCCTAAAGAGATGGACTCTAAGAGCATGTTTAAAGCTTTGGGGCTTGGGCATTAGTCTGATAGTCCGGGGGAAGGTCATTCCAGAGAATTGGTGCAGCTCGGGTGAACTCCTGGAGATGTGTGCGAGAGGTTCAATTTACGGTAGAGATTAATCTAGCATCACTATCAGATTGAAGAGTATGGGTTGGGTGATAGATTGAGATGACAGAAAAGAGATAGGGAGGTGTAGCATTATGCAGAGCTATGTGGATGAGGGTGATTATTTAAACTCCCACATCATCATAAGACAATTTAATTTAAGCTTTACATTACAAGCTTGTATAGGATACATTATTCCTTGCTGAACACTGGTTGCTTTCCTTAGGGTATATTCACCAATGCTGGCAATAAAGTACAACTGATCAAGGTGACATTTACTAGCAGAATTATACAATCTACAAGCAAGTCATAACTCTTAAAAAATTAAGAATTTGTGGCACTTATGTTTAAAGGGGTTGTCCAGTATCTTAAACATGGCCCCAGGTAAGAAAAAACAAATAAGTAACAAGTTAGTTAACTCTGCATAACTCCATTCACCCCATGGTCAAGAACCGTCAGGCTAATGTGTCATAGCAGTATTGTAGAAAAGAGAAGACGATAATAAACCCCTTCTACCTTCTCCAGGGTCTCCTGCCGTCTCTATAGCTGGTGCCCCCAACTCTGCTCCTGGGATCAGTGCAGAAGAAACTGCAGCAACACCAAGATACGCTGCAGACTAGGGACCCATACCCCAAATATAAACAGATAAAGCAGACTAACTTGGCACAACTTTTAATTTTAATTGAAGGAAAGACTACCATCTCTACTTTTACATAGGTCTTCCCAAAGTGAATAGATATACAGTCTTGCTATGAGTTTCTGAATTAACCTGTTGCTTAATATTCCATGACTAGTAATCAGAGTGCGCTCCTTGAATTACTAGTCCATTCGAGCTCAGCAATGTTCTCTACTTGCATGTGTCAGCCCAAGGCTTACCACTGGACCATGACCAGCTCAAAGTGCATGACCCCCTAAACCGGGAACAGGATGTATTCGCACTTGTAAAATAATATTCATTGAACTGTTCAGCCTCTCACCCTATTGAACTGTGCCCAGGACACGGTCATGTTGTTGTAGTCATCCTTGTGGTTGCTGGTGTTGTTGAAAAGTTTCTGTGCCAAGAACACAAGATTCTCGTCACCGAGCCCTCGGTTACTCTGAACCTCTGCTTTAAACTTCATGTTCAGAGCCTCACAGAGCTGCGGCCAAAGAACTTTGTCTGGAACCACAAATGGAACCCGGCCCTGCAGGAAAAAAAAAATCATACAAATATCAACAAGAGATGGAATATCTACCATAGGAATAAAGCGTATATACTGGGAATTATATCATCAAAACAGTATACAGAGGTTTGCCTATAGATGAGCAAGAGAATCCAGGACCAGGACAAGTCACGGGAAGACATTGTGACTTACTGGCTCAGCAAATGCATTGTCCCACAAGACTGTTGCTGTAGCATTGTTGTCCTGACTCCCATGGACGATCACCACAACCGGGAGAGAGAGCGTCTGTAGAAAAAAAAAAAAAAAGATATTTATATTTATAAAATCACTAAGACAATTCTACAGTGAGAAAGATGTATATTGTTTTGGGACGACAATGAAACAACAATCCTGGCTTTAGGACGATTTCCCCATTAAAGGGAGACATTTTGTTTTCCTTTACATTGACTGAGTTTGAGTATTTTCAATGTGTTTACTTTTAATTTAGTTATATTTATATACATTCTACAAAAAGAGATGATTTTAGCACCTCCTACCCCTGACCTAACCCCTTGTACTTACCTTCACTTGGAAAACCAACTCATTCCCCCCGACACTGAACTGTGACTCAAACAATATGGTAAACTTCTCCTCAGTGACCGACTCTGCTCCTCGCCGGTCTGAGCGTTTGATCCTCTTCAAGGACTGCAAGACACGAAGGTGGAATTAGCCAGAAAGAAACAAGTTTCTCCTTATTCTCCTAATCCTCTAGCTTAAAGCGGTTACACAAATTTTTACAAAGCTTCATCGTGCCTATTGTGAAAACATATTAGATCCCTGAATTTTTTTTTTACATTTTGGCCCTGTCTTGACCCATAGGCAAGCCTGGAGATTCCTGCTTACCGAATCTGCTTTGTGGCTAGTAATTGGCTAAACCGGTATTTCCTGTGTGTTAAAAAGAACCAGGAAGTAAGACTCTCCCTATGGAGACTTTGCCATTTAAGTCTGCCTCTGCAGGATTGTGGAGACTTACAGCAACTTCTGTTTCACTGGGGTATGAAAATACATTTTCCAGGATGGAATAAGAAAAACATTGCCTCTTAGCTACCTTGTAAGGCAGCCCCCTTACCATCAAGCATGACTTTCAGGAAGCCTAATGACACGATGCAGAATCAAAGCCAAACCAATATATCTATTCCAGAAGGAACTGACTCCCAACTGTAGACAGCACTGCTTCAATGTGTTAACATCTGGTCAATACAGTGTAGGGACTGGTTTAGCTGAGTGACAGACATATGACTAGGTCTGGGAACTAAGTAGACTAAGTAAGTATCAGGGAACTGGAGCATCAGAATATTGGCATCGACCAACTATTCTCTGGACACAAAGGATATGCCAACTTAGCCATGGAGAGGTCAGTATCTTATATTGAGAACAGCATCTACTTTCCTCTGGCGCACTTGCTTCTCGAATGGAGAGGTGCTCAGGCTGACCATACACTCTCCATTCCAGTCATTGGGAGCCTCTAAAATTGCCAAGGCTGCTATCGATAACAGAGTTCACAATATCTCTTGGATTAGTGTTTCCATCTTAGAAAAGATAAATATCCAATTCTGCTAAATTCCCCTTTAAAGATCCTGTATCCTGCATCTCCTCTTTTATCAAAGGAAACTTTATTTGGCTCCCATCATACTCATTCCATATTCACCTACCATGTTTCTGAAGTGGGCACTTAGGGTGCCAGTGGCTTGGTGATACTCCATTACACAGCAATTGTTCAAGATCTCTCCGCTACTCTCACTGAAACAAAGGATTTTTATAAGATTACTTTTTATTAGGCAATAAGAGAGAAACAACAAATGTTACAATAAGTTACAGGCTAACCAAGATGTCTGTTCCAAGTGAGTCATTATGATATATAGTATATACTCGAGTATAAGCCGACCCAAGTATAACCCCTAATTTTAACACTGTATATACGGTTGATATGGATATAGTTTTGCAATGGCTCGATTTAACAAGTGAATATATCTGTCACTTTACATTATTGCATTGTAGACTATTAAAGAGGTTTTCAAGGCTAACTACAAAGCTCTTGGGATGCTTCCGAGTTTCGAGTCCATTCCATCAACATAGATCCCTTTGCTTCTGGTTCTTATCATCAGTATTATCACCCTTCTTTCCCATATGATCACTTGCACTGGTCACAGGTTCCAGTCCATTGCTGGCTCAGCTGGGACCAGAAACAGAAGGCACTGAGGTTGGAATGATAAAATGCAGCAGCGGAGGGGGTATTCATTAGGTCAGGCCAGGAGGATCTGCTGATGAATGTCCACCGTCTACCCACATACAGCCATATACAGATCAGTCCCCTAAGGAACTTACTTGCGTGTGTTTTCATTCTTCAGAAGAGCCTTAGCTTGTAATTCACTAATGATGGTGGCTTTCACTTGGGGCGGGTTCATGTGGACATTCAGTTTGCCACCCACCAGCAGCCGAACTGTTGCTGCAAACTTTGTCTGCGTTTTCAATACCTGGGGAGGCTGCTTTTCTATGATAAATGTGCTGCAGAAAGAAGCACAAAGGTGAACTGCATAGAAACAATGTAATCAGAATGAAACAACTTACTTTCTTAAGATTTGTGCAATGAAGCAGCTAATAAACAATTAACATAAACAATTAAGCTATTCAGTAAATATAATGCAAAGTGAACAAAAAAAAACTATTTTTACAATTTACAATTTTTTAGCTCCTATCACTCTCTAGGCTGCTGAGTGCAAAATCCCAGGGCGTGGGATCTCTAAGCAGACACATTGGGGCAGATTTACTTACCCGGTCCATTCGCGATCCAGTGGCGCATTTTTTGCGGTGGATTCGGGTCCGGCCGGGATTCACTAAGGTAGTCCACTAGGTGGCACTGCTGTTCTGAAGTCCGCTGAAATGCACTCAAGTACACCGACCTATTCCTGGTGAAGGCAAGTGCAAGCTCCGCGACACTTTTTGTTTTTTAAATGCGGTGGTTTTTCCGAATCCTTCGGGTTTTCGTTCGGCCACGCCCCCCGATTTCCATCGCGTGCATGCCAGCGCCGATGCGCCACAATCCGATTGCGTGCGCCAAAATCCCGGGTCAATTCAGGGGAAATCGGCGCAAATCGGAAATATTCAGGTAACACATCGGGAAACCGTGAATCGGGCAATAACAAAAATGCAGCATTTCACATATATAATAGTAAATTAGAAACTTGTCTTTGTGGGAATACCCCTTTAAAGGAACCCTGACACCACAAAATCCTACAATAGACCCTGAACAGTACCTTATAGATGACTAGAATTGTGGTGTAATGGTGCCAGTGGGGCTTCTCTAAATAAAAACTTTTATTCCTCATCATTTTCTTCTGAGATCCCAATATGGAGACAGGAGAGCTCTTGGATCCAGTCAAGCTCCCACAGCTCCTCACGCCCGTTGTTCATTGTAAACCCGCTCCTTGTCACAACTCTACGTCACTACAACTTGATTTGAAAATACGTGCATGCGCAGTGGACCCAACAGTGCACAACAGAGGACCATGCATCTGTGTATTGTGCACAGTACTGGCTGCAAGCGGAATGTCAGGTGCCCCGTGCATCCGTGGAATTTTCAAACCAAGTTGTAGTGATATGGAGCTGGGGGGCTGTGACAAGGGCCGCGGTAGGGGTGGGTTTACAATTAAGAAAGGCTGTGGGGATACGGGGATGCTTGACTGGATCCAAGAGCTCTCCTTCCTCCGCGACTAGATCTCAGAAGACAATGATGGGGAAAAAAGTCCTTTTTGTGCCAAAGCAGTAACTCAGAAGAGCCCCACTGGCACCATTACACCACAATTACAGTGAGCTATAAGGTAATGTTCAGGGTTTATTGTGGGATTTTGTGGTGACAGGTTCCCTTTAAAGAGTTTAAACAGTTAATAACTATTTACATATATATTTATGGTAGTTTTACACTAGTGATGTTTATGTGTTCCTGCCCTTTCACTCCACAGTGACAGGAGCAAGAACCAGAGTTCAAACCAACATCTATAAAACGTTCACAGAGTAAGCTCTAGAATCAAAATATACAATTTTCCCTTGCAAATAGCTAGATGTATGTACATTTTATCCTTACACTAGAACAACATGTGTTACTGACAATGCCGTGTGCATTAGTCTAGGTTACAGATGAAGATGCACCTTAGGGGTACTCCACGGGCGACACGTTACCTTGTTACTAATGCAGAGATGATATCTGTGATGGTGGCATTTAGCTCAGCGAGTAGCTCCTCCACAGGCCCAGGAATAGGCAGCTGTTGGCACAGGTGCTCAGCCCGTCTGATCTGCTGTCGGTTCTGCCAGATTATTTCCGCAAGCTTTTCACACCTATTAAAAGATGGGTTTCATGTGTCAGTACGTATAATTGAACGGCATAATAAAGAGAAAAACTACTGATTAAAGTGTTTGTCCAGTGACAAGTTAGCCCCTATTCAATAACTTGCTGATCAGTGGGGAGGTCTCAGTGATGGGACCCCCACGTATCACGAGAATGGAGGTCTGTTGTACCCCAACGGCCCATTGTGCCAATTGCGTATGTGCCAGCTGCTCCACTTATCTCTATGGTAATGACTGAGATAGCCATGCGCACTCAGCTATGTCCGATGTCAGATGAATAGAGCGCCGACACATGCGCAACTGGCAGCTCTGTTCATCTGGGGTACAATTGATGTTCTTACAATCCGTGGCGGTCCATCACAAAGACCCCACTGATGAGCAAGTTGGCCCCTGTGGATAGGCGCTAACTTGGTTTATCCAAGGTTAACAGCATATATTACTGACAGACACAAGGTCTGACTCTAAGACCACAACCATCTCCGCACCCGCAGTTTTGCAGAGTGCTGCTCTCATTGCTCCCATGTACAGGGAAAAGTCTATTCGTTTTTAGACGCACCTGGATATTTTAAAGGAGTAAAACTGCCTGTACCAAGAAATACATTTTTGGATGGACATCTGTGCAACTCATGATAAACTTTAGCCTTAACTTTCTAATCTTACGTACAAAGAACTTTAATACATTTATAGAATGAGTGCACAAGCAAGGGCAAAACTGAACGTACCATGTCTGTAAGAGGTCTAAGCCGCCTTCTGGAGGGCCACCGTTCCCTGCGAGCTGCTGCCGCCTCTTCCACTGAATCAGCTCATCATCCAGGATGATGGTTTGCTGCTTGCGCAAAAGCTGTAGGGTCTTCTGGTGCTTCTCTGACAAATCCTAAACGTAAATGTTAAAATAAAGAGGATAATGACATAACATTTGGTGTTGCAAAAATTTCATAAAAAGCACAATAAAAATAATATAATATATGTTATAAAATATAATAACAAGCTGCAAGTGCAAAAAGGATTCAGACTACAAACAGCGACACAAACCGCGCACAAACTACGCTACATTACACTACAGTAGAGGTAGAACAGCTTCCAACACCTTCTTATTTTACTAAAAGCTCTTGAAACTCATAGTAAGTTTTGAAGGACTATACTTTCGGCAGAATCTTCTTCATGTATAGAGCATTACCAGTCTGTACTGCTGCAGAGTCTGGGCCTCTCTCTGCAGCCAGGCCTCCAGGGACGCCTGCCGCTGCTGCAGCGTGGCCTCGCGGGGCATCCGTTCTTGAGGGCTCAACTGGGACAGCTGGGAGAACTGAGCTGCAAAAAGTAATAGAAAAAAAACTTAGTAAATATAGAGTATATACCAAGGGAGGTGGAACACAAATAAATTTAGTTAATCATCTTGATAAGCAAACGACTCCACTATTTCAATCGTTCTTTTATGTTGAGGGTGATTTGCTTTACTTTCCAAACCCAAATAGAGTTTAGGGCTCATTCTTTAAGGTTTGGGCTTTAGCCAATTGCATTAGAGGAAATCTAAGATCAAAATCTATCATGATAAACCAGGGACACTTAACTCATAGATCCAGGCACCAGGACTGTGTTCTTATGTTTGCTATCCACGTCCTTCTTCCATCTAAACACAACTTTTAAAATTTATTGCTAATGTGCTTGGTGAGCTCTGGGGGTGTAGCCAGAGCCCCTCAGTGCTGTAGCTTCCAGGGTGTTACACTGTCTCCCCCTCTGTTCCCTGAGCACTTTCCCCTTGCATTGCCTGATGTAATCTCAAGGCAGTAGAGGAAGCTTTGGCACACAATGTAAGGGGGGAGTGCTTTTGCACAGTGTAACAGCTCTTAAAGGATTTTAGAAGTATTTGTGGTTTTAGACAACACATCTATGAATAAATAAAGATCTATAAGTAAATATCCCTGGTTTATCAGGTTTGCTTTTGATTTCCATTAAGATTGGGACGCTCTGCATAAAGAAAAGTCATTAAAGGGGGTGTCCCTTAAATACATGATAGTGTCAAATTGTTGGGGCCACAACACTGAGACGACCCCCATGGATTATTGGAATTTTTATCCTAAGTCTCCCATTAAAATGAGTCCGTGGTGGCAATTCAACCTATTTCACAACCCCAAAGACCTCTATGGGAAGTCCTGAGGTGCAGGACAACACCACCCTCCTGATAAGTGGTGGACGGGGATGTGGAGTAGATCGGGCCAGGATTGCCTGGTGTGGAAATAACCCATTTGCAGAGAGATTGTGGCTTGAAGCTGCTGCAGAAACCTTCTGTCATATGTTGTGACCAGATTGCTGTGGATTGTTCTCAATGACACCACAAAGTGCATTCCCAGAATGATAAAGATTTCACCAATTCAATATAAGAGCAGACGTTACACTTTTGTGTCTTGCTGGTTTCCCCTCAGCATGCCTATGATTATACATGCAGAGGCGGCCATGCTGGCCCGGACTATCCCACCACAGAGAGCTCTCCACACGTTCCAGTCCGACGTTGCGCTGTTTACACAGGTTACGACAGAAGCAATCTCAGATGGAGTTTAATTATTCCTGGCAAGGTTACAGTGATTGTAAATCCATCAAGCGTCCGCCGGCAGCGCGGCTATGTAATTAGCCTCCCATAATAAGCACCTTTATTTAGCGCAAACCGGTGGGTAATTGTTGTCAAAATGATAGTAATTATAAAAATGCAAATAATCAATGTTAAAACGTAACAAATTGCGCTGGATGGAGAAAGAACTAAAAGTGCCGCTGAATTGTCGCTCGGTCCAAGAGGTTGTGTTTTAGAGAGGGAGAAACAAAAAAAATTGCCATGTGTTGCACATATGGAAGCCCCTTGGCTAGAACATCATATGCCCTAATATGTAAGAAGTGCAAGCCTGCAGATGACTGTGTACGGAGCTACAGATGTGTCATGTTGCCTTATATAGCAGATGCATCTGTGTACAATATGATACGTGGGAACATAGCGGCTTGTTTCCGAGGTTAGTCTGCAGCGTGACCCTGATCTGCTGTGATTCAGGAGGGCAGGAGCGAGCGCAGCTTTATTTACCGCTGATAATGAGCGTTTCTGGCAGTCGCAAGTCATTGTTATTCCTCGCTGAATTTCTAGTGTCTTAGAAAAACTCACAGTATTGACGCCATTATTTACACCTCGTTATAAAAGTGAGGATGAGGGGTCATGTAGAGCGGTAACATTCTCACGGAGAAGCTAAGAATTCATGTCATAAATAAATAAATTGTATTTCTGTAATTGCTGTTTTTAAGAATAGCTTAGAATTGTTTTGAATTCCTGGTGACATGTATATTGCTATATACTACTGTATCACTACCCAATATGACAGTCTGACCCCGCCATCCCTTAGCACCACAATATCCTATCTCAGGTAATTAATAGGCAAGGGGAACAAGCAATTAGCCCATTAAAAACAAATCTAATTTGTTTTGTATTTTCAGTTCCAATAATTGCACATCCCCTGCCGCCCTGCTCACTAATTATTACATAAAACGACCTACAGGGGGTGCATGTGTTACAGGTGTTTAAATTAAAGGACATTTATCACTAGGCTGAAGGACTGTAAACCAAGCACACTGATATACTGGTGCGTGCCTCCTCTGACAGGACCTGCTCTTCTTTTAGCTTCTTATGCCCTGTTTTTTACAAAACAAGGTTTTTTAAATTATGCAAATGAACCCGAGGGGCTCTAGGCTCCTTTCGTGTCAATGGAGCCTGGAGCCCCTTCGGGATTATTTGCATATTTTGTAAAGCATTTTTTTATTATAAAAACAAGGGCATAGGAAGTTTAAAGAAGCGCAGATCCTGTCAGAGGAGGCACACACCAGCATGTCAGTGTGCTTGGTTTACAATCCTTCAGCCTGGTGATAGATGTCCTTTGAGTATTTTCCATGAAGAAACAGTGATGTTTGATGTCCCACAAGCTATAACTGGCAGCAATTTGATACCTGCTGTTTCCAGCATCAGTCATAGCTCCTGCCGTACAAATATAACCCCTCAAATGCCACGGTTAATTGCATTCGTAGCACATTAGGGGGTGACAAAGGCCAAACGCTCCAGGCCTCGCTTGCTAACCTCACTAATCCAGTCCGTTTTGCTCTGACTACCTACAAGTGTTTTTAGTAGGAGGAAAGTAGGAGGGGTTGGGCTGGGAAAGCAAGCGAGACATACAGCAATAACATAAATCATCTTTACGTGCAATCCAAAGACAAAGACTGTGCCCTATGAAACATTGGAAGTAGTCGGAAGGTATATAAAGTGGACTGAAAAAAATAAAAATCTAATGAAAAAAAACCAAAAACAAACCCACCCCCCCTGCACACCAATGGAACCTAATATGGCAAATGGGGACTATGGCTATATTCAGCAGAGCGTTTTCCCAGTGCATACACCAAATAGATTTTGAAAATGAAGATGTGACCTGAACCTTAGACAATAACTATTAGCGGCTGCCTCCTTTTTGTACTTTCTCCACCAGTCTAGTTTGCATCTCATTTCTGGCATGCTGTAAAGTACACAGCCAGCCAACCAGTTATAAGACAAGTTGTGGATGATATGAATAATTCTTCCACTATTCGAAGGAGCAGTAATGTTAGTAACATTACACCTGGGAATTGGTATTTAGGCAATTTCCTTACACATATATACATAACCAGGAATAAGTAGGAGGACACCACTCACCCTGAATTCTCAGACTTTCCTGATACTGGATAATGAAATACTCTTGTGTCTGCTGTAACTTCTTGAGTCCATTCTCTGTGTCCTGAGTAATAAGCCTGAGCTCTTCAAAGGTCTGGTTAATCTGGAGGTGCTTCTGAGACATGGTGTCCACAATTCCCCCGACTGGTGAACTGGACTGGAGGAGACAGCGAAGCACATAAGTAAGTGAATATGGCAAGTAAAAGTGCAGGATAATTGTGACTGCTATGAGATAGGACACTATCTTATTAACAATTATAAAAAAAAATGCACAAATAAATACTCCTCATTTGGATCTTGGATAACATGTAGACTTACGTTGGAGGCTTCACGGACTAGTCTCTGCTCGTGGTATAAAATATGTCGAATGCATCGAACCAACTCCATTGGGCATCGTTCATAAGTGTTCTATGTGGGGAGCGAACATTAAATTACAACCTTAAATAAAAAGTAACTTTTTCTGATTAATCCCTTCACCCATATGATTATATGCATCCTAAATGCACATACCCTGTGCAGATAGTACCTATACAAACGTCACAATAGTGGCACACTTCATACGGTTATAGCTACTGATCCATAGCACCTATTACCACAGTTCTGGTGTCACTTTAAAGAGGAGAATATCTCATCACATCAGGAATGTGGTTTTAGGTGCCACAGAAACTGAGGTGTCCACTGTTAAAGCTCTCCTTTGCCGACTAACTTTAGAAGTGGATATCTCCTGCTCTGTGGCACCTAGAAACAGGATATTAGTAGGGACTCCCTAAAATTTGTACATAATTCTATTTCTAGGTACCACAAGTTAAGGCACCATTTATCCAACCGATGTGGGACGTATATTCGGCCACAAATTTGCAGCCGGATATATGTACCCATAGTGATCCGGTGGTAGCGTACTATTCCGTACACGGGGAAAAGATAGAGCATGCTCTATGGAGAGGGGAGGGGTGAACAGAGCTCGCCCCTCCTCCTCTCCAGTGCGCTGATGTTTGCTCACCTGGGCTGAGGCCGTGGGGGAAAACGTCCATGTGAATGCAGCCTAAAAGTTATAAACATTTGAAATGGGCAGAAAGGAGAAGGAGCTGCCATAATGCATCTGTAGCTGAACCAGTGGAAGGGCATAGGATTTATGCTCTACATATTTTTAATACATTTAGGTAAAGTTTCATTCAATTTGAATGCTCATTAAAATAAATCGCTAAATCTTAAATCATTTGTCTACTAATTCTACAAACCAAAAAAAATTATTTACTTAAACTATCTTATAAGGTTAAAGGGGTTGTCCGAGAGATACAGGACACTGAGAGCGAACATGGAGGGTTATTTTTATGTTTGTTGTTTCTAAGCAGCCCCCCTTTTTCTCGGCCACATTGCTCAATGTTTTATATCTCTTGGACAACCCCTTTAAAGTCTCACATGTAATGAAAAAAAAATTGCTATGATATGTGAACCTGTCTCAAATATATTATCATTTAAGGGGGAGCAGAACCGAACTGCAAAATATGACCTGGAAACTTCCAGGCACCAACGACCCTTGGCCACAAAAGGGTTAAAGGAGTAGATGTATGATTGGTGGAAGTCTTACATGTAGATCCCCACTGATCCACTGTGTAATGTGATAATGACCTGCATGTATCCTGTATAAACACTAGGTGTCAGTGTTGCTTCCTCCAAAGTTTAACCCCTTCACTTATTCTCCAATCCCTTTATATTTATAGGTAATGTAAAAGGCTAATTTAATCCTAAATATAGCTTGTCAGTTATAAACCTACCTTGAATTGGGTGGCATAATGGCCGAGTTTAATCTTCAGTAAGAAGCCATCCTCGCCTACTTGATGCTCGGCTTTCTTCTGCAGCTCCTGCACCAGTCCTTCCAGCAGCTGGGTGGCTTTCATACTGTCCTGTGGGTTTTCTGGGTCCACCGAGTCCCTGTTAATTTTATTGCAGATTATTAATAATATTTGATTATTATTACAAGTAAAGTCTATTACCATCCACTCTTCTCATAACCGTCTCCAGGACTTCTCCCGTATATCCCCCTTACTCTGGAACTCTCTACCAAAATAGTTCCACACTTTCCTAAAGTAATCTGCATCACCTACAATACACAATAACTGCAGTGCTCTGCTCCCGCACCTTGTGTCTCCATCCCCTCACTTTGTATCTCCATCTTCACTGCCATATGCCTCACGGGCAGGGTCCTCATTGCGCTTGTCTCCTGATCTCTGTAGTTTTAGATTTGTAGCTGCATTTGTTCCTGTCTTAATGTAATGTATGTGAACCTCTTATTGACTGTATGGCACCATGGAATTAATGGTGCTCTATAAATAATACCTATAGTCTGCAACTAAGATAGAGCGAAATCCAAAAACAAAATGGTATTAGGAACCTACCATGACTGCGCTTCTATCCAATGTGACAGGTAATGCCGGACTTCTATAGGAAAATGCTGTCCATACAGAGCCTGCATCTGACGTAGGGCATCTCCCTGGAGCTGCTGTGCCTGGATCCACACCGCCATGGTGACACTCTGCCGGGCAAGAAGAGAGAATTGGCATCTTCTAGAACTTAAAGGAAATCTACCATCAAAATCAAGCCATATACTCATGCTCACAGGCACTGTGACGGTCTAAAGCCTCTTTCCTTTTAAAATCAGCCAGAAGGGATCTGGGGGTGTTACCAGAGCCCCTCCGTGCTGTAGACTCACAGGCCGTTACTTCACACTGTGTGAGATTATATCAGGCAGAGGGAGCGGGAAAGTGCTGAGTGAACATGGAGAGACTGTGTAACAGAGGAGTTGTGGTAACACCCCAAGAGACTTTTAGACTCATTAGTATAATTTTAAAAGTTGATTTTAGAAAAAAGGAGGTCATGGATAACACTTTTAGGAAGATTACCACAGTCTCAGTGCCTGGATCTAGTATTAAGTGTCCCTGGGTTTATCATAATGGATTTTCACTGTAGATTTCCTTTAACGCTCGTACAAGCGTTTTGTTCAACACTTCGATAACAAAAACTGTGTTCTTCTAAGTTCTTGGAAAAGTCACTGAAAGAAAAATGGCAACGGCTTCTGGAAGGATAAAACTGCTTATTTAACGCATTAGCTACAGGAGCTGGGCCTCAACCCCATTGATATATACAGGTCTCCTCCTTCCAATGGTATAAAAACAAAAGTAAGTTTTACATAGTAGTGACGTGACCTGTGGCCAGCAGAGAAGAAGGCTGGGGCTGAACGCTACCCCCATCACTATGTCATTTATTTGCGGAGGATCCGCGGTCGATCACAGCTGATCACTTTTGGTTATCTGCTCACATTGTAGGACCAATTACATGTAAAACCACATCAGATACGCATTTTTTTCCAACCATATATGATGTCACTTCAAGGAAGAACCTGCATCGAATCAGTATCATAATTCGGATTTCATGAGGATATCCACAAGCCCCTACACGTCAGTATAATAATATACATACAAAACAAAAATGCAAAGCTTCTTCAGAGAAGGGACATGATCATCCATTTATATTCTGCATCACACAACAATTTCTGTGTGGGAAAAACACATTGGGGGAGATTTATCTGAAGTGTCTGAGGTAAAACTGTTCTAGCTCTGAGCTCTGTCCAATCAGAGCTCAGCTTTCATTTTATGAACAGCTGTGGAAAAATGAAAGCTGAACATTCACTTTTGAGGAATCTCCCCCATTATCTAGAATACTTTTTCCAAATAATATTCAATTGAGAGCTACCATATTACGCTTCAATAAAACCTGTGCGTAACCTGTGTGTGTAATCTGCATCGTGTGCAGATGACATCAGTGGTCGGGGAACATGGACGTAAATTCCATAGAAAATCAAAAAAACGTCACATTTGGTAACAAGAATCTGAGGTCTTCAAGGTAAAGAAAAAAAAAAAACATGAAAACAAACTCAACACAGATGGTGTCCTTGTAAATATCTAACCCCAAGGACCTAGGGCCGAGGGTCAACTAGAAAAAGGACTCCACATCTGCAGCTTTGAATTTATGCAAATTTAAAAGTTCTCTATTGTTGTCCATGAAGACAAACACCAGAACTGCTAAAAATGTAAGATGACAAATCAGAAAAGTCGATTCTGGGGACAGAAAGGTTAACATATTGATTTCCTCAGGCAGCTGCTGTTGCCGGAAGATGAATTTCAGGGAGAATTCTTGTTGCGCAACCACAGGAGGGGGAGAGGAGGGAGCATTGCATCAGCCTGACTACAATGTATGGAGACACCCCATCTATACAGACAGTCCTGACTACAATGTATGGAGACACCCCATGTATACAGGCAGTCCTGACTACAATGTATGGAGACACCCCATGTATACAGACAGTCCTGACTACAATGTATGGAGACACCCCATGTATACAGACAGTCCTGACTACAATGTATGGAGACACTCCATGTATACAGACAGTCCTGACTACAATGTATGGAGACCCCATTACAGCAAAAAATTTTGAAACTCCAATTGTCACTGGGACAAAAAAAAACAAAAAAACAAACTTTGTCTGGATCTACAATTATAAAACATACAGTTTCGACTTGCATACAAATTCAACTTAATGACAAACCTATGGAACCCATCTTTTACTGCCTGCATTTGTGTGCACTCCATTACTGATGAAGCTATGAAGCTGATGTTTTGCCTTCTAATGCATGGAAACCATAATTAATTTTTTCGTGGATGTGAAAAAAACCCCCAAAAAACAGATCCGTTTCAACGAGCACAGCTGTGTGAATAAACCCTTTATCGGTGAAATCGCTGATGAAGTCCATCTTGCTAGCAAGACTGATAGAAACGCATTGGGGTGTCAGATTACATAGGAGGAGGAGCAGTGAGTCACAGCAGCTAGGTCTGCAGCCAGCAGAAAACAGAGGGGACTACAAACTAGAGGTACAGCCTGCGGGGAAGGAGAACTTATGATTCATCAGTTTTTATATACTCTGTATTTGCCAGGAAAGTTTGCACTGTATAATTATATGCTGGCATCCTTTTTTGTGTTGCATCCAACAGTATATACAGTGGGAATTACAGGACGACGCATTTTACTGTAACAGTGATATATGTCCTGGCCTGATCATTTTGTGCATTCCTTCTTATGACGGCACAGTTCTTACTTCTCAGCCTTTTCCACAATCTGTTCCCATTTGTGAGGGAAGGGGTTTAGATAAGCAAATTACTTTTGTTTTTTTTCTTTTACTATAGGACAAGGGAAGTTTTTCTAGTACCCTGTACCATAAACAGAACATGATGTACGAAAAATGTCATCAATCATTGGAGCATCCACACAGAGCAGTTTCCCCGGAGGCTCTGGAGATCAGGTCTCAGGCTTAGAATGGTGGAGTCTGCTATTACACGTTTCTGGAATGAACACAATGGAAAGCCATGCAATGCGGCCTGGTCCCTATGGCGGAATATGTGATGCAATGCCAGTCTGTACCCAAGACTTCTGGTAACATGGCAGAAGCCAAAACAACCCTCATGATAGTCAATGGGATCTTTAGGGCTCAATTACATCCATTCATCTTAGGCAGCATTCACAATAACGTATAAAAGCGGTCATATAGACGCGCAGCACACAGCCCCATTCATTTCATACGGCTGTGCACTGTGTATGTACTTGCATTATCCAGGGATCTTGGGGTAGAACAAGCGAATATCATTTGCTAACTCCCTGTATTTTATATGGATACGGTGACATACTTGCACATATGGATGAAAAACGTCTCATATACGGATTCATACAGCACGGAAATACAGAACTGGAGAAATCACACGTTCGTGTGAATGCAGCCTAAATCATCCTGCCCGTAGATATGTAATGGATAAAACCAATGGAGACAGATGTGAACCTTCCCTCACTCGTATTTGAATTGTACATTTCATTTCAATAATACAGGTGGTCCCCTACCACCACAAATCTACCTATAAAGGATCGGGTGGTAGGTGGATCAATGGGACGTGAGGATAGCCCTTTTAAGGGCTAATCCTCACATCCCCGCACTTTTTTGGAAACTTTTATTAAACTTTATTAAACAGAGGGGTCCGTCTGTAAGTCGAGTGTTGTTAAAGGGAACCTACCACCACAAATCTACCTATAAAGGACCGGGTGGTAGGTGGATCAATGGGACGTGAGAATAGCCCTTTTAAGGGCTAATCCTCACTCCCCCGCACTTTTTTGGTAACTTTTATTGAACTTGTATGCAAATTTTGTTATGCGGCTACTGGGGCTTGGAGTAGCCGCATCTGAGGTTACACGGCGCGGCTACTCCACGCCCCGGTAGCCTCTTTTCTCCTCCTACTCACTATCTTTGGTGATGCACAGAACAGCACCACGCAGCGCCTGCGCGGTCACTGCTCCGAAGCCGGGGCTGCACAGGCGCGGGCCTGCTGTTCTGCGCATGCGCAGACGGCAGGATCGTCAGACGATAGCTGCGCGCCGAAGATAGTGAGTAGGAGGAGAAAAGAGGCTACCGGGGTGTGGAGTAGCCGTGCCGTGTGACCTCAGATGCGGCTACTCCAAGCCCCAGTAGCCGCATAACAAAATTTGCATACAAGTTCAATAAAAGTTACCAAAAAAGTGCGGGGACGTGAGGATTAGCCCTTAAAAGGGCTATTCTCACGTCCCATTGATCCACCTACCACCCGGTCCTTTATAGGTAGATTTGTGGTGGTAGGTTCCCTTTAACAACACTCGACTTACAGACGGACCCCTCTGTCCCCTGTGACCTCTGGTGAAGTCTCTGGATGTTACTATAGTCCCAGACATCAATGATCAGGTGTAAGGTGTCTGTAATGAAGCTTTATGGATTATCCTTGGTGCCATTACAGCAAAAACTTATGAAAATCCGATTGTCACCGGGCAAAAAAAAAAAAAAAAAAAAGTGTATATAAAATATACAGTTCCGACTTGCATACAAATTCAACAATTCTTGGAGGGATAACACAGGAAAGGCTTAAAGGAAATCTACCATTAAAATCAAACAAGATAATCCAGGGACATCACCGTGTGCTCGCTCAGGCCATAATCCAGGCACCGTCATTGTAGCAATAATCTTATACTTGTTATCCTCTTTCCTTCGAAAATCAACTTTTATATTTAAACTCAAGTGGGCGTTTTCAAAGCCCCTCCTTGCTGCAGCATCACAGACTGTTACAATGAGAAAAGTAGATCTCCCCTCCCCCAGCACTTCCTGCTGATGCTGCTAGATTACACAGACAGAAGGAGGAGGGAGAGTGCAGGGGGTTGGGTGAAACGTGTTCTGAGCCCGTAAATCTGAAGCATGGAAGGGCTATGGTAACATCCCAAGAGCCCATCAGGCTCATTAGCATGATTTTGAAAGTTGATATAAGAAGGAGGCAATGGATAAATATATAAGAAGATTACCACAGTCACGGTGCTTTGATCTAAGAGTAAGAGTCCCTGGTTTATCACAATGCATTATGATGGTAGATTAAGGGTTCATGCACACGAACATATGCCACCATGCCATAGCCCAGCGGGCGGGAGAGTAGGATAGGGTGAGCGCTGCTTGCGCCCACCCCTCTCCATAGAAAATGCTAGCAGCACGGCCGTAGATACGACCAAAGATAGAGCAACCACTATCTTATTGCGGCTACATCCAGAACTGTGAGTGCACCATAGCTGTCTATGGGGGTTGCATGTACGGCCGCAAGCTTGTCGTGTGCACGAGCCCTTGGAGTAAGAAGAAAAGATACTTGAGAATTGTTATCACATGGAGAATACAAGCAGAAGCGACAGGTCCTGATCTATAACTCTGCTGTTGTTATCAGTAAGTGGTAGAAGTGATCTCCATCAAGCAGCACATGAGTGAATGGAGATAATGCAATGAGTGATGGCAGTACACAATGGCGCAGGGTTTGGCTTTCTCTTACCACATTGCAGCTTTCCCTTAGGTTAGTAGCAGCAGCAGTCACATTGGAGGGAGCGGATTGTCTCTGCCTGCACTCACGTCCCTTTCGCTCATTACTCGGATGCCGGCTTTTTTTTGGTTACTATGGAAACATGGAGACTGGTACTTAACCTGTCCTGGCTACTGGTACATTCAGAGGAGTAATGGGGCTATGTATTAATAAGTAAGCCTATAAGCCGGGGAAGACGGAGACATGAGTCTATCTACTGACTCTGGACAAGCAACAAATTGCTAAATGGAGCAGAAGTCGTCATCCAAGCAGGTCATAGTGTCATAGTTTATACGGTTATACATGTCCATCAGGTTCAACCAAGGAAGGGATTGGATGAGGAAGAGATTTAGGGGAAACAATTCTATAAAACATAACCATCAATGTTATTTAGGTGTAAAAAGGCATCTAGACCCTTCTTGAAGCGCTCTGTTGTCACTGCTGTGACCAGCGCCTGAGGCAGGCTATTCCACAGACAGTTCTCATAGTTAAAAAGGCCTGTCCAGGGGATAGAGACCCTGTCACGCTGAACTCAGCTCAATAAATGTTCATTTAGTCAATTCCTGCACTTAGGAGTCCTATTCTGTGACTGACAGCTGAATTTACAACAAGACCACCCACTGGACTCTTAGCCAGAGATTTACATCTCTAATAGGTTCCCTATAAACTCTCCCTCTGCCTGCAGCTCAATGTTACAGGTTCCCTTCAGGAATATAATGGGGCAATGAAACTTAAGTGGGTCTGACATTATGTAGCCAGGGAAACAGGAAATTTTTTTTTTAGCGAAAAAATAAATATTGTTTATACCAGAACAAACATTTACAGCATTCTGCTGATATTCTTCCAAAACTGAGCGATGATTGTTTCAGAAAATATTTTTTCTCATTTTTTTTCTGCTGCCAAATGCAACTCTAGCAGACACTACGGAGGAAGGGGGGGGAGTGTATAGCGAACACCGATGGTTTACTTCTACCTGGTTTAGAAGAAAAGGAACTGTATAAGCAGAGATCAGAAAACCCATCAGTGTGAGCAGCCTCCGCCAGTGTTGGCCCTGTGTAACCATACCTTTGTGTGTGTTGTTAGTGGCAGAAAGACTGTGAAAAATTCATTTATATTCCAGGATTGTTGCTGAACCCCTTAAACATCTCTGCATTCAAGCTACAATCCTGGAATCTAAATGCATTTTCACAGTCCTGCTAATGTTAACACACACAAATGTATATTTACACAGATCTCATGGAGTATCAATCACTACATAAAGATATCAAGAACTTAAATGCACTAAACACTGGATATAATCATAATAATAGGGGCAAAATGTGAACTCTGTCCTTAAAGAGAACCCATAACCATGTTCATGCCCCCTGCAAATAGATAGATTTCTTCTTATGTGTAATAATGACCATCAGGAAGACAGAGGGAGCCTACAACTCATAAACACGGCACTCGCTCACTTTACAGCACTGACACATTTCACAAAACACACAAAAGTTGCACTTAAGCGACACATTGCTGAGATCAGCACGTCTGTCACTACTTCATATACAGAATGTCAGCCACTAAACCCAAATATCTGCTCTACCATTGCAGGGCAGATAAATGTCATCTATTATTCTCTGTTATCAGCCATGTGGAAATGCTGACTATAGCTGAATTACTGACAGATCTAGAAAGATACCCCATTATAAATGTTACTCAGTTCTGGTTTGCTGCTCTGAGGCCCCACAAATACATGGAAGAACGAGTATGATGGATATTTTCAGCTTTTTTGATGTGTTTTAGTTGTAGGAACTGCAAAAATTCAGTGACACTTCAGCGCTAGCTCGGCAGCTTACCTGAGCGAGGTCTTGGGCGAGATGGGTGGTTAGTGTTGGAGGAGCACCAAGGACTCACAATTGTTCATACTGCACTTATAGCCAGAACCCGGGGGGGGGGGGGGGGTATATGCAGATTAGCGCAACAACATCCTGGGCAGAGAACTGGTTATTCACCAGGCACGGATTTAGGTACACAGAAAAGTGGTGAAGGAGAAATATATACGGAAGGTGAAAAGTGCATCATAACTAGCTCGGCTCTGCTACTATACCAATGCATCAGAAAGTCTACTCTTCTTGTAACAAGCCCTTGTTTTTTCAGCGATGGGCAATTCACTGCCTGTCTTGTAGTCAACAATGTGCTTGGTGGAGATACAGTCCCATCATGGTGTTTATTTAAAGATCAGATACCCCTCTTTACAAAGACAACAGAACCATGGTTCGAGCTGCTACAGAGCCCAAAGTGATGATCCCCCTTCAGCCTCAGAAGGCGACTCCAGAGCCTATGTCAATCAGTAAAAGCCTGTCTGATAGTGAGTGCCCTAACACAGGAACAGAACAGGTACCCGCTCAGCTTATTACATTATAAAGTATTACACCAAAACTTCCAGCCAAAAGCTCTACCTTAATCTACCTTAATGATTTATGACTTCACAGACAACATTCTTTTATTTTCTTTTACTAGAGAAGTCAGAGAACAGATGCCAAAAATAAGACTTCTTAATAAGCCCTTATTAATCGCTGTAATCTCTCCGAGATCAGAGACAATGCATCTACATAATCCGTGCACATTATACAGCTAGCGGAACTCTCTCACTAGAGGGCGCTATAGGAGTGAATTAGAAACACGCCACAGAGCTGGCACATGCCATTGCAATTAATGTAAAACATGCGCCTTTATAGAAAGTTTTATAGGGACTATGTTCGAGATCCAGGTGTCTCACAGAACAGTTGTAAAAATAGATCTTAATCACCATTAGTCATGGTTGATATAGTTAGGGTTTATCCTGTGTGTCATGATCACGGGATTTAATCTGAGATTTATCATGAAGGGGAGATAAGAGTGAAGAAAATGAAATTTACAAGGCAGTGGATCAAAAAAAAAAAAGTTAGGGATGTTCCCTAGTAACACAAATTGTATTCTGCAAGTGACTAACTATAGGAGTCTATTAGCTAGGGAGTCCATAGTTGTCACCCGCTACGTGTATGGCCTCAGCGCTGGTGTTAAAGACATCACCAGCACCAGTGTAGGTTAAAAGGAAACCCGTCACCAGATTGTACCCCATTAAACTACTAGTCCTTTCTACAATTCCATCTTATGTGAAATATGACCTTGGAGGGGATTTTTAAAGGTAAAAAGGTCATGTGAGAAACAAGCAGAGAACAGTCATATTTGCCTGAGACGAGTCATGTTTAGAGACTGTAGTTAAAGTGTCACTTCAGATGCCCCATATCTTTGGGCATCTTAATATGCATGTAGTGTCATATTGAAGATAAGAATCTTATCTTTGAATGGCATCAGTCTAGTGATTCCGTTATCTACAGAATAGAAGATACAGGCAGTTAAATACACGAGCTGCAGATAAAGATCCAGTTGCTGCCTTTTCTTAGTGCATGTATCTTGGGTTCTGTAGCTCACAGAGCCACAATGAGGTTATTTTCTTTAATATGACACCAAAGGCAGATTTCTAGGTACTACTGAACAGAAGATAGGGGCATCTGAAGTGACACCCCCCTGCAGATTCTATTTGACTCCTCTCAGGCTAATATGACTCTTCTCTGCTCATTTTCAAATGATTTTCGGGGAAATTTTTTATATGTAAAAAGGGGTGAGATTTCTCATAAAAGAAGTAATTCTAGAAAGGATATTCTATACCCTACCTGTGGGGACTAGAAGTTTAATGGGGTTAATATCTGGTGACAGGTGACTAGATGATGACATAAGGATCAAAATGTCACATTGTGGAAAAACTTATCCGCCAATGGTCCATTTTTAGTCATTTTGAAATCATAAACCTCACAGAAACCTTTCAGCCACAAACAGTATCTGTGAATGTGCAAATACATATCAATCCTTTTGTTATATGACCTGAAACTTTACATTGTGTGACTCATGATAAAAAGAAAATCAGAATTTTTTTGTGTGGGCTCCTGTATTTCACCTTATACTGAAGAAAACGCATTACTCATATAGTGCTCCTCATCCCCATGTATCTTGGCTATAAAACATAGACAACATGCAAATGTCATGCAGATGCCTTGTTAGTCACAGGGCACATGGTGCCGCCCACTTGTAACTATAAGTAAGAGCATCACATATGTACAAGGGGGAAATGGAGAATACTGCCAGAAAGTAATAACGCAAGCAAAGTCATGTCGTCTACAGATAAGGCGCCAGACACGCAGGAGTTGATAGCGATGGCGGAAGACCCGAGACCAATGTAAAGGAGCCGGGGAAGTTCAGAGAAAGGGAGCACACAGGAATGCTACCACATAACCACAACAGGCGGCACAGAGGAAACCCCATCCATGTGTAGGTGAAAAAGCAGAAATTTACAGTAAATGGAAGATTTGTATCACCCCACCAGCACCCCCTGCTCTCATGTCACACGGCGTCCTGCTACCCTATCCCCCCCACAGCTATATTAGGACGATTCATAAGCACCAGCCATAACAACTATGATATGTTTACTAGCTAAAATGTTTTTGAAGGGAAAGTCCTATATGTATCCACAAAGGTAATTTTTTACCAACCCTGAGGGGTAGTAATCCGGTTGTGCACATTCATAAATAATTGATATTGTTTGTGTAATGAAAAAACTTATACAGTTTTCCCCATACACTTTCTGTATCAATGATCTCTGCTTGCTGTCCTTCTATAGAAAGCTTCATTGTTTACTTCCAGTGGACAGAAATCTGTCCCAGGTCATGTGATGTCACACAGGTGCACGGCTCGTTAGTATTATAGAGTGTAATCAGCTCTGTGTGATGTAACGAGCCAGATTACTCTCTGATACTAACGAGCCATGCACCTGTGTGACATCACCTGGGACGGATTTCTATCCACCAGAAATAAACAATGAAGCTTCCTATAGAAGGACAGCAAGCAGAGATCTAGAAAACCAGGAGGAATTGGTACAGAAAGTATATGGGAAAATGGTATAACCTTTCATTATACACACAATAACATTTGCTGAAAGTGGACAGCCCCTTTAAGAATACTGATTTCTACTATGAACCAGCTAAGCTATTTAATTGTAGATTAAAGGGCCAATAAGTCCTGTGTACCTCTCTGCTCATGATCCGTGGTGTCACAGGGGTCCAGTGGTCAGACAATTATCCAGTATTCAACAGACAGGGATCTCTTAAAATTACTGCAACTTCCTAAACTTAAAGTTTCTGAAATTTTCTCAACCTACACTAAAAAGCCACATTTCCACCTTATTTCTTCTTCTGTGGAGAAGGGAACAGAGAGGAGGCCTGAAAAATAGGCAAAACACCTCACATTATGGTTATCCAAACCATCTATATGAGAAAGGCCCATATAATGATCACGTTCTGCTGCCTGGGTGTAAACCCTCGATATCACGTTTTGTTGCCCGGGTGTAAATCATCCATATCATGCTCTACTGCCCGGTTGTAAGTCGGACATATTATGTTCTACTGCCCCGTAGTAAATTGTCCATATCATGCTCTACTGCCCGGGTGTAAACTATCCATATCGCTTTCTACTGCCCGGGTGTAAATTGTCCATATCATGATACACTGCCCTGGGTGTAAACCATTCATATTATGCTCTGCTGCCTGGATGTAAACCATCCATATCATGCTCTGCTGCCAGGGTGTAAATCGTCCATATCATGATACACTGCCCTGGGTGTAACCCTTCATAGTTGCTCTGCTTTTCCCTGGATGTAAACCATCCATATCATGCTCTGCTGCCAGGGTGTAAACAATCCATATTGCTCTCTACTGCCCTGTTGTAAACCACCAATATCCTGCTCTACTGCCCAAGTGCAAACCATCCATATCATGCTCTGCTGCCTGGATGTAAACCATCCATACCACGTTCTACTGCCCAGGTGTAAACAGTTGGATAGGTAAATGGCTTATAGGTATATAAATGATGCTATAACATATAATGGAGCCATAACATACATGCTTTGTATATAGTCAGTGGTGTAAGTTTATGCTATAGTTGGTAGGTGTGTGGTCTGCTAACCGACCTATGGACCTTATTGGGTGAATCTGTGAAAAGGCGGAATACATGGATTATGGAAAGCATATGGCGGCATAGTAGACTGAATGCCAAGTCTAGTAGACAGAGAGCTTTTATTTTGAGTTTCAAATTTTCTGTTATTGTCACAATTCAAGGAATTGTCAAGATGATTCTTACAGTCCGTCTAGGATTTGTTGGTCATATCGAGCGTTCACTAAGGAACCTACAATGTTCATCAATGTATTCATGTAATAAATAGTTTCTGGTTTAGTAAAAAATAAGGCAACATTTCCCTAAGCCCACTTAATGCCCGCTTATATGTTATGCTTGTGAGGCAAATATAGTAATTAAAAGTGTAAGGAAAATTACTCACGTCTCAGAGGCCAGCCCAGTGACACAATGGATGAAGTCCAATACACTCCCAAAATTTCTGCAAAAAAAAAAATATATAAATTTTTTTTCAAAGTTATTAAAAATATTGTATTTAAATTCAATGCAATTTAAAAAAAAGTATAAAAATTTCTGAAAGTTTTTCCACATTTCCAAATAAATGCAGCAAGAACAAAAACATACATACCCGCACCTTGTCTAAGAAAAAAAAAAACACCATCTAGCCAAAAACATCCTCCATAAACAATCTGGATCTGGAACTGACGATAGATGTGCAGCCAGTACCCAGTACCTAGTACCCAGTAGGAGCTACTACAACCCCCATTGTAGACAAGGCGATGAAAATCATTTTGTGAACAATAAACCACACAAAGCTCTAACATATTACAGTTTATTCACTAATGACGCCAAAAAAACTAAAATGCCCAGGAATCATTTTATAACTCTGGAATGTCAGGGGTGTCATTTTTCTAGGTGGCATCTCTCCAATCCACTGCACAAATTATACATTTAAAAAAATCTATTTCTACTTTAATCTGAGGAAAAAAATAAAGGATGATGTATTAAAGCTTGAAGAAAAGGAGCGGCTCTGTGCCCATCTTATGACCCCGGGGTTAATCCCATGTGTTTACTAATGCTGGCATTAAATTTAGAAATCCTAGGCCTTGGCATAATATATGTCAATCCCTGAGCATTAACATTAAAATTAATTTTAAAAAAGGCTTTTGTCTAACCAGATGAGAAGGAGTCATGGATGTAAGATTATAACTACAAGTGTGCGGAACAAACCCTGATGTCACCGACGGCTAGTAATTAGAGGTCAGACTTCGTCTTAGAATAAGTAACAAATCTGGAATAAATCGGCTGTGGATAAGACAAATCCCTGACCATGGGCCGAGAAATTTCCTTCAAGCTCTTAGTGTCTGAGATGTACAGTAAAGAATGTCCATAGACAGGTCAAACAAGATCTCGGAGTGGGCTAACACACTCCTTAAAGGACACCTGTCATCAGGTCTGTGTCACTTGTCCTGTCACTACTACTTGTTGGAGCAGATCACAAGGATCCCATCTCAGCCTTTATCTAGTTATTTCATACATTATTCATTGTAAAATCATCTATTTTTTATCATGTAAATGAGGCTGGTCACATGGTCAGAGGCAGTGATGTCACCCCTGTTACCCCTCCCCTCTCCTCCCCCTGCTCATGTATGTGTGTAATGTATAGTAAAGCATGGCTAGTGTGTGCTGCAACTGCTGACATGCTGCATCCTCCTAATATACAGGTGAGAGACACAGACATCAGCTACACATGAATCTGACATGTTCTGCAGCCTGGAGCTGCTGTATCTCTCCTATACACACACACTCACATGCACACACAGGCTGCAGGGGGCGTGGCCACCAGCAAGCACATCATTAAACAGCCTCACATCATTATACAGGCTGTCAGTCATGCACTGGGGGTGTGGCTGTGCCTCCCACTCATGAATAAGGTGGACAGCTTGAATATGCTAATGCTTCATTGGACATTTCACAGGTCATTTGCATACAGCTTTAGGACCTCATTGCTTAGGTTTACAGGCATGTAGAGGGACAATGAAGGGATAGAGGCAATGCTCTCTAATGGCAGTTTATGAAAATATATTTAGTTTAGGGGGGTTATTCTGCATGACGGGTTCTCTTTAAATCTGCAGCGGCCATTACTGGCCTACCAGGCTGCAATGTTCAGGGTAATAAAAATCATGTTTATATCATTTATTTTATTAATTCTAATAGCGCCATTTACTCCCAATGACAGGAGAGAAGACTGTCCGAGATGGAAACACAGGCAGGAATAGGACCTGCTCTGAGGTTTGTTACAGACAGTCGGCACACACACAGGCCGGAGGTATGAGCCCATAGAAATACTTAGGATCCTGTTATGGCCATTGAAACAATGGCTAGCTCCTGTCCAAACGTAACAGCCGTGTGAACACAGCCCAAGAACGGAGCGATACAGAGTGTATGCATGAACATACCTCCATTCAGGATCTTGTCCGTGTGACCAATGGGGGCCTCTACCAACCAAATGCTTATGTCTGATCCTGTGTATAGGGAACAAAAATGTGGGACTATCCCACCACCCTTTGAGCAGAAATCCCACTAGTGCTGTGAAAAGTAAAATGGTGGACTTGGAGTTGTTATAAAGTTATACAGTTTTCCAATATTCTTTTTGTACTCATGATTTTCTAGATCTCTGCTGGCTGTCATTCTATAGGAAGCTTCATTGTTTACTTACAGTGGATAGAAAAGTCTCCCTGGTCATGTGATGTCACATAGGTGCACGGCTCGGTATATATAACACAGCTCTGATTTATAGCTGTGATCTAAAGGCCTTGCACCTGTGTGACATCACATGACCCGGTTATATCCACAGGAAGTAAATAATGACGTATCCTACAGAATGACAGCAAGCAGAGATCTAGAAAAGTGTGAGGAATCAATAGAGAAAGTATGATGGAAAATGTAATAACTTTCACTATAAAAACAATAACATTTAGTTGCTGAAATTGGACAAACCCTTTAAATTGTGATAAGCTGTGGTCAGACACAACCAACAGGTAATAATGAGTCAAAGGGGTGGGTTTTATGTCAAGCAAACATTTATATTGTCAGACAAGCATGTCAATTGTAAGCGATTATGTTAATATAATAACAGTACAGGGAAACAATATTCCTCGTGCCACTGCCAATAACAAATCTCACGTCCAATCACTTTTTCCACCACCCCGTCCAATGACTTCTCATACACACTTCACTGCACATTGCTCCCGATTAATATTTAAGCTGGATTTTTCTTTTCCTTATTTAATTTGGTCTCCTTTGACCTACTTTGGATATTACATGCCCGTCCATTATCTGATCAGGTCTTTCAGATTATAAATGTTATTAATACAATGAAGAGACAGACGTGATAAGACGTGTTGTGCCGCCAGGTTTAAGGACATTACATCTGGCCCCGCGGCATCTTGGTAAATAGCCGTCAGGATAAACATTGATATTGGAGCTGGAGGCTGCATGACAAACGCCACATTAATCTCCGGATTTAAGGATTAGGCCTGTGAGCTGATACACTCCTAGGGGGTAAAGGTTGTAACTAGTAGATTCTGATGAGAGGAAACTAGATTTGTGTCTTAATGATAAAGAAGCACTGGTGGAAAGGACATTTCATTAGAGGAAAACAGGAAGGTTACAAATCTGTGACATTAGCCGGCTTCTTGTTATTAGGTAAAGGCAATGAAGGAAAGATGAGGAGCGTCTTATTTGCCTGCACATACTGGCTGCTTTCCTGTTATTATAATACAGTTACTGATTACTGTATTTTTCAGACTATAAAGGCACAAAAAATCCTTTGATTTTCTCAGAAATCAAAGGTGCGCCTTATAGTCCAGTGCGCCTTATATATGAACCCTACTTACAGACAACAGCTGCCTTGAACTGTGCACAGGTCTGCCACCTGCTGGTCATTCATCCTTATCATCAGGTGCGCCTTATATATGAACCTCAACGTTTTAGAAGGCATTTATTGATGGTGCGCCTTATAGTACGAAAAATATGGTATATACTTTTCTTTTTTTTAAGAGGACACCACTTTTATTATGCGTTTTAGACTCTTGTGTGCCCAAGAATAAGACCTGCTCTAAGATTTGTGGCTGCCCAGTCGGCACATCTTGTGTATGAGCCTGTAGAAGTGAAATTTTTGGTGTGCTATCAGTTAAGGGTGCGATCACATGTGGCGCGCGTGTTGCATTGACAAATGCAACACAAGCACCCTGGGACGGGCCTTGTCCAGGTGTTGATGCATGCGTATGTGATCAGGCCACGTGCCCCCCCCCATGCCCCCCCCCCCCCCCCCCGGGTACGTGTTTCTACCCTCAACACAAGCGTCACGTGTGGCTGCAACCTGAATCTACAGACAGAACTAGGACAAAAACATTGGGAGAGATCAAGCAGAAGTGGCTGAGAGCCCACAGCAACCAATCAGAGCTCAGCTTTCATTTTCCCACAGCGGTTTATAAAATTAAATCTGAGCTCTGATTGGTTTTCATGGGCAACTAGAACAGTTTTACCTCAGAAACTTCTAAATCTCCATGGTCTGTGTGCATGTAGCCTTTGCCAGAGACGTCCTTTCTAGAATTGCCACTTTCATGTGAAATCTCACCAGTTTACCAATTAAAAAAAAAAAAACTCAAAAGTAATAAAAAAAGGAGAGAGGAGTCTAGTTTAGAGGCTGCAGGGGGAGTGTCACCATCTTTGGTTCTACAGCACCTAGAAACCTGCTTTCACATTGTATCGGGCTTGTGGTTCAGTCATTTACAGAACAGGTAGTCAAAAAAATATCCGGGAATTAAATACTCAGCTCATATTTCCCCCTCTTATTGTTTCATGACTGTTTGTGATATACAGGCGGTCCCCTACTTAAGAACACTCGACTTACATACGACCCATAGTTACAAACGGACCTCTGGATATTGGTAATTTATTGTACTTTAGTTTTAGGCTACAATGATCAGCTATAACAGTTATCACAGGTGTCTGTAATGAAGCTTTAGTGTTAATCCTGGTTCTTATGACAACCCAACATTTTTTAAATCCAATTGTCACTGAGACCAAAAAAGTTCTGGCTGGGATTACAATGATAAAATATACAGTTCTGACTTACATACAAATTCAACTTAAGAACAAAGCTACAGACCCCATCTTGTATGTAACCCGGGGACTGCCTGTATTATTTTATTTATATCTGTTCCCTATGATGTGTCAAGCGCTACAGAATATGATGGTGCTATATAAAGATTATTATTAAACGTATATTCTGCCACAAATTTGGGACTATATGTCCCCAAAGACTGTTATGGTGACCAAGCAGTACTGTACTATAACTGAGGAAAAGAAAGAGCTGGCTCCATCTTTCGCCTTGTTTTCAGCTGTGCGGCGCCATTTCCTATGGAGAGGGGAGCGCCTATCCCTCCCACTCTCCAGCGTACCGACACGTGCTTGTCCGTGCGAGCACACGTTCGTATAAATGTATAATTAAACTTTATAATTAAACTGTAGATCACAGAACCACCAGCCTGATGTGATTTGAAAGATGAGATTCTTGTACTTTATAGGACACCAATAACATGTTTCTAGGTACTACAGAACCAAAGATAGGGGTGTATGCAGTGATACTCAGCCTCTAAACTTTCAGGGAAATACGACTCTTCTCTGCTCATTTTTACATGACTTTGGAGGAGATATTTTATAGGTAAACTGAGGAGATTCCACATAAGAGAACAACATCTATAAAGGACAGTTAATCCCCTAGGACAGTGATGGCAAACCTTTTAGACGCCGAGTGCCCAAACTATATCCAAAACCTGCATATTTTTTTCAAAGTGCCGATGCGACAATTTTAAACAAACTTATTACTCCCTGCTCTGTCACATGTTTAAATTGTTTAGGCATCTGAGGAAGCCAATACAGTAGAAATAAGGAGAAAAAGCTCTGGGTTATCAATGTAGTCTTCTCTAGGGTCCTGGGCTGGCTGGACTCGCAAAAGTCCTTGAGTTTCTGTCTGGCGAGTCTGCCGTGGGGTGATAGCACGGGTGCCCATAAGAAGGGCTCTGAGTGCCACCTCTGGCAACCCGTGCCATAGTTCGCCACCACTGCCCTAGTAGGTTAGCGGGGGGCTAGTAGGTAGGCGTGGGCAAAACTTCTGCCAATCAACAGGTGTTGTAAAGTTAAACAAATCCGTCTAAAATTGCACCCAATTTATCCCCTGAGGCTATTTTGGTAAAATTGATGTATATTTAGACTGGTGTACATTACACACTGTTTACACTGTCTACATTTTTAGTATACCTTTCACAATCTTCCAAGCCCCATGAAGCGGAGATATGGTGGTGCAGGGTCCTAATCCTGTCTGTGACATGCAGTAAACAAGTGATCTTCCCTTCCCTGACTAATGATATTTCAAGGTTGAAGGGTCACAATGGATTATTCTTTAACATGGCACAGTCACTATTTTGGAAAGAAAACAGAGGGTGATGACATTACCTTCCATGCCACAGAATAGGCTACAACTCCCAGTGTAAGCAAAGCATCAACAACTCATACCCCAGCTAGTAAAATCGAGGGGGTTTGGGGTACATTGGTGTCTATGGGAAGTAGCTTTGAAGATGTGAGTGTAAGAGATAGATAACTGTATACTACTGGATAGGTGCCAAGTACTGCCAACGCAACACTATGTAGACTTGAGTTACACGATGCTATTCAAGACACATGGCTTCACTTCTCTTTCCGTAGGAGCCAATATCACTCCACCGATGCAACCTCAGTCAATTTCTACTTCCGGGAATGTAATGATACTAGGATGTCGGAGAAGGCATTCAGCAGGGTGGATAATCACATCGGAGACACCACTGATATACATTCAGGCCCTAAACCCTTAAACAGGGGCGTAACAACAGTGGTACAGCCATAGTCGGCTGCTATGGGGCCCACAGTGTTAGGGGGCCCGGTATCCGACTAAACACACAAAGAATGGTGAATAGTACTATATATACATATTATGCTGCACATTGTACATCACAATAGTCAGGAAACTTGGATAAAAAATGTCAGGTGACGGCAGACTAGGGATCTTTTATCTCTAGCTCCTGCCATCTACTTCCCCCATGGGTCTGCAGTTACCGAGACAGGTATGTTGCCTAAACCGCCTGGGAATAAGAAGACTGCCGGGAAGGGGTAGGGGGGCCCCATTCAAAAGTCTGCTATGGGCCCAACTCCTTCTACTTACGCCCTTGCCCTTCGAAAAATATGGTATATACTTTTCTTTTTTTATGAAGACACCACTTTAATTATGTGTTTTAGACTCTTGTGTGCTCACGCCTCAATGACACAAAACACGCCCAGGAATAAGACCTGCTCTAAGTTTTGTGGCTGCTCAGTCTGCTCATACACAGGGCCTTGGAATCAACACCTTGTGTATGAGCCTGTAGAAGTGAAATTTTTTGTGTGCTATCAGTTGAGGGTGCGATCACATGTGGCGCGTGTGTTGCATTGACAAATGCGACACAAGCACCCTGGTACGGGCCTTGTCCGGGTGTCATGCAATGTTTAAGACGCATGTGTATGTGATCAGCCACCCCCCCCCCCAGGTACGCGTTTCTACCCTCAACGCAAGCGCCATATGTGAGTGCACCCTGAATCAACAGACAGAACAAGGACAAAAACATCAGGAGAGATTCATCAGAAGTGTCAGAGAGCTCACGGCAACCAATCAGAGCTCAGCTTTCATTTTCCCAACAGCTGTTTATGTCAGTATTGGGGCCACTTCTTTTTAATATTTTATTAAACCCATAGCGCAATAAGACGTACCCTTACGTCTTACTGCGCATGGGGGGAGTATGAAGGGGCTCACGGGCTGAGCCGCTTTATACTCACCGGGCATTTGCTTCATAATGAAGCAAATGCCCGTCGCTAACACCCGCGATCGGTGCTTGCACGATCGCGGGTGTTAACCCTTTGATCGCCGCGGCAAAGCTGCGGCGGCATTAAAGAGCCAGCGCGCGTGGGCGCCGCCATCTTGGCTCCGATCGTCACTCCCCGGAGTCACCGGGGGCGGCGGCGATCCGTTGCCTGACAGATCGATCACACAATGATCCGAGGGCTTATGCTGTTTAGGCCAATCTATTACAATGTGCGATCTGCACCTATGTAATAGATGGTATGCAAAATCCCATATACTGCCATACTGTAGTATGCAGTATATGGTAGGATCAATCAGAAAAACCTAGGGTTAAAGTTCCTAGGGTAGTCTGAAAAATAGTGAAAAAAAGAAATAAAAAAAAGTAAAAAAAAAAAATTATATTAAAAAAAACTCAAAAATTCAAATCACCCCCCTTTCCCTAGAACTGATATAAATATAAATAAACCGTAAAAATCATAAACACATTAGGTATCGCCGCGTCCGAAAATGCCCGATCTATCAAAATATAATAACCGTTTTTCACTGCGTTTAACCCCGTAGCGGAAAATAGCGCCCGAAGTCGCAAATGGCATTTTTTTGCCATTTTGAAAAATAGAAAAAATTCTATAAAAAGTGATCAAAAGGTCGCACAGTCCTAAAAATAGAAGCATTGAAAACGTCATCAGAAGTCGCAAAAAATGACACCACTCACAGCTCCATACACCGAAGTATGAAAAAGTTATTAGCGCAAGAACACGGTAAAATGAAGAATTTTTTTTCTGTACAGGAGGTTTTAATTTTTGTAAATGTATGAAAACATTATAAAACCTATACAAATTTGGTATCCCCGTGATCGTATTGACCTAATGAATGAAATAGACCTGTCATTTGGGGCGCATAGTGTAAGCTGTAAAAACAAAGCCCACAAGAAATGGCGCAAATGTGTTTTTTCATCATTTTCACTGCATTTAGAATTTTTTTCCCGCTTCCCAGTACACGGCATGGAATATTTAATACCATCACTACGAAGTGCAATTTGTTACGCAGAAAATAAGCCATCACATAGCTCTGTACACGGAAAAATAAAAAAGTTATAGATTTTTGAAGGTGGGGAGTGAAAAATAAAAACGCAAAAACGAAAAAGGGCCTGGTCCTTAAGGGGTTAATGACCGTCAAGTTTCAATAGTTGCAGATGATACTAAGCTGTGTCAAGTAATAAATACTGAAGTCGATAGTTAAGCATTACAAAGGAAGCTTAAGGATTGGGCAGAGAAATGGTTGATGAGGTTTAATGTAGATAAATGTAAAGTTATGCACTTGGGCCGTGGAAACAAAAAGTATAATTATGTATTGGTAGATGGTAAACTTAATTTTAGTGACAAGAGCCAGACGGCTGCTGCTAAAGCAAATAAAATTATGGGATGTATCAAGAGAGGAATAGATTCTCATGATAAAGACATAGTTTTGCCCTTATACAAATCCCTGGTCAGACCACACATGGAATATTGTGTACAGTTTTGGGCACCAGTGTATAAAAAGGACATAGTAGAACTGGAAAGGGTGCAGAGGAGAGCAACCAGGATTATTAGGGGAATGGGGGGGGAAATAGAGATACACTCGACAGATTAAAAAATTTGGGATGATTCAGTTTAGGAAAAAGACGACTGAGGGGAGACTCATTACAATGTACACAATCCTGAACGGACAGTACAAGACTCTCAAAGATCTCTTTACACTAGGCCTGTGACCAGGACAGGGGGCATCCTCGACGCCTAGAGGAGAGGCGATTCTACCATCACCATAGGACAAAGGTTCTTTACGGTAAGAGCAGTGAGGACTGTGGAACTCTCTGCCGCAGGAGGTTGTTATGGTGGACTCTTGTACATGTTCAAGAAGAGGCCTGGATACCTTCTGGAGAGAAAAAATATCAGGGGTTATGGGATAAAACATTTAATTAAGGGTGGACTTAATGGGATAAAATTAAAGTTGAGCTCTGATTGGATTTCATGGGCAACTAGAACAGTTTACCTCAGACACTTCTGATAAATCTCATGGTCTGGTGCATGTAGCCTGTAGATGGCTCTGTCAGAGACGTCCTTTCTAGAATTGCCTCTTTCATGGGAAATCTCACCACTTTACCAATTAAAAAAAAAAACCCCCCTAAAGTCATAAGTACATGAGCAGAGAGGTGTCAAGGTTAAGGCGTGCAGGGGGAGTGTCACCATCTTGGTTCTACAGCACTAGAGAAACATGCCATCACATTGTATGGCTTGTGGGTTCAGGATTTTACAGAACAAGTATTAAAAAAAATTCAGGGAATGAAATGGTAAGCTCTTATTTCCTCATCCTATTGTTTCATATGACTGTTGTACTCTGGTGTGTAAAGCGCTAGAATATGATGGCGCTATATAAAGATATTATTAGGCAAACTTTCACACGACCGTTGTGGGGACGTATATTCTGCGTAAATTTGGGACTATACGTCCCAAAAGACGGCTATGATGACCCAAGCAGTACTGTACTGTACATGGGGAAAAGAAAGAGCTGGCTCCATCTTCGACTTGTTTGAGCTGTGCGGCGCCATTTCCTTGGAGAAGGGAGCGCTTATCCTCCCCCCTCAGCATCCCGACACGCGCTTGTCCGTGCTATGGCCGGGCGAGCAAACATTCTTTAATGTATCTTAACTGTAAGTATCTACAGTTTGTAGATCACAGAACCACCAGCCTTGAGGTGATTTGAAAGATGAGATTCTTATATTTATAGGACACCAATAAACATGTTTCAGGTAATACAGAACCCAAGATAGTGGTGTCTGCAGCGAAGGTGTTTAGATTGTGAGCCCCATGGGGACAGGGACCAATTGACATGCTTGGTGCAGCGCTGCGTAATCTGTGTGCGATATAAATAAAGAATTATTATATTATATTAATCCCTGCCTCTAAACTTCAGGGAAATACGACTCTCTATGCTCATTTTTACATGAGTTTGGAGGAGATACTAATAACAGAACAAAATCACAAAGGACAGGTTAATCCTAGTACAGTGATGGCTAACCTATGGCACTGGTGCCAGAGGTGGCACTCAGAGCCCTTCTGTGGGCACTCAGGCCATGACCAGAGATGACTCCAGGTATCTTCCTGCAGTCCCAGACAGCCCAGGACTTGCTGTGCACAGAGCTATTTTGAAGTGGACAGCTCTACCTGAGACTATTTCTGCTTTATGGTGTCCTCAGGGTGCTGGTATCATGAAAACTGACAGAGAAGGAAGTATAAATCACAAATTAAATTTTTGTGTTGGCACTTTGCGATAAATAAGCGGGTCTATGTTGTAGTTTGGGCACTCGGTCTTTAAAAGGTTTGCCATCACTGCCCTAGTAGGTTATTGGGGTAAAAATCTTCTGCCAATCAACTGGTGGTTGTAAAGTTAAACAAATCCGTCTAAAATTGCACCCAATTATCCCCTTGAGCTATTTTGATAAAATGAGTATATTTAGACTGGGTACATTTACACATGTTTACACTGTCTAAGTGCACATTTTTAGAAAACCTTTCACAATCTTCCAAAGCCCAGAAGCGGAGATATGGTGAGTGCATAGGGCCTAATCCGGTCTGTGACATGACGTAAACCAGGTGATCTTCCTTCCCTGACTAATGATATTTGCAAGGTTGAAGGGTCCACATGGATTATTCTTTAACATGGCACAGTCATATTTTGGGAAAGAAAACAGAGGGTGATGACATATCCATCCATGCCACAGAAATAGCTACAAACCAGTAAAGCCAAACGCATCAAACAACTCATTACCCCAGCTAGTAAAATCGAGGGGGTTTGCGGGTACAGTTGGGTCTTAGGGAAGTAGCTTTAGAAGATGTGAGTGTAAGAAGATAGATAACTGTATACTACGGGTAGATGGATAGGTGCCAGTAAGCCAACGCAACACTATAGTAGACTTGAGTTACACGATGCTATTCAAGACCACATGGCTCTACTTCTCTTCCGTAGGAGCCATATCACTCCACCGAAGTGCAACTCAGTCAATTCTACTTCCGGGAATGTAATGATACTAAGGATGTAGGAGAAGGCATTCAGCAGGGTGGATTAATAGCATCGGAGACCCACTGATATACATTCAGGCCTAAACCCTTAAACAGGGGCGTAACAAAAGTGGTAGCAGCCATAGCGGTGCTATGGGGCCACAGTGTTAGGGGGCCTGGTATCCGACTAAACACACTAAAGAATGGTGAATATGACTATATATACATATTATGCTGCACATTGTACTCACAATAGTCAGGAAATTGGATAAAAAAATGTAAGGTGACGGCAGGACTAGGGATCTTTTATCTCTAGCTCCTGCCATCTACTTCCCCCATGGGGTCTGCAGTTACCGAGAAGGTTAGTTGCCTAAACCGCCTGGGATAAAAGACTGCCTGCGAAGGGGTAAGGGGGTGCCCCATTCAAAGTCTGATGGGGCCCAAGCCTCTTCTATTTAGCCCCGCCCTTAGACCTCATATTCTAAAGGGGTTAGCCATTTAAATAATACAGAACCATAAGGAAATTACCAAAATATCCTGTCCCCCACACATTACAAAAAAAACATGTGGTAAGTTACCAACCCCTTTAAGGCTCAGCATATGTAATTGCCTGAATGCACAAGAGTGACTGACCATAACCTGTCAGACAGAAGAAGGGGAATGATATCCATGGTGAATGTTGGTTAAAGAAATGCAGCTACCAAGAAGGCAATGACCTCATGTCATCTCTCATTGTCATCTCTATAAAAGGGGTTGCCAATAACATTCTGAATCCATATGTTGCTGGAATCCCTAAGAAGTCCAGTACGGGAGATAAAGTAATGACAAGGGGAAAGGGGTTTTTACGGTTCCTGTCTAATCGGTTGAAGTGCTGACGGGGACAACATATTCAAACTTTGCATCAAATGAAGAGAACAGACATAAATGGCCCAGCCAGGCTCAAGAATGTCCACTGATGGAGACAGGCTTTTAGGAAAGAATCAAAAAAGAATACAAAAACAATCCAAAAAATGTGACAAAACAGAAAGATATGACAGCCAGGATTATTAGGGGAATGGGGGAACTAGAATACACTGACAGATTACAAAATTTGGGATTATTCAGTGTAGAAAAAAGACGACTGAGGGGAGACCTCATTACAATGTACAAATACCTGAATGGACAGTACAAGGATCTCTCCAAAGATCTCTTTACACCTAGGCCTGTGACCAGGACAAGGGGGCATCCTCTACGCCTAGAGGAGAGGCGATTTTACCATCAACATAGACAAAGGTTCTTTACTAGAGATGAGCGAACACTAAAATGCTCGGGTACTCGTTATTCGAGACGAACTTTTCCCGATGCTCGAGTGCTCGTCTCGAATAACGAACCCTCACAATTTGGCGGGACTGGGAATTGTGGTACAGAAAAAGAAACAAGAAACAAACAAGACTTTGTCGTGAGGGTCTACATTCTAAAACATACAGTTTAGACTTGCATACACTTCCTTAATGAAAACCTAGGACCATCTTTAACGGCCTGCATTGTGTGCACAAGAAAGTGCCATACACACGATGAAGCTTAATGAAGCTGATGTGGTGCCTTCTATGCATGGTGACCGATAATTAATAAAGGGAAGGTTTTTTTCGGTGATATGTTAGAAGAAAAAACCACCCAAAAACAGATCCGTTCAAACGACACGCTGTGTGAATAAACCTCTTTATCGGTGAAATACGCATGATAGAAGATGCGGCATCTTGCTGCAATAGCTGATCGAAACGCAATGGGTTGTCCTATCCATGGAGGATGAGCAGGTGATCACAGCAGCTAGGTCTGCAGCCAGCGAAACGAGGGGACTACAACTAGAGGTACAGCCTGCTGCGGGGAAGGAGAACTTATGATTCATCAGTTTTTTATATACTCTGTATTTTGCCAGGAAAGTTTGCCCTGTACTAATTATATGCTGGCCTCCTTTTTTGTGTTGATCCAACATTTAGACAGGTGGGAATTACAGGACGGACGTCATTTACTGTAACAGGGATATATGTCTGGGCCTGATCATTTTTGTTTGTCTTCCTTCTTATGACGGCACAGTTCTTTTAAACCTTCTCAGCCTTTTTCCACAATCGTTCCCATTTGTGAGGGAAGGGGTGTAGATAAGCAAATGACTTTTGTTTTTTTTCTTTTCCTAACTATAGGACAAGGGAAGTTTTTCTCTTATCCCTGTACCATAAACAATAACATGATTACGAAAATTTCAGCAAACATTGGGCATCCACACTAGCAGTTTCCCCTGAGGCTCTGAGATCAGGTCTCAGCTTGAATGGTGGGTCTGCTATTACAACAACAACACTTTCTTCTGGAATGACACAATGAAAGCCAATGCAATGCGCCTGGGTCCCTATGGCGGAATATGGGATGGCAATGCCAGTCTGTCCCTCAAGACTTCTGGTAACATGGCAGAGCAAAACAACAACCTCTCTGATAGTAATGGATCTTTAGGGCTCATTACATCCTTCATCTTAGGCAGCATTCACAATAACGGTATAAAAGGGTCATATAAACGCGGTCTCACACAGCCCATCATTTCATACGGCTGTGCACTGTGTATGTACTTGCATTACCAGGATCTTTGGGGTAGACAAAGCGAATATCATTTGCTACTCCCCCTGTATTTTTCTATGGATACGGTGACTACTTGCACTATGGATGAAAAACGTCTCATATAATAACGGATTCATCAGCCCGAAAATACGAACTGGAGAATCACCGTTCGTGTGAATGCAGCCTAATCAATCCTGCCGTAGATATGTAAGGTATAACAAATACCAATTGAGACAGATGTGAACCTTTGTTTCTTCCTCACTCGTACTTTGAATTGTACATTTCATTTCATAAGACAGGGGTCCCCACACCACAAATCTACCTATAAAGGATCGGGTGGTAGGTGGATCAATGGGGACGTGGGATGCCCTTTTACGGGCTAATCCTCACATCCCACCCGCACTTTTTTGGAAACTTTATTACACTTTATTAAAGAGGGTCCCGTCGTAAGTCGCGTGGTTGTTAAAGGGAACCTACCACCATAACAAATTACCTATACAGGCACGGGTGGTAGGTGTCTCACTGGGACTGAGAATAGCCCTTTTAAGGCTAATCCTCCCTCCCCCGCCTTTTTTTTGGTACGTTTATTGGACTTGTATCAAATTTTGTTATTCGCTACTGGGTTGAGTAGCGCATCTGAAAGGTTTACACGGCGCGGCTAACTCCACGCCCCCGGTAGCCTCTTTTCTCCTCCTACTCACTACTTTGTTTGCACAGAACAGCACCAAGCAGCGCCTTCGCGTCACTGCTCCGAAGCCGGGCTGCACAACAGGCGCGGGCCTGCTGTTCTGCGCATGCGCAGCACGGCAGTATCGCAGACGATAGCTCGCGCCGAAGATAGTGACGTAGGAGGAGAAAAGAGGCTACGGGGTGTGGAGTAGCCGTGCCGTGGGACCTCAGAATGCGCTACTCCAAGCCAGTAGCCGCATACCAGAAACTTTGGCATAAAGTCAATAAAAGTTTACCAACAAGTGCGGGGACGTTAGGATTAGCCTTAAAAGGTCTATTCTCACGTCCCATTGATACCCCCTACCACCCGGTCCTTTATAGTAGATTTGTGGTGGTAGTTCCCTTTAGACACCACTCGACTTACAGACGGTCCCCCCCCCCCCCCCTCTGTCCCCCTGTGACCTCTGTGAAAGTCTCTGGATGTTACTCTAGTCCCAGACATCAATGTCAGGTGTAGGTGGCTGTATGACGCCTTAGGATTATCCTTGGTGCCCATTACAGCAAAAACTTATGAAAAAATCCGATGTCCCCGGGCAAAAAAAAAAAAAACAAAAAGTGTATATAAAATATACAGTTCAGACTGGCATACAAATTCAAACAATTCTTGGGAGGGATCACACAAGGAAAGGCTTAAAGGAATCTAACCTTACAATCAAACAGATATCCAGGGACTCACGTGTGCTCGCTCAGGCCATAATCAGGCACCGTCATGGTAGCAAGTATATCTTACTTGTATCCTCTTTCTTCGAAAATCAACTTTTATATTTCAAACTCAAGTGGGCGTTTCAAAGCCCTCTTGCTGCAGCATCACGACTGTTACATGAGCAAAGAGATCTCCCCTCCCCAGCACTTCCTGCTGTGCTGCTAGATTTACACAGAAGAAGGAGGAGGGAGAGTGCAGGGGGTTGGGTGGAAACGTGTTCCTGACACCGGTAAATCTGAAGCAGTGAAGGGCTATGGTAACATCCCAAGAGCCCAATTTTCAGGCTCATATCATGATTTTGAAAGTGATACAAGAAGGAGGCAAGGATAAATAGTAAGAAGATTCCACAGTCACGGTGCTTTGATCTAAGAGTAAGTCCCTGGTTTATCACAATGTCATTATTGATGGTAGATTAAGGGATCATGCACAAAACATATGCCACCAAAAGTGCCATAGCCCGCGCAAGCGGGCGCGGGAGAGTGATACGGGTGGAGCTGTCTGCGTCTCCCACTCTCGCATAGAACATGCTGCAGCACGGCTCCTCTGATACGACCAAAGATAGAGCAACCATCATCTTATGTGCGGCTACATCCAGAACTGTGAGTGCCCACCATAGCTGTCTATGGGGTTGCATGTACGCCGACAAGCTTGTTTTTTCTTTTTTTTTCGTGTGCCGAGCCCTTGGAGTACGAAGAAGAAATACTTGAGAATTGTTTATCACATGGGAGATACACAGTAAGCGAGGTCCTAATCCTTAAAAAAAAAAAAAAAAAAAAAAAAAAAAAAAAAAAAAAAAAAAAAAAAAGTCAAATAACACTACTGCGTTGTATCAGTAAGTGGTAGAAGTGATCTCCATCTAGCAGCACAGAGTGGAATGGAGATACAGCAATGAGTGATGGCAGTTAGCACAAATGGCGCAGGGTTTGGCTTTCTCTTAACATTGCAGCTTTCCCTTAGGTAGTGCTAGCGCAGTCCACATTGGAGGGAGCGGATTGTCTCTTGCCTCACTCACTCCCTTTCGCTCTCCTCGGATGCTGGCTTTTTTTGGTTCACTATGGAAAACATGGAGACTGGGTACTTACCTGTCCTGGCTAGTACATTCAAGGCGTAATGGGCTATGTATAATAGTAACCTATAAGGCGGGGAAGACCGGAGACATGAGTCCTATATACTGACTCTGGACAAAGCCCAAACAAATTGCTAAATGGAGCATGAGAGGTGAAATGGGGATGGGGTGAGGCAGCGGTTAAGAAAAGGAGTAGTAGACGCATCCCAGACAGGTTCCATAGTGTCATAGTTATACGTATACATGTCCATCAGGTTCACCAAGGAAGGGATTGGATGAAGGACTGATTTAGGGGAAACAATTCTATAAAACATAACCATCAATGCTTTTAGGTGTAAAAAGGATTCTAGACCACCTCTTGACAGCTCTCTGTGCCCTGCGTGGACCAGCGCCTGAGGCAGGCTATCCACATACCAGTTCCATAGTTAAAAAACCCCTGTCAGGGGATAGAAGACCCCGTCACACTGAAACTCCTCAATAAATGTCATTTGTCCATTCTCAATTCCTGCACTTAGAGTCCTATTCTGTGATATGACAGCTAATTTACAACAAGACCGCCACACTGGACTCTTAGCCAGAGATTCACATCTCTAATGCAGTTCCTATACAACTCTTCCCTCTGCCCTGCAGCCCTCAATGTTCAGGTTCCCTAGGAATTACAGGGGCAATGAAACTTAGGGGGTCTGACATTATTAGCCAGGGAAACAGGAATTCTTTTTTTAGGCAAAAAAATAAATATTTTATACCAGAACAAACCATTTACAGCATTCTGCTGGATATTCTTCAAACTGAGCGATGTTGTTTTCAGAAAATAATTTTTTCTCATTTTTTTTCTGCTGCCCAGAATGCACTACTACCAACACTACGGAGGACGGGGGGGGGGTGTTAGCGAACACGAGGAGAATGTGTTACTTTACTCGTGCTTTAGAAGATAAAGGAACTGTATAGCGCAGAGATCAGAAAACCCATCAGGTGTGAGCGCCTCCGCAGTGTTGGCCCTGTGTAACCATAACCTGTTTGGTGTTGTTAGTGGCAGAAAAGACGTGGTGAAAAATTCATTTATATTGAGGCTGTCTGGGGATCTTGCCTGCTGAACCCCTTAAACTCTATGCATGTCAAGCCTCTACAATCCTGGAATTAATGCATTTTCACAGTCCTGCTATGTTCAACACACACAATGTATATTGAACAGATCTCATGGAGTTCATCACTACATAACAGAATCAAGAACTTAAGTGCACTGAAACACTGGTGATAATCTTATAATAGATCGGCAAAATGTGAACTCTGTCCTGTAAAGAGAACCATAATACCATGTTCATGCCCCTGCAAATAGATAGATTTCTTCTTAGTGAAAATAAGATCCATCAGGAGACAGGGGAGACTACACTCATAAACACGGCCCTCGCGCCTCCGTTACAGCACTGACACATTTCAAAAACCACAAAAAGTTCATTAAGCGGACACATGCTGAGAGCGCAGCACGCTGTCACATATTCATATACAGAATGTCAGCACTAAACCACAATATCCTGCTCTACCATTGCAGGGCAGATAAATGTCATGCTATTATTCTCTGTTACACCAGTGGAAATGTACTATAGCTAATTACTCGAGCAGATCTAGAAGATACCCCATTATAAATGTTACTCAGTTCTGGTTTGACTGCTCTGAGGCCCACCAATACATGGAAACGAGTATGAGTGTATAGTTTCAGCTTTTTTGATGCGTTTTAGTTGTAGGAACTGCAAAAAATTCAGTGACACTCAAAATTAGCGCTAGCTCGCAGCTACCTGAGCGAGGGTCTTGGGCGAGATGGGTGGTTAGTGTTGGAGGAAGCACCAAGGACTCACAAATTGTTCATCACTGCACTTAAGCCAACCGGGCGGTGGGGGGGGGTGGGGTATATTCATATAGCGCAACACATCCTGGGCAGAGAACTGGGTTTATTCACCAGGGGTGCACGCATTAGGTACACAGAAGTGGTGAAGGGAGAATATATAGGAAGGTGATAAAAGTGCATCTAACTATATCGGCTCTGCTACATATCCCAATGCCGCACAGCAAGTCTACCTTCTGGTAAACAGCACCTTGTTTTTTTTCATCGATGGGCAATTACACTGCTGTCTTGTCAACAATGGGGCTTGGTGGAGAGTACAGTCCCCTCATGGTGTTATTTAAGATCAGATACCCCCTCTTTACAAGACAACCAGAACCATGGTTCGACGCTGCTACAGAGCCAAAGTGTATTGATCCCCCTTCAGCCTCAGAAGGTGATCCAGAGCTAGTCAATCAGTTAAAAGCCTGTCTGAAAGTGAGTGCCCTAACACACGAACAGAACAGGTACCCCCCGCTCAGTTATACATTATAAAGTACTTACACACATCAAAACCTTCCAGCAAAAGCTCTACCTTATCTACTTAATGATTTATTGACTTCACAGACAACAATTTATTTATTCTTTACTAGAGAAGTCAGAGGAACCGATGCCAAAATAGACTTCTATATAGCCCTTATTACACGCTGTAATCTCTCCTTGAGATCAGAGACAATGCATCTACATAATGTAGCTAGCACTTATAAGCTAGCGGACACTCTCAACTAGAGGGCGCTAAGGAGTGAATATAGAAACAACCCACAGAGTGTGCACATGCAATTGCAATTAATGTAAAACATGCGCCTTATAGACAATTTTATAGGGACTTAGTTCGAGATCCAGGTGTCTCACAGAACAGTTGTAAAAATAGATCTTTAAATCACCAGTAGTCATGGTTTGCATATAGTTTTAAGGGTTTATTCCTGTGTGTCATGATCAACGGTATTTAATCTGAGATTATCATGAAGGGAGACGTAAGAGTGAAGAAATGGAAATTACAAGGCAGTGGATCAAAAAAAAAAAAAGTTAGGATGTTTCCTAGTACACACAAGTTGTATTCTGCCAGTGACTAACTCAGGAGGTTCGAGTAGCAGGGAGTCCCCATCGTTGTCACCCCTTAGCACGTGTGGCCTCAGCGACTGGCTAAGAAATCACCAGCACCGTGTAGGTTAAAAGGAACCCTCACCAGATGTCCCCATAAAACTACTAGTCTTTCACATTCCATCTTATGTGAAATATGACCTTGGAGGGGTTTAAACGTAAAACCTCCAGGTCATGTGAGAAACAAGCAGAGAACAGTCCTATTTGGCCTGAGACTGAGTCCATGTTTAAGACGTAGTTATAGGTCACTAATTCAGACTCCCCAATATCTTGTGGCATCTTAATATGCATTAGTGTCATATGTGAGCTAAGAATGATCTTTGAATGGCATCAGTTAGTGATTCCGTTATCTACAGAATAGAAGATATCAGGCAGTTTGAATACACGAGCTGCAGATAAAGATCCAGTTTGCTCCTTTTCTTAGTGCATGTATCTTTGGGTTCTGTAGCTCACAGAGGCCACAATGGGTTATTTTCTTTAATTGACACCAACAGGCAGATTCCTAGGTACTACTGAACAGAAGATAGGGGCATCTGAAGTGGACACCCCTCGGCAGATTCTATTTGACTCCTCTCAGGCAAATGACCTTTCCTTGCTCATTTTGTCAAATGATTTTGGGAATTTTATTATGTAAAAAGGGGTGAGATTCTCATAAAGACAGTAATTCTAGAAGGGATATTCTAACCCAACTGTGGGGACTAGAAGTTTACTGGGGTTAATATCTGGTGACAGGGACTAGATGATGACATGAAGGATCAAAACTGTCACACTGTGGAAAAACGCTTATCCGCCAATGGTCCTCGTTTTAGGTCAGTTTTGAAACATAACCTCACATGAAAACCTTTCAGCCACATACGTACAATTGTGAATGTGCAAATACATTATCAATCCTTTTGTTATATGCCTGAAACTTTACATGTGTGACTCAATGAATAAAGAAATCAGAATTTTTTTTTGTGTGGGAGCTTCCTGATCACCTATTACTGAAGAAATCGCATTAATCATATGTGCTCCTCTCCCCATGTACTCTTGGCTAAGAACCAAGAACAACATGTCAAAATGTCATGCAGTGCCTGTTAGTCACAGGGCACATGGTGCCGCCCACTTGTCACATAAGTAAGAGATCACATATGTACAAGGGGGAATGAGAATACTGCCCCACATCAAGTAATACGCAATCAAAGCATGTCGTTGTAACAGATAAGCGCCAGACACGCAGGAGTTGACAGCGATGGCGGAAGACCCGAGACCAATGTAAAGGATCCTGGGAAGTGGGTGGGGTAGTTCGAGAAAGGGAGCACACCTGAATGTACCACATAACCCAAAACAACAGGCGGCACAGAGGAACCCCATCCTGTGTAGGTGAAAAAGCAGAATTTTAACAGTAAATGGAAGATTTGATCACCCCCACCATCGCGCCCCCAGCCCTCATGTCACAACACAGCGTCCTTCTAACCCTATCCCCCCAAGCTAAAAACAATAGGAACGATTCATAACAAACAGCCTAACAACGATATATAAAGTGCTAGCTAAAATGTTTTGGAAGGGAAATCCTATATGTATCACAAGGATTTTTACCAACCCTGAGGGGTAATTAATCCGGTTGTGCCCCATTCATAAATTATTGATTTGTTTTGGTATGAAAACTTTATACAGTTTTCCCCATACACTTTCTGTATCAGGATCTCTGCCTTGCTGTCCCCTTCTATAGAAAGCTTATTGTTTACTCCATTGGACGAAATCTGTCCCCCAGGTCATGTATGTCACACAGTCATGGCTCGTTCGTATTATGAGTGTATCAGCTCTGTGTTGGCATGTACTAGCCAGATACTCTCTGATTACTAACGAGCATGCACCTGTGTGACATCACCTGGGACGTATTCTATCCACCAGACATAACAATGAAACTTCCTATAGAAGGCAGCAAGCAGAGATCTAGAAAACCAGGCGGAAATTGTATCAGAAAGTAATATGGGACAATGGTATAAAAAAACCTTTCATTATACCCATAACATTTCCTGAAAGTGGACAGCCCCTTTAAGATACTGATTTCTACTAAAATTAACCATCTAGAGCTATTTTCTTGTAATTAAAGGGCCAATAAGTCCTGTGTACCTCTCTGCCAGATCAGTGGTGTTCCCAGGGGTCCAGTAGTCCCAGACAATTCTCCAGTATTCAACAGACAGGATCCCTTAAAATTACTTCAACTTTCCTAACTTAATTTCTGAAATTTTCTCACCTCACTAAAAGCCAAAAATAGGCGAACCAAACCAAACCCACCTCGCATTATGGTATCCATCCATCTATATGAGAACTGTCATATATAGCACGTTCTGCTGCCTGGGTATAAACCCTCGATATCACGTTTTGTTGCCCGGGTGTAAAATCAGCCTATTGGTGCTCTACCGCCTGGGTGCAAATCTCCCTATCATGCCTAACTATATAATATAAACCCCGCCCGGTTCAATCGTCCATATCATGCTCTAGCTCTAAACCCAACCGCCCGGGTGCAAATCGCCATATCAATGCTCTATAATAACTCTTAACTATACCTAACTACTAATATAACCGCCCGGTGGTTGTGTAAATCGTCCTATCAAGGCTCTACCGCCGGTGCAATCGTGCCATATCATGTCTAACTAAAACCCTACCGTGCCTATCTACCACCCCGGGTTAAATCGTCCATAATCATCTCTAAAACTACCAATACCGCCCGGTGTAAATCGCCATATCATGCTCTACTATAACGATACCCTAAACCAACCGCCCGGTGTAAAATCGTCCATATCATGCTCTAAATAACCTATACTAACTACACGCCCGGTGTAATTCGTCCATCCTCAATGCTCACTGGCCCGGGTGTAAATCACGTCCATATCATCTCTACTGCCCGGGGTAAAATCGCCATATCATGCTTCTATCTACTGCCCGGGTGGTAATCGTCCACATCATGCTCTACTGCCCTGTGTAATCGTCCCATCTGCTCCTAACGCCGGGTGTAAATCGTCCATATCATGCTCTACTGCCCGGGTGTAAATCGTCCATATCATGCTCTACTGCCCAGTTGTAAATCGGCCATATTATGTTCTACTGCCCGGTTGTAAATCATCCATATTATGTTCTACTGCCCGGTTGTAAATTGTCCATATCATGCTCTACTGCCCGGGTGTAAATCGTCCATATCATGCTCTACTGCCCGGTTGTAAATTGCATATTATGTTCTACTGCCCAGGTGTAATCGTCCTATCATGCCTTCTACTCTTGCCTGCCCGTTGTAACTCGTCCATATCATGCACGTCTACTCCCAGTTGTAAATCGGCCATATTATTTCTAACTGCCCGGTTGTAAATCGTCCATATCATGCTCTACTACTTGCCCCCCGGGTGTAATCGTCCTACATCATGCTCTACTTCTTCCCGGTTGTAATGTCCCCATCATGCTCTACTTGCCGGGTGTAAATCGTCCATATCATGCTCTACTGCCCAGTTTGTTAAATCGGCAATTTAAATGTTCTACTGCCCGGTTGTAATCGGCCAATATGTTTAACTGCCCCAGGTGTAAATCGTCCATATCTGCTCTACTGCCCGGGTGTAAGTCGTCCATATCATGCTCTAAACCTGCCCCTTGTAATCGGCCATATTGTTCACTGCCTGGGACTGCCCGCTTGTAAATTGTCCATATCATGCTCTACTGCCCGGGTGTAAATCGTCATATCATGCTCTACTGCCCGGGTGTAAATCGTCCATATCATGCTCTACTGCCCAGTTGTAAATCGGCCATATTATTTTTCTATCTACTCTACGCCCGTTGTAAACGGCCATATTAATGTTTCTACTGGCCCGGGTGTATCGTCCATATCCCTGCTCTACTAACTGCCTCGGTGTAAATCGTCCATATCATGCTCTACTGCCCGGGTGTAAACCATCCATATCATGCTCTACTGCCCAGTTGTAAATCGGCCATATTATGTTCTACTGCCCGGTTGTAAATCGGCCATATTATGTTCTACTGCCCGGGTGTAAATCGTCCATAATCATCTTCTACTGCCCGGGTGTAAATCGTCCATATCATGCTCTACTGCCGGGTGTAACCATCCACATCATCTCTAAACTGCCCCGTTTTAAAAAATCGGCCATATTATGTTCTACTGCCCGGTTGTAAATCGGCCATATTATGTTCTACTGCCCGGGTGTAAATCGTCCATATCATGCTCTACTGCCCGGGTGTAAATCGTCCATATCATGCTCTACTGCCCGGGTGTAAACCATCCATATCATGCTCTACTGCCCAGTTGTAAATCGGCCATATTATGTTCTACTGCCCAGTTGTAAATCGTCCATATTATGTTCTACGGCAAGTTTGTATCGGCCATATTATGTTCTACTGCCCGGTGTCAATAACGCATATCATGCTCTACTGCCCGGGTGTAAATCGTCCATATCATGCTCTACTGCCCGGGTGTAAATCGTCCATATCATGCTCTACGCCAGTTTGTAAATATCGTCCATATATGTTCTACTGCCTGCAGTTGTAAATCCGGCCAATTATGGTCTCCTTGCCGGTTGTAAATCCGTCGTCCATATCAATCATGCCTCTACTGCCCGGTGTAAACTCCCATATCATTTTATTTGAGTTTCCATTTTTCTGTTTATTGTCACATTCCCAAGGAATTGTCCAAGATGATTCTTACGTCCGTCTTGGATTTGTTTGTCATATCGAGCGTTCCCTAAGAATACCTCTAAATGTCTTCGCAAGTATCATTATAAATAGTTTCTGGTTTTAGTTAAAAATAGGCAAATTTCAAACATTTCCCTATAGCCCACTTATGCCTGCCCGCTTAATGTTATGCTGTGGCAAATAAGTAATTAAAAGTGTAAGGAAACTTACTCACGTCTCAGAGAGGCCAGCCAGTAGACACAATGGATGAAGTCCAATACCTCCCCAAACTTTCATGCAAAAACAAAATATTACAATTTTTTCAACGTTTTCAAAATATTGGATTTACATCACATGCAATAATAAAAGTATAAATCCTGATAGTTTTTCGCCACTTTCCAAATAATGCTCGGACAAACAAAAACATTCCCACCACTACATGATCCACGCACCTTGTCACAGAAAAAAAAAACAACCTCTAGAGCCAAAAACATCCTCCAAAACAATCTGGATCTGTGAACTGACGATAGAGTTGGCAGGCCAGTACCCAGTAACCCTAGTACCGCCAGTAGAGCTTTACTACCACCCCCATTGAGCAAGGGATTGAAACTCATTTCTGTTGAACATAAACCACACAAAGCTCTAACATATTACATTATTCACTAATGACCCCAAAAAAACAAAATGCCCAGGAGCATTTATAACTCTGTAAGTCAGGGGTGTCATTTTTCTAGGAGGGCACTCTACAATCCACTGCCCAAATTAACTTAAAAACTATCTTATTTCTACTTTAATCTGAGGAAAAAATAAGATGATGTATTAAAGCTGAAGAAAAGGAGCGCTCTGTGCCATCGTTATGACCCCGGGGTTAATCCCAGTGTTTATTAATAGCTGCTTAGAATTAGAATCTCGCCTGGCATATATATTCAATCCCTGAAGCATTAACATTAAAATTATTTAAAAAAGCTTTTGTTCAACGAAATGAAAGGATGTCATGGATGTAATATTATAACACAAGTGTGCGGAACAAACCCGGTTCACCCGACGCTAGTAGTTAAGGTCCCTTCGTCTTAGAACTAAGTACAAATCTGGAATAATCGGCTGTGGATAAGACAAATCCCTGACCATGGCATGCCCGAGAAATTTCCTATTCAAGCCTTCGATGTCTGAATCGTACAGTAAAGAATGTCCATAAGACATCCAACAGATCTCGGAGTGGCTAACCACACTCCTTAAGTCTGCAGCGGCCATTACTGGCCTACAGGCTGCATGTCAGGGTAAATAAAATCATGTTTATCATTTATTTTATGAATTCTAATAGCGCCACTTACTCCCAATGACGAGAATGACTGTCCGAGATGAAACACAGGCAGAATTGGACCTGCTCTGAGGTTTGTTACAGTCAGTCGGCACACACACCAGGCCGGGGTATGAGCCCATAGAATACTTAGATCCTGTTATGGCCATTGAAACAATGGCTATCTCCGTCCAAACCGTAACAGCCGTATGTGAACAGCCCAAGAACGGAGCGATACAGAGTGTATGCATGAACATACCTCCATTCAGGATCTTGTCCGTGTGACCCATGGGGGGGCCTCTAACAACCAAATGTTTATGTCTAATCCTGTTTATAGGGAACAAAAAAAAAAATGTGGGACTATCCCACCCCCTTTGAGCAGAAATCCCACAAGTGCTGTGAAAAGTAAGATGGTGGACTTAAAGGAGTTGTTATAAAGTTATACAGTTTTCCAATATTCTTTTTGTGCTCGTGATTTTCTAGATCTCTGCTTGCTGTCATTCTATAGGAAGCCTTATTGTTTACTTACAGTGGATAGAAATCTGTCCATGGTCATGTGATGTCACACAGGTGCACTGCTAGTTATACAACACAGCTCTGATTTATGGCTACGATATAACGAGCCATGCACCTGTGTGACATCACATGACCCGGTTACATCCACAGGAAGTAAATAATACGATCCTACAGAATGACAGCAGCAGAGACCTAGAAAAGTGTGAGGAATCACTACGAAAGCTAATGGAAATGTATAACTTTCACCTAGCAGTTATTGCTGAACATTGGACAAACCCTTTAAATTGTGATAAGCTGTGTCAGACACACCAACAGGTAATAATGTATCAAGGGTGGGTTTTATGTCAAGCAAACATTTATATTGTCAGACAGCATGTCATTGTAAGCGAGTTATGTTAATATAATAACAGTACAGGAAACAATATCCTCGTGCCACTGCCAATAACAAATCTCACGTCCATCACTTTTTCCATCCACCCCACGTCCAATGACTTCTCATACACACTCCTCCTGGCACATTGCTCCCGATTAATATTAAGCTGGATTTTTCTTTTCCTTATTTAATTTGGTCTCCTTTGACCTACTTTTGGATATTACATGCCCGTCATTATCTGATCAGGTTTTCAGATTATAAATGTTATCAAACAATGAAGAGACAGACTGATAAGACGTTTGTGCCGCCAGTTTAAGGACTTACATCTGGCCCCGCGGCATCTTGGTAAATAGCCGTCAGGATACATTGATTTGGAGCGTGGGGCTGCATGACAAACGCCACATTAACTCTCCGGATTTAAGATTAGGCCTGTGAGCTGATACACTCCTAGGGGGTAAAGGTTGTCACAGTAGATTCTGATGGAGGAAACTAGATTTGTGTCTTAATGATAAAAGCACTGGTGGAAGGACATTTCATAGAAGGAAAACAGGAAGGTTACAAATCTGTGACATTAGCCGGCTTCTGTTATTAGTAAAGGCAATGAAGGAAGATATGAGGAGCGTCTTATTGCCTGTCACATACTGGCTGCTTTCCTGTTATTAATACATTTACTGATTACTGTATTTTTCAGACTTAAAGTCACAAAAAATCCTTTGATTTTCTCGAAATCAAGGTGCGCCTTATAGTCCAGTGCGCCTTATATATGAACCCTACTTACAGACAACAGTCTCCTTGACTGTGCCACAGGTCTGGCCACTGCTGGTCATTCATCCTATAATCAGGTGCGCCTTATAAATGACCCTCAACGTTTTAGAAGGCATTTATTGGATGGTCGCCTATAGTACGAAAAATATGGTATATAACTTTTCTTTTTTTTAAGAGGACACCACTTTATTTGCGTTTTAGACTCTTGTGTGCCCAAGAATAAACCTGCTCTAAGATTTGGGGCTGCCCATCGGCACATCTTGTGTATGAGCCTGTAGAAAGTGAAATTTTTGTGTGCTATCAGTTAAGGTGCGATCACATGTGCGCGCGTGTTGCATTGACAAATGCGAACACAAGCACCCTGGGACGGGCCTTGTCCAGGTGTTTGAGTGCATGCGTATGTGATCAGGCAGGCCACTTGCCCCCCACGTGCCCCCCCCCCCCCCCCGGTACGTGTTCTACCCCCTCAAACAGCGTCACGTGTGGCTGCAACCGGAATCTACAGACAGACTAGGAAAAACATTGGAGAGATCAGATAAGATTGGCTGAGAGCCACAGCAACCATCAGAGCTCAGCTTTCATTTTTCCCACAGCGGTTTTATAAAATTAATCGTAGCTCTGATTGGTTTTCATGGGCAACTAGAACAGTTTTACCTCTAACTTCTAAATCTCCATGTCTGTGTGCATGTAGCCTTTGCCAGAGACGTCCTTTCTAGAATTGCCACTTCATGTGAAATCTCACCAGTTTACCAATTAAAAAAAAAACCTCTAAGTCATATGCAAATGACAAGAGGTGTCAAGTTTTAGAGGCTGCAGGGGAGTGTCACCATCTTTGTTCTACAGGCACCTAGAACCTGCTTTCACATTGTATCGGCTTGTGGTTCAGTCATTTACAGAACAGGTATCAAAAAATATCGCGGAATTAATATCAGCTCATATTTCCCCCTCTTATTGTTTCATGACTGTTTGTGATATACAGCGGCTGTCCCCTACTTAAAACACTCGACTTACATACGACCCATAGTTACAAACGGACCTCTGGATATTGGTAATTTATTGTCCTTTAGTTTTAGGCTACAATGATCAGCTATAACAGTTATCACAGTGTCTGTAATGAAGCTTTAGTGTTAATCCTGGTTCTTATGACAACCCAACATTTTTTAAATCCAATTGTCACTGAGACCAAAAAGTTCTGGCTGGGATAACAATGATAAAATATACATATTCTGACTACATACAAATTCAACTTAAGAACAAGCTACAGACCCCATCTTGTTGTAACCGGGGACTGCCTGTATTATTTTTTTATATCTGTTCCCTATTTATGTTGTCAAGCGCTACAGACATATGATGGTGGCTATATAAAGATTATTTTAAACGTAATATTCTGCCACAAATTTGGGACCTATTTCCCCAAGACTGTTAGGTGACCAAGCAGTACTGTACTATAACTGAGGAAAAGAAAGAGCTGCTCCATCTTTCGCCTTTTTTCACTGTGCGGCGCCATTCCTATGGAGAGGGGAGCGCCTATCCCTCCCACTCTCCGCGTACCGACACGTGCTTGTCCGTGCGAGCACACGTTCGTATAATGTATAATTAAACTTTATAATTAACTGTAGTCCACAGAACCACCAGCCTGATGTGATTTGAAAGAGAGATTCTTGTACTTTATAGGACACCAATAACATGTTGCTAGGTACTACAGAAACCAAATAGGGTGTATGCATGATACTCAGCCTCTACAACTTTCAGGGAAATACGACTCTTCTCTGCTCATTTTTACATGACTTTGGAGGAGATAGTTTGATAGGTCAACTGAGGAGATTCCACTAAGAGAACAACATCTATAAAGGACAGTTAATCCCCTAGGACAGTGATGGCAAACCCTTTTAGACGCCGAGTGCCCAAACTATATCCAAAACCTGCATATTTTTTTCAAAGTGCCGATGCGACAATTTTACAAACTTATTACTCCCTGCTCTGTCACAGTTTTAAATTGTTTAGGCATCTGAGGAAGCCAATACAGTAGAAATAAGGAGAAAAAGCTGTGGTTATCAATGTGCTTCCTTCTAGGGTCCTGGGCTGGCTGGTTGACTCGCAAAAGTCCTTGAGTGAAGAGCAGTGAGGACTGTGGAACTCTCTGCCGCAGGAGGTTGTTATGGTGGACTCTTGTACATGTTCAAGAAGAGGCCTGGATACCTTCTGGAGAGAAAAAATATCAGGGGTTATGGGATAAAACATTTAATTAAGGGTGGACTTAATGGGATAAAATTAAAGTTGAGCTCTGATTGGATTTCATGGGCAACTAGAACAGTTTTACCTCAGACACTTCTGATAAATCTCCATGGTCTGTGTGCATGTAGCCTGTAGATGGCTCTGTCAGAGACGTCCTTTCTAGAATTGCCTCTTTCATGTGAAATCTCACCACTTTACCAATTAAAAAAAAACCCCCTCTAAAGTCATAAGTACATGAGCAGAGAGGTGTCAAGTTTAGAGGCTGCAGGGGGAGTGTCACCATCTTTGGTTCTACAGCACCTAGAAACATGCCATCACATTGTATCGGGCTTGTGGTTCAGTAATTTACAGAACAAGTATTAAAAAAATATCAGGGAATGAAATGGTCAGCTCTTATTTCCCCCTCACTCCTATTGTTTCATATGACTGTTTGTACTCTGGTGTGTAAAGCGCTACAGAATATGATGGCGCTATATAAAGATTATTATTAGGCAACTTTCACACGACCGTTGTGGGGACGTATATTCTGCCGTAAATTTGGGACTATACGTCCCAAAAGACGGCTATGATGACCAAGCAGTACTGTACTGTACATGGGGAAAAGAAAGAGCTGGCTCCATCTTTCGACTTGTTTGCAGCTGTGCGGCGCCATTTCCTTGGAGAAGGGAGCGCTTATCCTCCCCCCTCAGCATCCCGACACGCGCTTGTCCGTGCTATGGCCGGGCGAGCACACATTCTTATTAATGTATCATTAAACTGTAAGTATCTACAGTTCTGTAGATCACAGAACCACCAGCCTTGAGGTGATTTGAAAGATGAGATTCTTATATTTATAGGACACCAATAAACATGTTTCTAGGTACTACAGAACCCAAGATAGTGGTGTCTGCAGCGAAGGTGTTTAGATTGTGAGCCCCATGGGGACAGGGACCAATTGACATGCTTTGTGCAGCGCTGCGTAATCTGTGTGCGTATATAAATAAAGAATTATTATATTATATTAATCCCTGCCTCTAAACTTCAGGGAAATACGACTCTCTATGCTCATTTTTACATGAGTTTGGAGGAGATACTAATAACAGAACAAAATCACAAAGGACAGGTTAATCCTAGTACAGTGATGGCTAACCTATGGCACTGGTGCCAGAGGTGGCACTCAGAGCCCTTCTGTGGGCACTCAGGCCATGACCAGAGATGACTCCAGGTATCTTCCTGCAGTCCCAGACAGCCCAGGACTTGCTGTGCACAGAGCTATTTTGAAGTGGACAGCTCTACCTGAGACTATTTCTGCTTTATGGTGTCCTCAGGGTGCTGGTATCATGAAAACTGACAGAGCAGGAAGTATAAATCACAAATTAAATTTTGTGTTGGCAACTTTGCGGATAAATAAGCGGGTCTATGTTGTAGTTTGGGCACTCGGTCTTTAAAAGGTTTGCCATCACTGCACTAGTAGGTTATTGGGGTAAGAAAATCTTCTGCCATCAACAGGTGTTGTAAGTTAAACAAATCCGTCTAAAATTGCACCCAATTTATCCCCTTGAGCTATTTTGGTAAAATTGATGTATATTTAGACTGGTGTACATTTACACACTGTTTACACTGTCAAGTGCACATTTTTAGATAACCTTTCACAATCTTCCAAAGCCCCATGAAGCGGAGATATGGTGAGTGCATAGGGTCCTAATCCGTCTGTGACCTGCAGTAAACCAGGTGATCTTCCCTTCCCTGACTAATTATTTGCAAGGTTGAAGGGTCCCACTGGATTATTCTTTAACATGGCACAGTCAATTTTGGGAAAGAAAACAGAGGGTGATGACATATCCTCCATGCCACAGAAATAGCTACAAACACAGTATAAGCAAAGCATCAAACAAATCATACCCCAGCTAGTAAAATGAGGGGGTTTGGGGTACATTGGGTCTTAGGGAAGTAGCTTTAGAAGATGTGAGTGTAAGAAGATAGTAACTGTATACTACGGTGATGGATAGGTGCAAGTAACGCCAACGCAACACTATAGTAGACTTGAGTTACAAGATGCTATTCAAGACACATGGCTCTACTTCTCTTCCGTAGGAGCCATATCACTCCACCGAAGTGCAACTCAGTCAATTCTACTTCCGGGAATGTAATGATACTAAGGATGTAGGAGAAGGCATTCAGCAGGGTGGATAATAGCATCGGAGACACCACTGATATACATTCAGGCCTAAACCCTTAAACAGGGGCGTAACAAACAGTGGTAGCAGCCAAGCGGTGCTATGGGGCCCAGTGTTAGGGGGCCTGGTATCCGACTAAACACATAAAGAATGGTGAATAGACTATATATACATATTATGCCGCACATTGTACATCACAATAGTCAGGAAACTTGGATAAAAAATGTAAGGTGACGGCAGGACTAGGATCTTTTATCTCTAGCTCCTGCCATCTACTTCCCCCATGGGGTCTGCAGTTACCGAGAAGGTTAGTTGCCTAAACCGCCTGGGATAAAAGACTGCCTGCGAAGGGGTAAGGGGGTGCCCCATTCAAAGTCTGATGGGGCCCAAGCCTCTTCTATTTAGCCCCGCCCTTAGACCTCATATTCTAAAGGGGTTAGCCATTTAAATAATACAGAACCATAAGGAAATTACCAAAATATCCTGTCCCCCACACATTACAAAAAAAACATGTGGTAAGTTACCAACCCCTTTAAGGCTCAGCATATGTAATTGCCTGAATGCACAAGAGTGACTGACCATAACCTGTCAGACAGAAGAAGGGGAATGATATCCATGGTGAATGTTGGTTAAAGAAATGCAGCTACCAAGAAGGCAATGACCTCATGTCATCTCTCATTGTCATCTCTATAAAAGGGGTTGCCAATAACATTCTGAATCCATATGTTGCTGGAATCCCTAAGAAGTCCAGTACGGGAGATAAAGTAATGACAAGGGGAAAGGGGTTTTTACGGTTCCTGTCTAATCGGTTGAAGTGCTGACGGGGACAACATATATCAAACTTTGCATCAAATGAAGAGAACAGACATAAATGGCCCAGCCAGGCTCAAGAATGTCCACTGATGGAGACAGGCTTTTAGGAAAGAATCAAAAAAGAATACAAAAACAATCCAAAAAATGTGACAAAACAGAAAGATATGACAGGGACTGCAAGAGGCCTTGAGTTCTGTCTGGCGGAGTCTGCCGTGGGGTGATAGCACGGGTGCCCATAAAGAGGGCTCTGAGTGCCACCTCTGGCACCCGTGCCATAGGTTCGCCACCACTGCCCTAGTAGGTTAGCGGGGGGCTAGTAGGTAAGCGGGGGCAAAATCTTCTGCCAATCAACAGGTGGTTGTAAAGTTAAACAAATCCGTCTAAAATTGCACCCAATTTATCCCCTTGAGCTATTTTGATAAAATTGATGTATATTTAGACTGGTGTACATTTACACACTGTTTACACTGTCTAAGTGCTACATTTTTAGCAAACCTTTCACAATCTTCCAAAGCCCCATGAAGCGGAGATATGGTGAGTGCATAGGGTCCTAATCCTGTCTGTGACATGCCGTAAACAAGGTGATCTTCCCTTCCCTGACTAATGATATTTGCAAGGTTGAAGGGTCACAATGGATTATTCTTTAACATGGCACAGTCACTATTTTGGGAAAGAAAACAGAGGGTGATGACATTTATCCTTCCATGCCACAGAAATAGCTACAACTCCCCAGTATAAGCAAAGCATCAAACAACTCATACCCCAGCTAGTAAAATAGAGGGGGTATTGGGGTACATTGGGTCTATAGGGAAGTAGCTTTAGAAGATGTGAGTGTAAGAAGATAGATAACTGTATACTACGGGTAGATGGATAGGTGCCAAGTAATGCCAACGCAACACTATAGTAGGACTTGAGTTACACGATGCTATTCAAGACACATGGCTCTACTTCTCTTTCCGTAGGAGCCAATATCACTCCACCGAAGTGCAACTCAGTCAATTTCTACTTCCGGGAATGTAATGATACTAAGGATGTAGTAGAAGGCATTCAGCAGGGTGGATAATCGCAGTCGGAGACCCACTGATATACAATTCAGGCCCTAAACCCTTAAACAGGGGCGTAACAACAGTGGTAGCAGCCATAGCGGCTGCTATGGGGCCCACAGTGTTAGGGGGCCCTGGTATCCGACTAAACACACTAAAGAATGGTGAATATGTACTATTATATACATATTATGCTGCACATTGTACATCACAATAGTCAGGAACTTGGATAAAAAAATGTCAGGTGACGGCAGGACTAGGGATCTTTTATCTCTAGCTTCCTGCCATCTACTTCCCCCATGGGGTCTGCAGTTACCGAGACAGGTATGTTGCCTAAACCGCCTGGGATAAGAAGACTGCCTGGCGAAGGGGTAAGGGGGGCCCCATTCAAAAGTCTGCTATGGGGCCCAACCTCTTCTACTTACGCCCCTGCCCTTAGACCTCATAATTCTAAAGGGGTTAGCCATTTAAATAATACAGAAACCTAAGGAAATTTACCAAAATATCCTGTCCCCCACACATTACAAAAAACATGTGGTAAGTTACCAACCCCTTTAAGGCTCAGCATACTGTAATTGCCCTGAATGCACAAGAGTGACTGACCTATAACCTGTCAGACAGAAGAAGGGGAATGATATCCATGGTGAATGGTTAATGTAAATGCAGCTACCAAGAAGGCAATGACCTCATGTCATCTCTCATTGTCATCTATAAAGGGGGTTGCCAATAACATTGCTGAATCCATATGTTGCTGGAATCCCTAAGAAGTCCAGATACGGGAGATAAAGTAATGATCAAGGGGAAAGGGGTTTTTACGGCTTCCTGTCAGTAATCCGGTTGAAGTTGCTGACGGGGACAACATATCTCAAACTTTGCATCAAATGAAGAGAACAGACATAATGGCCCAGCCAGGCTCAAGAATGTCCACTGCTGGAGACAGGCTTTTAGGAAAGAATACAAAAAAAGAATACAAAAACAATCCAAAAATGTGACAAAACAGAAAGATATGACCAGGTGACTCACTTGTTACATTATAAAACAACTAACAAAAAACATGGCAGCTCATTCTAATAATTTAATTTGGTATTCATTTACAATCTTAAAGAGAAGTCAAGTCAATTGGGACCCAAAACCAACTACAGGTCTTTATGGACCTGTGTTTTAGGGTCCCAGATCGACCTGTATGACAGCTGTCTGTGAGCTCAATGTAAGAAACAAACATTAATACAAACAAAGATGCGAGTCCGGCACATCAGACTCACATCTGAAGATCTCGGCGCTGGGAACTTCCTCCTCTTGCCAATACGCTGGCTTCATTGCGCATGCGCCAGACCTACAGGCTTTACCAGAGCCCCCTGTGTGCTGTAGCTTCAGAGGCTGTTACTCTGTCTCCATCTGCACCTTGTTTTCTCAGCACATCCCCTCCTCCCATTAGCTGCAGCAGAGGGAGTTTCAGCCCATAGTGGGAACGGGGAAGTGCTCTTTGCACACTGTAACAGCCTGTTAATCTGCAGCACAGAGGAGCTCTGGTAAAAACTCCAGGAGCCCTTCAAGCTCATTAGAATAATTGTAAAAGTTGATTTTAGAAGTAAGGAGGCCATGGATAACAAATTTAAGAAGATTATCACAGTCACGGTGCCTGGATCTAAAAGTAAGTGTCCCTGGTTTATCAAGATGGATTTTTATGATCGATTTCCTGTAATGAAATATATTACAACACAATATATTCCAAGGTTTACCGTAGACACGTTTTAAAGTTTGCATAACTTTCATTAAATATGGCACAAAAATATTTTGGTAGCCCAACAAATAAAACAGGGTCATTCTACTTGTCAACTAACGGTAAAAATTTCATGGCCATTAAGGTGTTAATGAATTAAGACATTTATCTCCAGCTATAATATATACAATTTATGTAGGGGTTTGCTTTTTAGGCTATTGGGGGGCGGGGTCAGATAGCCGGCACACTAATTGATCATCAATCAGAAGCGGCCGGGGTCTTGTGTTTCCCTTTAACCAGACATTTTATAGTGACACAACCTTGGATTGAACTACGATATCAGTCACTACAAATGACAGAGCTGTGGCCAATAAACAATGAATCAATTAGCTAGTCTGATATTGATGGTCCTGAAGAAAGGCCATCAATACTCGGCCTGGGATAACTCCATATACATAAGAGATGCGAGGAAACCAGATATAGCAAATACATCAAATGCAAAGTCATCACCACATGGGAAATTACTCTGCCACATAAGAGAGGTGTTGGGCATCCTCCCTGAATCCACTGCACAAAGGGGGTGACACAAGAGCTTACAGTCTATGAGGATGAGGAGGTGACACAAGAGCTTACAGTCTATGAGGATGAGGGGGTGACACAAGAGCTTACAGTCTATGAGGATGAAGGGGGACACAAGAGCTTAAACAGTCTATGAGATGAGGGGAGGTGACACAAAGAGCTTAAGTCTATGCGGAGAGGGGGTGGACACAAGAGCTACGTCTGCGATGAGGGGCAGAGTTACTAAGGATCGGGGGGGACACAAGAGTTACAGTCATATGAGGTTGAGGGGGTGACACAAGAGCTACAGTCTATGAGGATGAGGCTGGTGACACAAGAGCTTAAGTCATAAAGAGGGTACAGAGTATCGATGAGGGGGTGACACAAAGCTGTACGTCTATAAGAGGTCAAGAGTTAAGTGGGGATGAGGGGGGGGACACAAGAGCTTACAGTCTATGAGGATGAGGAGGAGGTGACACAAGAGCTTACAGTTCTATGACGGATGAGGGGGTGACACAAGAGCTTACAGTCTATGAGGATGAGGGGGGACACAAGAGCTTACAGTCTATGAGGATGAGGGGGTGACACAAGAGCTTACAGTCTGTGAGGATGAGGGGATGACACAAGAGCTTACAGTCTACGAGGATGAGGGGATGACACAAGAGCTTACAGTCTACGAGGATGAGGAGGTGACACAAGAGCTTACAGTCTATGAGGATGAGGAGGTAACACAAGAGCTTACAGTCTATGAGGATGAGGGGATGACACAAGAGCTTACAGTCTATGAGGATGAGGGGGTGACAGAAAGACATAATAATAATTACAGTAAATTAATTTACATAACAAAGATAATGTATCAAGTTGCATCAAAGTGTTTGTGTCCTGTCACAGGGAAGCCATTGATTGCACAAAACTGGAAAAGTTATCATGGCAGCTGTGCCAAGATAAGCTCTTACACCCCGGCGCTGGAGATCCAGATACTTCGGATTAAATCAGGAACAGGGAGAACATTAAATAGGTTCATGTTTGTTTTGTACACAATGACGTGAACCAATGTCATCTCTCTGGATTCAGCCCTTGCACATCACTGAAGACATCACCTTTGTGAAATACCCAACCAAACCCAACACTAATCGACCCAAACCCAATGCTGGCAACTATATCTGCCAAGGGCAGAACCTAATACAAACACAATCCCTAGAAATATCAGTAGATCTGAGAGTTACTATCATTGTATTATTATCTGTTCTTCAAAAAATAAAACCGTTCACCAAGAACTAAAAAGAGCCGAACCAAACTGGCCCAATCCAGCCAACCCCCAGGGGTAAGTGAGGACACTGATCCAGCCAATGTTGAGGAGAGATGATGAGTAAAAGTGACAGGACCAAGAGCCCCTCCTAAATGCATCCCCCAACCCCCACAACCCTAACTAAGGGATTCACCATATTTAGAAATTCCCCAGTCTGCATGATGCTGAAAGGGAACGTATAATTTCTATTTTTGTTGTTAATTAAAACCAGATATTGGAACATTTTTGTCTCTTCTGGTGTGTCTGTAGAGGATAGTAGCTATTTTTTGTTACATATTCAGTACATCACAGAACTTTTACCCAAGTTATAGAAACGGGTCTGTAGTAGCGTTCTGAGCATGCTCTGTGACCTGCAGAGACTTCTATTCACCTACTGTCAACACTGGATTCTGTGTTATCTACTCCCTGCATTATAGGAATTTTAGGTTTCTAGGATCAATTTTTCATCTTCAGCCAAAACAAGTCCATATAAAGATAAGATAGTACTGCATCAGAAAACCTTAGTGTAGGAATACACCCCAAGCCTCATTAAGTGAGGAGGAAAATGAGCCCACGGTGATGATTAAGTACATGTTTTGTTTTCAAAGCGGTTGTCCCAAGAAGCAAGTTAGGCACTATGCTGTGGATCTAACCTGATGATCGGTGGGGATTTGCGTGAATGGATCCCCACGTCATGACTAGAGCAGCCGGTTGCACATACGTGGGCTGCCCGTTCATTCCCACCGAGCGCCATACTCCGTAATCTCCATCAGCTCCATAGAGATGAACGGTGCAGCCTGCGCATGCGCGTGTGGCTGCTCCGGTCATCTCGGAGTGCGACTGTGGATAGAGCCTAACTTGCTTTTTGAACCAACAATTTTTTTTTACTATATTTTGTCTGTTTAAATATATGATGTAATGTCAAATTTCGGATGTTGATACTTTGGGATAATAAAAAGTTTATGTTTTTTAAATAAATAGTAAATAAACAGTAAAATTAGAAATAAAAAAATGACCTAAATAAAAAAAAAAAAAACATTTTTGCATGTTATCCCCAATCTACAGAATAGGGAATAACAAGCTGCATGGTGAGGGTTTGTATTGCTGGGACCCCCATGATCAAGAAAACGGAACCTTATCCCCACTAATTAATGGATTGCAAGTGAGATCGAGAGTCCAAAAAGCTCCATTCAATAGTATGACAAAGTCAGAAATTGCTGGTCTGTGTGAGCAATTTTTAACACTCTGATACTAAAGAATAGAGCAGCTGGACCAGTCACTCCATCCGCTAGTAGGAATGGACCTCCTTTCTGTGGATTTCTTGGGTACCATCCATTATAAACGAGCATACAGGAGTGTAAAAATACTGACTCCAAGACTAGAAATGCTACTGGATGACTACAAATCTGTGCAGGTACTGATAAACAGAAGACGGAAAGGATAGTTGTAAGAAATTGTTGAAAATTTTGAAAATTGCATAAAGCAGAAGAAAATCCTCTGTTCTATTCTATTATTTTATAACAAAGACGACTTGTGGAGGGATGTAAAGCAAACCCCTTCTTGCTGTGCCTGATAGATCTAGAGGCTCCGGCCTCCTGGGCTGCTCTACAGCAGGTTTTATGGTTTTACAACTGGCTCGACCCCCTTCATGCCACTCCACACCCGCTTAATGTAGAGCTGGTGAATGGGGGGTAATTTTTAGTGTGGGAGAAAATTGGCGTACAGGGTTTAATAAATCCCCCCCCCCCAATTGACTGCAAACGCAGACTACAGAGAACATGTTAGTAGTCTGTAACCATTGACATACATTGATACAAAAAGCAGATGTATAGTATACAACAAATCGTACAATCATTTTAACGAAGGCTAATTACAAGGTTTCCTTGTTTTCTTTTTTATTTTAAGTGCATAAAAAAATCCAAGTAAATATATGCTTTAAGAAATGAAACACGCCATATGAGGATGAAGACAATCAGCACAAGAATAGCACTTTCTTAAAATACAGCCATGAAAATTATAAATAATTGTGGCCCATTTAGCCACAACCTGCTGAGCGTACTATGGTATGCAGAGTAAATTCTGAGGCACCGCAGGAAGATATGTAGTAGGATGGTCACATACCAATGTACACACTCGTAGCAGCTAAAAATATGTCACAATGTCACACGACCAGATTTACACCGCTCTCTGCTCATTGATCAGCTTACAGGCTAATAGGGGTATTTCAGAAAAACTCACATACCCTCATATCAAAAATTAAGCATTTTCCCTTTAGACAGGCTAAAAACTAGATGTAAACTAGGGAAAGTTTAAGCCAAGTTCCACTTTTAGGCCCTTTGTAAGAATATTCTGATACTGAGAAGCTGAGACTGAGCCCTGTGTATAAGCCGACTGCCTCAGCCACAAATTTTAGAGAGTGTCCTATTCGTGCAAGCGGCAGGCGGTCATTTTCTACAGTCATTGGCGCATGATCTGTGGCCAGATCACGGCAACAACAGAAGTCTACAGTGCAGCCGTTTGGCTCTCAAGAAGAGGGGAGGGGTGAGGAGCGCTCACTTCGCTACCCTTCTCCACTTGGCCGTGTGCTCTGGTCTGGACGAGCATATGGCTGTGTGAATGAGGCCTAAGGGAGTTACTGCTGGTTGATGAACTACATATTTGTTTAGCTTTATTAGGTTACATCTCGTTTTCTTCATATGCTCGGCATAGACGCTGTTCCCACCGTACATGCTGAACATATCCATAGAGTATATTGCCAGACAGACTAATCTTTTTTGCCTCTGTCTGACTAGTACACATTGCATGAGGTATTTCCCCCCCCCCCCCCATCCTATTTGGAGCCAAAGGGGTACGGATGCATCGTATTGCATCCACCCTTGGCCTCTGCAGAGTGTACGCTAAGGGAGGTCCCAACTGATGTGAAGTGGGGGAAACACACTGAACCTGAGCAGCGGACAATCACTGGTTGCTGCCGATGTTTACTCCTCCCTTTCTAAGGTGAGGAAATGAATAGGATGACGTATTCCAATCCAATCCTAGCCCTCCTTTGTAAGTATACAAGGGAATCCACCAGACATGTTCTTAAAACAGAGAGCTTAACCTGCAATGTGAACATAACCTTACACAGTAAGACTTGTCCACTATTGACAAGCAGAGCCAGAAGAAGGACTCTTTTCCCACAAGCCTGACTGATTGTAGTAATCTTCTGTGTTCAGTTTCCAACAATAACGTCTTACCAATAAAACATAATGTCAGTGCGGAGGGTCGGATTGGAAGCGCTATGACGGCGATGTGCTACTGGTGCTGTGGTCAACGTCCGACTCATCACCTACTACTGGAAACAAAACGCACACACCAAAGATACCAATATGTTATAAAAAGATACCAACATGACAAATTAACCAAATAAATGACTTAAAGAGTGAAGCGAGCACGTCCCCTTTATAGAACTGCCACTGCCGATAACAAGAGCACTGTGCAAGGAAAGTGAAAGAGATAAGAGGAGGGGGAAATAGAAGTGTGAAATCCACCCGCAAGGGGCAGGTCCTGTCCCCTCACCAACAAAGAGAGAAACGAAAATGTAAGGGGAAACGAGATGTGGCTGGCTTTATTCAACTCACTGATCCGACCTCATCTCTAGCTGATCCCAATTACAGTATTGCATCCTTGCCTCCATGTGTTACTACCAATACGGTGTATCTATAGAAAAGATTCCTAATCCCTTCCCACTGCTACTATGTTATACAAAGGTCTCTGACTACTGACACCGGTCCTCAACCCCAATGGATCTTTCAAAAAAATCTACAAATTTGAAGTTTTCATAGTTTATATAGGGCTGTATTTCTAAATAACTTTGTTTTTTGGTGTCGCAGTGTAACTGATGAAACTTCAGGAGACCAGGGCCGGTGGCTCCGGCAGTCTTTATTGCGGTCATCACAGCTGACCTCACACACCAATGATACACGAGACGAAGATCCATTGTTTGTGGTCTGTAATGTTTGTGTGCATGCCTAAGGCTGTAGACTTCTCTACAACAAAACCAAAATGTTTTCCCATTTACACCTACATATTGTCCACAACCAGTTCTGCAACTTACAGTAAAGAAAAAAAAAAAGTTTAATTCAATTGATAAAACATCCTTTTTTTTGGACTTTACAAAAGTTCATTTCACTACCTGGCCAGTATGTGGTGAGTCCCAGAGAAAGGTGGGTTATGCAGCTGCAGCAGCCTATGTGCCTGTATCTCGGTCTTCTCAATGACGTAGTCGTCTACTCTATACTCATCCAAATCCCTACTGTGCTCAAAGCACATGACAGGAAGAGGGAGACTGTGTGTTGATCTGGGGGAGGGGAGCTGGATGAGTGAGGAGGAGAGGAAGAATGAATGTAGGAGACTGGGACACAGGTTGGTGCAACTGTCCCCATCATTTGTGTGTATGAGGCCTAACTCAAACTAAGGTTACATTCACACTAACATGTGCCCGCCGTACCGTAGCACAGGGGAGTCGGCGCCGGGGAGAGGAGGAGGGGGTGAGCAGCACTCACTCCCGCTCCTCTCCATAGATAAACATAGGGCACGGTGCCCTATTCTGGGGAAAGATAGGACATGTCCTAACTTTCTCCCGGCTACGGAACGGTACGGGGCCGCACGTGTGAATGAAACCTAAGTTGAAGGACAATCCCTCATTTGGTACGTTTACAGCTATGTATTTTACAGAAACCCTCCCCTAGGTCAGGTTCACATAAATGTATAAAGAGGGGCAAACCATACGCATTTACACAACTGTCCCCACCTGTCTCCATTTCAAATGTGACCCAATGCAGACAGGATACAAACAATAAAGCTTTGCCTCTAAATAACCCATAAAAATATGATTTTGTAGATCCCCTCTAAGTGTCCTAATTCAGGGCATCCGCATTACCACCACATCAGTTGAGGCTTTTAGCCTTCAGTTGAAATACAGTACGTGAGACGATAGAGGCCACGTAAAGACAATAGTAAAGAAATAAAGTAAAGGATTTCAGAATTAGTCACTCTGTAGATTATGATTCATCTTTAACAGATTTAATCATTGTGAGGTTTCAGAAGATTTGGTTAAGATCAGCAAAAAAAAAAAAAAAAAAAAAAGTATATATATCATGGTTCACACAGTATACAGAGGTACAACCTATATTGGGTATACAGCAGCAACACACTGGCGATTTTGGTCAGAAAAACCCACTTAGGCCTCATTCACATGGTCGTCTGGGGGGGGGGATGTATATGCGGCGCAAATACGTCCTCATAGACGGCAATGGCGCCCTGGCGGTGGTCCGCGCCATCCACGGGAAAAAGATAGAGCATGCTTTACCTTCTCCCATGTCTGCGGCCGTGCCGCGCATTTTCTTTGGAGGGGGTCACCTCCTCCTCCTTTCCAGCTTGGAAAACTAAAGCTGGAATGTAGAGATCCCATAAATGACCAATGGCCCCATCTAATCAATGTACTCTCCTGGCCTTGGAGTTAAAAAGATCACAGAAAAAATTCCAGACCTGTCTGTGTCTTCCCATTTCTCCTGTCCATGGGTTACATGTCATTAGCAGCTTGGATAACAATCCCTGCTCGATTATGTGATTTGATTTACAAACGGGTGTAAAATAAAATTGTGTAGCACCGGAAGAAAGAAGTGATGAGAAAACTGTACTTTTTGCAACTCATGCTAAAGATATTGCTTACATCGCAGATGACTAATAGTAATACACCACCAACACAGCCGGTATATTACCAGATACTAGACAGAATATGGTTTCTCAGATCTTATATGTACTGGGTTATTGCTAGGGTTTGCGTTCATGGCGCTCTACAACCGCTAATGGGTAGATAACCAAAAATTCTGTTAAAACAAACCTGGAGTGGGGCCAAAAGGGTAAAGAAGTCCACAGAGTTAAGTATAAAAGTAAAACTTTATTTGCTAAAAAAGGAGAGGTACATGACTACTTACATTGATCCCCTTGAAAAATAGGCCAACCCCCTCCCCCCACTAGACCTTGCAGTATTTTTGAAAATACTGTTGGGGCTAAACCGTCTGGACCAAGAGTAATAATCCTTAATCTCCCACTGTCAGCACCAGGCGGGCCCCAGCAGGTCCATTTCCACGCTGTGCTGAACAATAGGAGGGCTTTCCCATGTTGGCACCAGCACAGTGTGTGAGGAGGGCCGACTGCCTCCGTGTTATGGCCAAGACAAACTTCACATCCAAGTCAATGCATTGATAAAGAAGGAGCTCACCTTCTGGGCCAACACAAAAAATGCTTAAAGGAGTCAAGAGGACCGTCTGGGACCAGTACCTGTGCAAACAGCTTTGGCCAGGGCTCCATTTTTAAATGGAGCATATTAACAACAAGTACCTACCTTTTCAAAATACATTACAGATTGATGACACCTTTAAGACTTGGTCAGTATTTTTTTGTTTTTATATTCTCTCCTTCCAAGAAATGTAACTTTTATTTTCAAGAACTCATAAGCATATAAGGGCTTGTTGAAAAATTTTTGATACAAGAACAATGGATAAAATGTCATCGCCTATTTCTAGGTGGGGGAATGGATTCCAAGATTATTCTGTGGTTCTGTACAATTCGATTAAAAAAAAAATATTTGTTTTTATGTTGCTGAATTTAAAGGGAACCTGTCATCACTAAAGACAGATTGTAAAAGCCCATGACACCTGTAGTGCAAATCTGCCTTTCTGCCTTTTCTAAGCATTTGCATTACAGTATAATTGTGTGTTATAACTTACCTTGCTCCATGACAAAATCCTGGGGTAGTCACAGGGGCTGGACTTTGGTTTGGATTCATTTCGAAAAACAACATGTGGCTTGTCTGAGCTGCAGGCTGTCTCCATGTTTGTGCTCCTGTACAGCATGATCCTCCCCCACTGCTGTCAGACTGACCAGGCTGTGACCTCTGAGAAGGAGCAGGAGGTGGAGCTATACAGGAGCACAAAGGTGGCGGCCAAGCTCTGATGAGTGGGTAACACAGACAAGCCACATGTTGTTTTTTGAAATGCATCCAAACCAAAGTCCAGCCCCTGTGACTACCCCAGGAGCAAGGTAAGTTATAACACACAATTATATTGTAATGCAAATGCTTAGAAAAGGCAGATTTGCACTGCAGGTGCCATGGGCTTTTACAATCTGTCTTTAGTGAAAAAGACTAAAGAGATACAACTATTCTATTGCCTTACTAGAGTTTGTTTTTTGCCAGATGAGATAAAGTTTTAATTGGTAACATTGTGTAGTACATCTGTCCATAAGATTCTGTTTTCTGGGGGACAGTTTTTAAAAAATAGCTATTTTAGTATGGTTAACTTGTTGCTTTTTTTAAGTGCATTTATCGGGCAGTATAAATAAATGTAATAGGCACATTTGTAACAAACACTGCAATGCCCATTTTAAGGGGGAAAATTGTCAGCCAAACAGGAGCCAATGTATGTCCTCTGCATCCTACGATTGGCCATGGAGTGCCTGAGGGAATTCTCATCCCTCTGTCTAACCTTATATAGATGGTCTCACTTGAGACCATGGCATCTCAGGGATTGAACTGCCCTGAACAGGGTACTCTCCGCTCAGAGCAGGTGCAGCCTTGTGTAACTACCTACACCCTTCCTATGCTCCCATGGGCGCTCATCAGGACAATGGAACGCGAGGTATCCTGCATCAGGAACAGGTTTCAGCACTTTCGACAGTATTTTGGCCCATATTTTGCAGTTATACGCCAAAACCAGCAATACAGCTTTGGAAGTATAACTTTTTATATGTTTTTGAAGCCTGTTTTACTCTTATGCAAAATATTGCTGTGGTAACCAGACACAGACCGCAAATGCACTTCACATTCAGAAATACATTTCTCTGACAGTTGCAGACACCACCCCAAAGTAACACGCAATCTCAAATGTTGGTGTGAACGCTGCCCGATTCTTCTTAATAGAAGTCCAACCTGTACAGATTAGCACACAGACACATTAATACATATACGATACACACCTAGGCATAAAAATAGGAGAATAAGATATTGGGAAATCTATAGGTCTGTAGTTTATCCGGCGATGCACGTGCTCTCTGATAAATTGCCTGATGTAGTAAAACCTACAATGACCGTGCCATCCATGCTCACACAGAGCACGGACGAGGAATATCTACAGGATCAGGGAAGAACGCTCCGGCATGACTGAGCTGGTGACATTAATCTGTTTGCGTGTGCGAGCTGTATGTTAATTCTCTGCAGATTGAAGTCAACAGGTTCAGATGAATCAGATGCCAGGCATCCTCATCGCACTACATCAATTTCCAGGGGTCAGTACAGCCTGGGAACGATGTGTACTGGAGGCGTATAATTACTCCAAAGAGATATGGACAGAGCCAGGATGAGGAGAGGATGCTACAAAACCAGCTCAAAAATGGGAAATCAAATCAGCTAAAAAAAAATACAGGACCATTTTGTGAGCAGCCCATCCTCTGGGTGAAAAGAAACGTCTCCATCATGGACACAATTCCATAGTTGTAGCTTCATAGAATTTATAGATTAAGAGGTTTAAAATAGCTGTAAAATATAATATTATACAAGTGAATCGACTTCTTCAAAAGGACCCCAACCACAGACATTAATGAGAAAGTTTAAAGATCTACAAGATAATTTTTTAACCCGTTTTTGCAGATGTCCTTTTTACCTTTCCTCTAAAAACCATTACTTAATCTGATCAACCTACCAGTATGTTTTGGAGTGTGGGAGGAAAACGGAGGACCCAGCGGAAACCCACGCAAACAGGGAGAGATCATACAAACTCTTTGCAGATGTTGACTTGAACCCAGGTTCCCAGCGCTGCAAGGCTGTAGTGCTAACCACTAAGCCACGTGCTGCCCCTAGTTCTTTTATTTTTCTGTGTACAGAGCTCTAGGAGGGACTGTTATCTGCATAGCAAATTGTACTTTCTAGTACCGGTATTTAATATCATATGCAATGTACTGGGATGATGGGGGAAAAAAAACAAAACATTTTCACATCTTTCATTTAATTTTCTTTTCATTTTTCACCCTCCGGACCAGTTGACACCTCCCCTTCATTCGTTGGGTCAGTACAATTACTATATATCATTTGTTTATACAGTTATACACAATTTTGACACAATGGGGCTTATTTACTAAGGGTCCCGCGAACACAGTTCGTCAGTTTTCCCGACTTTCCGGAGATCACTCCAGGGATTGTGTCGCATCTGTGCCAGCTTTCACGCGACAGAAATGGGGGGGGGGGGTAGGGAAGGGAAGGGCGTCGGACTAAGCCCGGGACTTAACATTTACATTTCTGAATTTGTGACGCAAGCTAAGCACTTACATGCACCAGAAAGAAGAAGAAGGTGAACTTCGGCAGGTCTGAGCGGGGAAGCAACACAAGCAGGATATTGGGCGCACAATCTTCATGAATCGCGGCAGATGTGCATTCCGGCGGCGAACACTCCGGATTGGGGATCATGCAGGACCGGGTAAGTAAGCGTGCCCCTAATAGCCTTTTCATACTCCAGTGTATGGACTTGTATAGTGTAATTTTTTTGAGTTGACCTTTTTAATGGCAACCATTTTGGGGAATGTACAACTTTTTGACCACATTTAATTCAAATGTTTATGCATTGTAAAGTTGTGTTTCGGATATCTGGATGCCATTTTCCGATACAGAGTTAAATGTTAGGAATAATAGTTTTTTTGACAGATCAGGAATTTTGGGATCAGGCGAAACCTAAGATGTTTGAGCTTTAAAGGAAATCTACCATTTGCTTTTATGCATTAAGAATCAAACATACCTTGAAACTGCTGGAGCTACACTACACAAAGTGGTTTTGCTAAAAACAATTCTAAAATTCAGGAAGCATAAGGGAGGAGTTACTACCGAATACATTTAGAACTAACTGCTTGCATTTGGGAACTAGCAACGTATTTTTTTGGAGTAAATCCTTCCCTATGCACTTGCATTGAAGAACCCCTCCGTTATCTTTGTACAATGTAAAGTATTGTCTCCTGCTCCTTTAAATATTTCCCAATATCGGACATACATTTATGTTTTATTCATATCATGTATTGTCTTTCTTACAATGGCGTGCAGTGTAATGCAGGGTTCTCTGCATGTATTGAGAACATATCCTTTCTAAACAAATGTATTTACATTTTTACAACAAAGGAAATGTATTGTTAATGCAAATATGTGCTCAGTCATTTAATAGACAACAGCGGGAGACAAGTACATTGTAAATCTACAAGTTGCCCCAGGATTAACGCAATGGCGACTTCACTCCTAACATATCGATGTAGAGACAAGAAGCCTGGGCTGAATGGAACAAACCACCTTGTGACTTGCTCCTTGATGTTCATTGAGTAACTAAATGCCCAAGACAGGGAGACTGTCAGATGTTAATATATATTATATCTCATTTCCCCTGAAAAAGCAGACACAATGGGGCACATTTACTAAGGACCTGGCACCAGTTTCTCTGCACGTTCTTTTAGGTGCACACTGCTTGCACAGGTATATAAGACCTTGACCGTTTTGTGGTGCGGCTGCACTGTTAATTATGCGACAAATTTCTGCGCTGAAGGGGGGGGTTTCAGTGCTCAGTCGTACCCCTGCCAGATTTAACATGCAAAGTACGACAGAAGTGTGTCAGACGCCCCATGTTAAAGGTGCACCAAAAAAGAAAAAAAAAAAAAAAAAAGGGCAGAGGGCAACAGATTCATGAAGAATCCGAATCTGGCTCCCTCTGTACTATGTGCAGTGTGTCTGTGTTTAGTGCAGACTGCGCTGTTCTAAGTGTGCCTCTATGACCACACCACGTAGTAGGAGGGAGTACTGGAGAGGCCTCTCTGAAGGGAACGAAAAAAAATGGGGGAATAATATATTATCTGTGATCCACATTTTAAGGAGAAGAGTAAGCAAGGCCTCCCCTTTGTCAATCCATCAGAATACAACATGAAGAGACTTGGATGAATGAATCACTCTAAGGCTACATTCACACTGCCGTATGGGGGAGGGGGTAGTATAAACGGCCGATGTATATACACCGTATATACATCCCCCCATAGACGGCAATGGGCGCACAGTGTGTATATACACCGTATATACATCCCCCATAGACGGCAATGGGCGCACAGTGTGGTACGGGAGCAGTATGGTGCCGCACCTTTCCGTTCCGTAGCCGGGAGAAAGATAGGACATGTCGTATCTATCCCGGGGATACAGCGCCGTACATCACTATGGAGAGCCCTCGCCCCCTCTCCCCAACGCGTGCCCGCCATACTACGGTACGGTGGGCATACATCGTGTGAATGTAGCCTAACAATCCAAAATCTGATGTCTGATGCAGAATTTGTTGCATTGGCTGTTTCACGCCTTTTCTGTGCCTTTACTTCACTTTACAATTCTTCCTACTAACGCCAGATCTACAAGATTTATGACATGGGATTATTTGAAAAAGTTGCTTATTTGGGCGCAAACAAACTTTCCTGTCCCCTCTGGTTGTGCCTTAATTTGCGATTTTTCAAGCTGTAAAAGCCACTATGATAATCTGTCATGGCGTCGGCTCCTAAGACCGTCTGATGACACATCTCCCCGCCACTGATTTTATCATGGATGCACAAGGCACAGTCTTGTTGATCAGTGTCATGGATATCCAGCGAGGAGACCGTGTCCATCTTTGCCTTTCATCTTAATTTAATGACTGCAAAATGTTGACGTTGTGTCCTGTGTTTATGGATGTAGAATCATATCATTTCAGTAGCTTTTTAATCTGTTACATTCTCAAAATGTCCTGTACCCAGTTTCCACTACAATTAGGCATACTCCGAAAATAAGACCTAGAACAATTTTATTCAAGAAATATAAGGCATCCCCTAAAAATAATACCTACCCCATACATTAGTATTAGTCCCAACCTCTGCCCTGTGCTTTGTCCATTTCCCAAAGATCAAGCAGGGTCGAGCAATGCCGGCATTAGTATTGGTGTATGCTTGCTGTTGGAATAACGCCTGTAATCCCCACCGATCATGGACCCAGAGTCCCCTGAGTGAATGAAGCGGTAGAGGCGGATGTGATCACTCCATTCACTTCCATGAGATAGCGGAGCTCAGGAGATGCCATTAGATGCTATGGGGGACAAATGCAGCTGTATACCGAGTGTACACTCCCTCCCTAGTGATGTCCATATACGGTCAGCTACATCATTCGGGAGCTACCCTGAACATCAGCAGCAGTCAGCGATTAACTGCTGCCGCCTCTTCCTCAACCCTCGTTTGCTTTACTGAGGGAGGTGATATGTCGAAGCCCTCGGTTGTAAGGACATGTTGGAAATCCTCCCAACCTACCCTTACAATGTAGGCCTAAAACGGTATGATTGTAGCCAACTTCCCAGAAATAAGTATCTGCATCTCTGTTCTGGCTAAAGGCCGGTTTGGGGTGGAAAGACAGAGAAAATTAAAGAAAACTAACTTATCTCTAATTTTATCAAGCTCCACCAGTTTACTCAAGTCTCGTGTCCTCACCAGATGTCAACCAACATCCGAACTTGTGCATTCATGAAGTAATCCGCCGGCTTCACAGGGATATATATCCTCCTTCATTAAATGATACAGGTCATCAGCCAACCTACAGAGCTGCACCTACACAGATAGAAGTACATAAATACATAGATCTGTACATTTTCCATGGAGTGGACTTTTTGTTTAGGCTTAAAGCGAACCTGTCACCAGGAATGTCAATTGTAGCTGGTGACAGGTTCCAATAGGCTATGCTATACTGATTTAAAAAAAAAAAAAGCCTTTATCACAATTCTGAATGCTGCCCCTACTTTATAAAACTTCATTTCACATTACCTGGCTCCCTGTAACCAGGGGAAGGGGCAACTGCAGCCATTCTGTGTCTCGCTGTCGTCCACACCACCCCCCTCACCTGCCTGCTTCCTGCACATGACCGAAAGTGGGGAGGGAACTGGAAGAATGTATGAGGAGACTTAGACACAGGCTGCAGGTGGCTTCTTCTCGTTGGGACTCACCACAAATTGCTGGCAGGGAGCCAGGTAATGCAAAACTGGTTTGGTCAATGCCTCGTGCCGTGGATTACAATTATACTTGTGCACACAAATGGTCCCGACACTGTTAGGTAGCGATGATATTTCTTTTTAATCCATAAAGATGGAGCAACACATAGAAGAAACTAAGGAACAGCTGACAAAGGCTCAGCTGAGCCGAAACGCATTCGAGGGCGTCAGGCAATGTGAAATAAAGTTTTATAGAGTACAGAAATTATTCAGACTGCTGATAAAGGCATTTTTAAAATTCAGCATGTCAAATCACATTCCTAGAGCAAAAGGGAAAGGTGCAAAAAAAAAAAAAAAACACCTTACCCACAGAGGATCTCAGGATGGTTTAGCACAATATTACATGAAGGAGGCAGAAACATTGATGGTCGCTGGGAGTCTACTAAGATCATCTTTATCCATCTACATTATCCCAACCATAAACACACAGGAACGGCATGAAGTTACTTATTTGTAACCATGTGACAAGAAACTGAAGTATAAGTAACTGTGATACGAGTTTCTTCTCTTCTGTGTAAAGTCAATCATTCAGGAAGATCTGATGGCAGTGATGGGTGACACTCAGATCTCCATAGATTGAGTTTGGGGAACGATGCACACTATGCAAGGTTCCCAATGTGTTAAATGGAGATGTGGTTCGAACCTGAATTTTTGTCGTATGCTCCAACCTCTGGCAATGCTGAATTTGGCAGAAGGCATCAGCAGCACTTTTTAGCATACAAAGCCTCAGAATACACTCCATCCCCTCCCTATCCTTATAGTGTATGCTGCCGTAGAGTCTGCTGCAGCTATCCTGCATAAAAGTGTTATTTATTAACAAAAATAATGATATCCAGCTGTAAACTCACAAATATGATGCTCTTTTAAGACAATGATAAAAGAAACCCCAGTATGAATTACAATGTTCTGCTATTCAGAATTAATATATATCTGTTCTATTGTTTTATGTATAATGCTTTGAAGCTGACTTCTAATATTACTTGCCACCACCATCCAAACATAAAAGGAGAAAATGCCTTCATGGACCGACCACAGTGCAGAGGAGGGGACTCCTAGCATCATAGTGATACATGATACAAGGATTCTTTGCTTCCCCATGGATGTGTTCACAGTTCGCCGTTAGTGCTCTGGAGGTAAAAAGGGACTCCTTGCATCGTATACCACTCTCCCTGGAACTGTCCTCAGTCTCTTTCTCACCAAACGAGCAAAAACATGTGGCGTCGGCCTTATAGCCTTGTAAGGGTTTGTTCACATATTGCTTTCTGTTGCATTTCAGTTGGCTTTTAAAACGCACTGCAAACTTAAAGGGGGGGGGGGGGGGGGGGGGGGTGGTGTGGGAGAATTTTGGTTAAAGCAAATATGCTTTTTTTAGTGTACGTTTCCCACAAAGCTTTTCGAAACACAGCAAAAATACAATGGGGCTTATTTACAAAGGGTCTGCGGATCGCACTTTTGCCGGATTTTCAAAATTTTAGGGATTTGCACTGGTGTGACAGATATTTCACTGGGGAATGTGTCTCACGCAATTGGATTGTGGTGCAGCTGCGCTGGCTTTCATGCAACAGAAATCGGGGGCAGGCCATCGGACGATCCGGCTGATTCGGACTGAGCGCGGGATTTAAGATTCAAATTGTGTCGCAATATCAACACTTACATGCACCAGGAAGAAGAAGGTGAACTCATGTGGACCTCAGCAGGGAAGCGACACATTCAGGATATCGGGCGCACGATCTTAGTGAATCGCGGCAGAGTGCATTCCGGACGGACAATGCACTTTCGTGGGATCGCGACAGGACAGGTAAGTAAATGTCCCCCAATGTGTGAATGCATCCTAAGCAGCAGTGTGCTATTCATCCCAATGGGGGAGATTTATTAACCCTTCTATGCCAGAGTAATTTGCACTTGAAATTGATTGCGCCACATTTATTAAAGGGGTTTTCCCACCAAACAGAGGATAGGACCCAACTTGCTGTTCGGTGGGGATCTCAGTGATGATGGTGTTGGTTATGGTGTTATTATTTCTTTGTTTTCCTTCCAGGTATTTGCGTATATATAAACATTTACATTCACGTAAAACCATAAGCAATTCATTTAGATTCATGGCAGCTCTTCCTTCTGTGTTTTTCTGCACATATTATAGTGAAACAACAGCCTCAAATGTTCCTGTTAACGGTAATTAGCGAGACGTCTCTTGTCCTCACTTCACATATTATCATGCGGCAGCGATATGAATACTGTGCATATACAATTATTATATCTGTTATTGTATCTATTACTAACTGCTCCCTTTAACTAAAGCATCGCTTTAGATTGCAATAATGATTGAGTCCAAAAGGTAAACAGGGAATGAGAAGCCATCTTTGTAAGGTCCTGTGATTACAGCAGCATCAGCACTGACAAAGGACAGTAGTCAGTCTGTAAACGTATTGTAATTGGTGCAAAAATATTGCATTTAGTGCAGGTGTGTGTTATATGATGCTATAAGTGCAATACATCAATGCTGTCCCCATAAAGAAAAGCACAAGAGGATATGTTCCTTATATAGAACCCGAGTGAGGTTATAAAGCCAGTAAGTAACATGTCAGAGGATTACACAACTTTCTACAGTCCCCACTTTCCAGGAAAAAAAAAAGTAAAAATATGACCAAAAATACTAGCAAAGGCTGCAACAACACAAAAACATAAGCCACTACAGCAAAGTGAATGGTGGTAACTGTAGTAACAGAAGAAGAAAGAGATACAAACAGAACTGTGTATTCTACAGAAAATAATGTAACATGATTACATGTTATAATATTATTAGAAGCAACGTTCACCTGGAAGTGCCGAAACTTAACAGTCCCCTCCAGGTCCCTACTTCCTGATCCCATCTTGACAATCACAAAATACTAGGAAATGCCAATAACTTGCCAATATAGCAATCGGTCCCAACAAGTGATTGTGGACAGACACGTCCCTTAAAGGGGTTGGCCTCTATTACAAAACGTAACCAGTAATCCTAATTAACCTCAAATGGGAAAGGTTTGCTATGATTTCATGTTAGTGAGAAAAACATGTATGTATGTATGTATGTATGTATGTATGTATGTATGTATATATATATATATATATGTGTATATATATGTGTATATATATGTGTATATATATCAGAAAAAAAAACCCATCACATAAAATCCGCGTCAAACACGCAAAACACACCGCCAATTCTCATCTATTTTGTTATCCTATCCTGTGTCTCTCTCTGTGTCTCTCTCTTGTCTCTCTCCTGTGTCTCTCTCTTGTCTCTCTCTCCTGTGTCTCTCTCTTTGTCTCTTCTGTTCTCTCTCTGTGTTCTCTGGTGTCTCTCTTTGGGAGTGATGAGTGGCGTGAGTGAGTGAATGTATATAAACTTCTGGTATCAACTAGATCACTAGATTGGGATTCCTAAATGACAAAGGACATCGACCACCAGGATGAAAGACTGTATACAAATGTGCCTGAGGGGCTCCAGACTGCATTAACACTTTTGGAGCCCCTCAGGCTCATTTTCATACAGTCTGTCATCCTGGTAGTAGATGCCCTTTAAATCTTCCAACAAGGCTGCTGACATTTAATTCATTTTCATAGGACTTTACTACACCCTGCTAATCAGCTGTCCCATAGAAATGAATGGAACAGTTGTATGTACAGTGTTCTGCCGCTCCAGATCTCAACCTGTGGCGTCCCATGTCCTGCTGCCTTTTTGTGGATGGAGGGGGCATGCAGGCATTACCGTCATACACACTCCTGTAGCAGTGGTTTAAGGGGCTTGCTCCTATATTAGCACACCCCTCCAACCATTGCTACAGGAGTGGTTAAAATGGTGGGGGTATGCAGACACTAATGCCTGCATGCCGCCTCCATCCTCTATAAGGCGGCAGGACATGGCATTTCACAGAAAGCCCCGAGTCCCGATGCCAGCAGGTCATGCGGCTTTACAAAAACTTAACCAGGGCGACCCTAACAGTCTTGTCCCTGGTAAAGATTTCCAATAGCGGCCATCCCCTTTAAAGGCTACCTGAACTTCCGGAACAGTGGTCCCTAAAAAATCTGGGAACAAATCAACATAATTCTGAACACTAAACTGCACTTTAAGGTAGGTTGTAAAATATTTTCCCTCATTTTATCTTGAAAATCTACTGATTTGCTTACGACTTTCGAGGCAGTAGGTAATGAGCTGAATAGAGCGAAGCTGAGGAGATGATGGGGGAAAGTCTCTTCAGATGCCGCTATCTTGTGCTTTATAGCACCTAGAATTACGCTTCTGGTGTCATTTTTAAAAAAGCAAATCTCAATGCATGTAAACCTAAGATACTGCCAACAAGCAACTGGATCAGTATCTGCAACTTTATGTGCCAACTAGGTTTTTAAATGCCTTTATCAACATGACCATGCTGCTTACTTTAATCCAGAGATAACAATGACGCTTGTACAGGCAGATTTACACCTCAAAAATAGTCCCATGCGGATTAATCCACATGGGACTATTCTCCTCTCCCATTTTAACCAGGTCAGGAGCTGCAGTATCTTCTCTTCATTGCTGCAGTTACTGGGCCAATAGAAGGTGATGTGACCAAAACACATCTTACTTCACATACAGTCAGATTAAGCAAGTCAATGAGGACATGTTCTGCTCAGCTGAGTACAGCTCCTTTCCATGCCCTATGCCTCCTTCTCACCATTCAGCATTTCTTGTATTGTGACCAGGTCATCTAAGCTCCTTTACCTAATAACGTGCAAAATCTACCCAATGAATGTATCTGATCACACAAATTCACAGCATCCTCCATGGAGGATGGGGAGAAGTCCATGGAGGCTGATGATGTTGGTTTCATGTGATCAGATACATACATGGGGTAGATTTTGCAAAAGTTAGTAGGTAAAGGACCTTAGATGATGACAACACCCTGGTAACGTGACATGAAGTGCTGAATGGTGAGAAGGCATGGGACATAAGGACTCGTCCGAGCAAGAAATGAAATTAGATGGACGGTGAGTGCTGCATTGTACAACAAACCAGTTAGTGAATCACACATAATAATTTGGGTTCAGTAACACATGTATATATTTGCATGGAATTCATGCCACCATGTCCAGATCAATAGAAAAACGCATGTTTTAAAATTTATTTAAATTCATTTTCCCGACTGGTAAAGTAGGAACGATGTGGGAACTTTCTATTCACATGAAGTACATAATTATCAATGACGGAAAACCAGACATTGCCAAAAAAGTGCCCGTCATTTCAGGCCCTCAGCCCTTGCCCTCAGCGTAAGGACAAGTTGAAAACTACAACAACCCCTTTGTATGACAAGATTAGAGATGAGGCAGCGCGAGGTGAAGCGAGGTAAAGGAAACTTGCTTCCCATAAAACCTGTCGCAGGTTGTGTACATGTATGACTATACTCCGTGCAGTAGCCTCATATAGTACTCTCAGGCCGTGTTCACATGCTGCATTACAATTGCGCTTTGAAAGCTTGGCCTGGTTGCGTAGGTGTCTACACTGAAACGCTTGCAAATCGGGAATGTGGGCCATGTGGTTTTTGACTGCCTCATATGGGGGGGGGGGTTATGTTCATCTGGGGAAAGGTTCCTTCTTTTAACCATTTCAAGAGTTAAATTATCTGGATTGGAAAATAAAATGAAGCTGAGATTTCAGAAAAACATTGACAAATAAGAAAATAGCTCTGTATCTGTAGCCTGCCAGACACGTTGGCCTTGCGTATTGGGCAAGTACTTATGTACAGTATGTTCTATCGAAGCGTCACCAGAGTTCACTTTAAATTGACATATATAAATCATGCCACGGCATTCCAGGGTGTGATTTCATATGTAAACGTGTTGTCCCAACTTGATATATACTTCTTGTCAATTTCGCTGTGTCTGGTAAAAGCTACCATGTCTTCCTACTGGTCCTCTTGGCATGTCCTGATATATGTCCCACCAAGCAGGAGAACAGGGTCATGTGGTCTGGATTGGCGAACTACCCTACATACATCTGCTCCATTCATTTCTATTATGGGACAGCTGATGAGCAGACTATAGTAGTATGGAAGTGAATTACGGCCTTGTTGGAAGATTTAAGATTTGCGTACATGCCGGCGCCGATGCACCACAATCAGATCGCGTGCGCCAAAACCCTGGGGCAATTCGGCGCAAATTGGTAATTTTCAGGAAAACCGACGAAAAAAAGTGATTCGGGCCCTTAATAAATAACCCCCAATATCTCTAGTTTGCACTGTAAATATAGGAGAGGCCACTCAGTGAATCAATGGCCGGAGGAAGGTCCCTGCTCTAACTAGTGATTGACCTTATGGACATTCCTAGTCGAGTCAGGATATCTTTGCATTGTGACCGTCAGCCATGTAGAACCCATTGGTAGAACGCAGCTGTGCCGAAGAGCAAAGGCTCAACCAGAAAACATACCACCAAGGGCAAAAAACCTGACAACACAGAAATATAGGGGAAGGAGGGTGCTGGGATACCATGGGTGCCTTACACACAGTCCAACCCTAGTCAACCAGAAGCTTGAAAGATATTAAAGGGGGCAAAGAGCACTGTGTGCTTGAAGTGGTGCATGATGCTGGCAAGCTAGAACCCATGCCTACAGTTCACTGAACTCCCATGAAGTCCGTTTACTTACTTGGCATGGTTCTGTAATGCCGCGTCCATACCGAGGCTTATTAGATTCCCCAAGGGTCATGAATTGGAGAAGTTTCTAGGTATTTGCTTAAAATCTGATGCATGTTGTTCCTAACAGTGAAACTTGTGGGCAAACCAAAGCTATGGGTCAGCACTGCTGGTTCAAATGACAGACAATAAAAATATAATAGAATATCATATTCACGTGAAAGAATAGGAAAGCATTAGCATCATGGAAGCTCAGGGTCAGGAGTGATGGTGAAGAAAAATATCATATTATCATGCTGGACTTTTACAGATTGTGATACTAAGCTACTAAGACTTATTTTGCAATACTAAATGGCTAACTATTTATTATCCATTACCTCCTTCCTTCTAAAATTATGCTAATGAGCCAGACAGGCTCTGGGGGGGGGCGTTACCAGTGCCTCTCCATGCCATCTACCCATCCCCCCTACTCACTCAGCACTCCCTCCCCCTTCCCTGTCATTGATGTAATCTCACACAGTGGGAAGAGGAAGTTCTCCTGCACAGTGTAACAGCCTGCGAAGCTACAGCATTGAGGGGCTATGGAAACATCCACCAGTGCCCCTCAGGCACATTAGGATAGTTTTAAAAGTTGATTTTAGAAGGAAGGAGGGCATGGAAAACAATTGTAAGAAGATTATCAGAGTCATGGTCCCTGGATCATTGTGCTCCATTTTGATGGTAGACTTCTTTAAAGTTGATTAATGTCCACAGGCCCATTACTGTCATTTTGAGTTCCTTTTTTTCTTCTGGTCCACTCTCATTGTCTAAGGTTAAACATAAAAAGATTGCAAAAAATGAAAAAAAAAAATTTGAGTCTGAATAAAAACTGATTCAGCAGAATTGGGTGATTTACCAAACTCAAAAGGGCACAATATTAGATTTCAAAACCTGAAATGGATCTTAACAGGATCTGAAGGATAGGTTTGTTTTTTGTCATAATTCATGGTTATGAGTTCAAATATTTAAAAAAAATGCATTTCAAGAAATATATTCAGATTTTGTGGCCATGTTGTGTCTTTTGGATTGTGGCGAGGGTGGCAGATGTTTTTTGCTTTAAAATTTTTTTTTATAGCTTTATGATTTAACTTGACTGTACCCAAATGTTGTTTTCACGTGAGATATTTTGAAGCAGTTATTTATGTCGCTTTTGAAGCCTAAAAAGAAGCTCATAAGTAGGGAAAAGCAATAAGTGATACTGCACAAGACCAAATCCTAAGGAAAGCGACACTTTTATGCTACAATCACATCATGTATTAGCCCTCCATTGTAGGGACATGCGAGGCAGATTCCCCATGTGTCCTTATTCCACTGTATGTCCATGTAGTGGGATATGTCAGCCCATTATGGCCTCCGCTGGGTTTACATGTAGCTTTTGGATTCACAATGCCAAGGTTGGTCCGTGAACAAAGGATAATGGATAGTCCCGAGGCACTGACCGACATCACTGCTGACAGAACTTTGTGCATAATATCTATGTGTACACTCAGCCAGAGGTTCTATTAACGCCTGTACAAACGTATATGACGCTTGTACAAAAAAGTTCCATGTGGATAAATCTGCACGGGACTATTTTCCCCTCTCCCTCTGCCAGGCCGTGAGCTCTTCCCATTTCTTCATTGCTGCAGCTCCTGACCTGATAGAAAGTGATGTGACCGGAGCTCAGTTATACATTATAAGCAGCTGATCCCCTAAAACATGAACTTTTTGCAGCGGCTGGGAGAGAGCTCCGTCGGTCCCCATGGCACTGTGCGCTCCTGCATACAAAGCCATCCGTTGATCAAGCCGTCAGCAGTTTGATCCTGTAATGTGGCGGAGGCTGATATTACCAGCACAACCCCCACCCCCAAATATAGACAGCACCGGTCATAGTCATGGTGGGAATTTAGCCTTATACTATTATGTTGACATTTTTTTTTCCCTAAGTCCCTATCATGTAGACAAACTGTTACTACGCAAGTCTAGTATTGGCCAACAACCCTCACACCCAAGAGCTACTGCAGCACGTTCACACTGCACAAATACACATTTGGAGACTGGTATTTGCAGAGTCATCCACAGCAGAAATCAAGGCTGAGCCTCGGATATCTGTAGAGTTTTCACCACACGCAGTTATATTCCACTACGGTGAAATCAATGAAAGGCAGTGATCAGCGTCTGAGCAATGTATGTACGGACACTTAGCGCCACATTATAAATCAGTAAAGAAAGTGATACAAGGTACTTTCCCAGGTGAAGTCTATGAAAATAAGCCAATGTCACACACACGACATGTCTCAAGAAGGAGGCCTGGGGATGTGTCTGCTAAATATACTACCAGGTCCGTGACCTGCCAAAATAGGGATTGCCCTGCCCATTGCAGCTACGAGGAGAAGCCCTGTTTAATACACCCTATAATTAAAACCTGTAGGCTCAGATCAGTGGCTTATAACCTGAAGTAGAGACCTTGCCGTCTATTTAAAATACAGGACATGGGGTAACCAAGTACCACAGCATTATTGTGTATCTAAAGGTACACATTAGGCCTCAGGCATGAGGCCTCACACCTCCCCATGCATTTCTATGGGTACATACACAAAGCTCTGGTTTCCATGGCCCCATGTGTGAGCTGACTATCGGGGCCACATAACTATTCATAATTTATATGGCCGTCACTATTTATATGGCCGTCACAGTACAAAAGGACTCCCCGAGCCACAACAGAGGGAGTCCTTTTGTACTGTGACGGCCACATAAACAGACCTCACACACCAACTACACATAGGCCACTGACAATGGGCCCATTGTTTCCAGAACCTCAGGCCTCAGTTGCATCTTATATTTTGGCAGGACTGGACAACCACCTAACATATATATGAGAGCAACACAATTCTGATGTTGGAGACACAACATGCCTGATCTCATTCATGCTGTGACTCGCATCTGATCTGAACTAGCATTTACATGGAGGAATCAAGTGAAACGGTCAACCTAACACACAGGGTTAAAGGGGTTGTCCAGTTTCCACAAATAAATATTACTGTTTGTAAAATGAAAAAGGTTAGACAATTTTTCAAAATACATAATGTATGAATTCCTCTCAGATCTCCTGCTCGTTGTCATTCTATAAGGAGCTTCTGCGTTTACTTCTAGTTTTAGAAAACTGCCCCTGGTCATGTGAGGTCACACAGGTGCACGGCTCATTAGTATCATAAAGAGTAATCAGAGCTGTGTGATATAACGAGCCGTGCACCTGTGTGACATCACATGACCAGGGATAAATGACGCCGTGCACCGGTGTGAATCATATGACAGGATTTGATTAACGAGCCGTGCCCTGTGTGACAATCACATGACCGGGATATAACGAGCTGTGCACCTGTGTGACATCACATGACCAGGAGATAAAGGAGCCGCGCACCTGTTGACATCACATGACCAGAGCTATAATGAGCCGTGCACCTGTGTGACATCACATGACCAGGGATATACGAGCCGTGCACCTGTGTGACCACTCACAGTGACCGGGATATAACGAGCCGTGCACCTGCATGACATCACATGACCAGGGATAAAATGAGCCGTGCACCTGTGTGACATCATATGACCAGAGCTATAATGAGCCGTGCACCTGTGTGACATCACGTAACCAGGGATATAATGAGCCGTGCACCTGTGTGACATTACATAACCAGGGATATAATGAGCCGTGCACCTGTGTGACATTACATAACCAGGGATATAATGAGCCGTGCACCTGTGTGACATTACATAACCAGGGATATAATGAGCCGTGCACCATCACGTAACCAGGAACTGATTTCTATTAACAGGAAGTAAACAATGAAGCTTCCTAATGCCAGCAAGCAGAGGTCTAGAATACTAGGGGATTAGCCTATCCCGGTTGCCAGAAAATTCAGATGTAAACTAGACCAACCAATAGGTGGTCTAAAGTACGAATCCACATTTCTGACCTACTCCAAATACAGCTCCCAGCACGATTTATCTACCGCAGAATACGGAAGTGGGGTCTACTCTGCTCTGGTCTATTGTTTTAATGCAAGACACGGGGTGCTGGTTACCAATAGAAACGCATATGCAATCGGGCCGAGGCAAACATCCCCGGGCTCTAGCGTTGCGTTTCTAAACCTCAGGGTGCGATTACACTTTGTTTTTCAGATGCAATTTTTGAAGCCAAATGCAGGTGTGGGTCATATAATCCAGAGAGGTGTGAACGCACCCACAGAGTCTCAGCCAAACCTACAGTGTAGTCCCGGCCTAATCCTCACTGTTGTGACCTCAGCTCAGTAGAAAGCAGCATAAAAAAACACTATTGGAGCAATATGGTATGTAAAATACAAAAAAATAAAGGCAAGGTACGTGGCTGATAAAGATACCATCCTCCCACTTCCCTTTTGAAGTTTCTTTCTCGGTATTACACTGGGAAGTCCAAGTCTTAATAAACAGAATTGAATCCCTCTTATTTGTACGGTTGCATGAATGCCCAGTATATAACAGATATACAATAATCAGCATGGAGGCGAGGTGCCAGTCAGGGCAGGCTGTAAAGTACACATACTATGGTGACAACATGCCAGCCATTATTATGGGAAATAACCAGGCTTTATTGAGATTAAGAGGTGGCATCATGCCAGTCAGTGAAACATATAGCGAGGCTTTCCAGCTGGCAGGCCTCCAATGTTTTCCTGCGGCCGGCAGCTTCCCGGAGAAGTGCTATAGTATTTATTGACCTACATAGATGCTGTCAGATACCTGTGTGTCAGTGTCTGACTTACTTCATATAAAACTGTTCATTCAGGTTCCTCATGTGAATAATAATCTGGTTACAGATGTTCCACTAGTAAAACAACAAATGTATATTCCTTACTGATGTTGGATCCAATGGAGGCTACACGCGACCGCGTGCAACATGCAGGCTGCAAGCACCAGTTCCCGAGGACATTGGAAGGTGAGGCCAATGTCCATTGAAAGTAACCAACCACGGCACAAATCCGGATAGGAATAGCACCCGTTATAGAATTGCAGTGCGGCCGCTCATTCATAGTGCATCCAACGCACTGTGCACAAGTCAATTGGTGCGGCCAGCTCTCGGCAAAAAAAAAAAAAAATACGGCCGTGTGCATGAGGCTTTAAAAGACATCTTTCACCAGGATGAAGGATTGTAAACCAAGAACATACAGGTGTGTGCCCCGTCTGGCAACATCTGTTCTTTTTTTAACTTCTTATGACCTGGTTTTCTTTTGGTTTTTATTTCAACAAAAAAGGCTTTTAAAATGATGCAAATGAGCCTGAGGGGCTCTGGGCGCTACATGGAGCCTAGAGCCCCTCAGGCTCATTTGCATCATTCTTAAAACATTTGTTTTGCCTTAAAAACAAGGGCATAAGAGTCTTAAAGAAGAGTGGATCAGAGGGGGCGCACACCAGTATGTCAGTGTGCTTGGTTTACAATCCTTCATCCTGGTGGTAGATGTCTTTTAATTTGATCCAATTTTCCAAGTGGTAGCCAATATTTTCACACATTGTTTATGTAAATGTGATAAACACAATGGGGGAGGCGTCCGTACACCATGTGGTGGTGCTTATGAGGTGCTGGATACATCAAAAGGCTCCTGCCTCTGGAGGTATGTGCAGGCTGTGCCGCACAGCGCACACTTGTACTCCAGGTAGAAGGAAATATTTGCAGCAGGAGACCTTTCACTTGTAAAAGTTTGCCTGCTGCAGTGAATAGGAACGTGCCAACTCTCTCCTCCGCACCTCTCCTTCACGCTCCTTCACGCCACCTTAGTGTGGAGATGGATTAAAGGGGGAAAAGTCACAATTGCTGGTAATTGCGATTATTTCAGGGCTTCCATGTCAGTTTTCTGGCCTGATAAATCTCCTCTAATTAGATGCTTGTTCACATCACAATTTGTGCTGTGTGTAGGATTCAATGGTCAGTAACTTATCCACAAAATTGGCATGAATCAATAGCTAGGTATAATGTAATAATGTAGTATATCAGATCACAGGCAGACACCGCTCACAAAGGTCCCAAATGACGTAGATGTTTATGGAGACATGTGAAGAGGCTGCTGGATAAAATGCTCTTTCTATTGCTTTAGTAATAAGAATAGGAGGCAGAGACACTGATCTATTAATCATGGAAATACATTTTCAATAAATTATTCATCTTTGTCCGCTTTCTGGATCCTACAAGTGTGAATGTAGGAGTAGATTCAGCTCAACATCATACAAACCATAATTATTAATAAGGGATTGGTAAAGTCTGTATAACCATATTTGTATTTTTAGAGAATTTAAAAGAAAAAAAAAAAAGTATAATATATTATACATACATATATACAAATACACTCACAGTATATATGCATCTTCATGGGATTGGAAACACAAATTTTAAGTGTGTTTGTACAAACCTAAAAATAAACATTTCTGCAAATACATAATACTTAAAGAGAACCCGTCATGCTAAATAACCCCCCTAAACTAAATATATTTTCATAAACTGCCATTAGAGAGCATTGCCTCTATCCCTTCATTGTCCCTCTACATGCCTGTAAACCTAAGCAATGAGGTCCTAAAGCTGTATGCAAATGACCTGTGAAATGTCCAATGAAGCATTAGCATATTCAAGCTGTCCACTCTATTCATGAGTGGGAGGCACAGCCACACCCCCAGTGCATGACTGACAGCCTGTATAATGATGTGAGGCTGTATAATGATGTGCTTCCTGGTGCTGGCGCCCCCTGCAGCCTGTGTGTGTATATAGGAGAGATACAACAGCTCCAGGCAGCCATGTTACAGCAGAACATGTCAGGTACTTGTGTAGCTGATGTCTGTGTCTCTCTCCTGTATATTAGGAGGATGCAGCATGTCAGCAGATACAGCACACACACACTAGCCATGCTTTACTATACATTACACACAGACATGAGCAGGGGGAGGTGTCCTTTAAGGTGGCACCCACAAGGGGATTTACATGGGTTCTCAGTGAGACCTCTGCCAATGCATTAGTCTAGTGCAAAATCCAGCAGATAGATACACGATAGAGAAGGAGAGCTTCTAGCTGCCGGAGCCTGGTGTATACAGTGATGCTGTACGGGTATGAGGGCAATGAGCATACAATGACAGCTGTCATCTGTGCTGTGTATGAGCAGACCATTACTTCTCACTGCCCGTCACATCACATCACATGTTACAGAAAATGTCAGCAAAGCTTTCAAGGAGCAGCCAAACGTCTAACAAGTCAGGTCTACATTAAATCATGTGCACTTACTACTAGATCGTATTCTACATACTAATAATATAATCCTTACCAATACTCTGTCTACAGTTACTTAATTGAGGTCCATATATGTTAACCGTACATATAAAACGAATCCAAATAAATTGCCCAAAAATGTCTACCTCCACCAAAAGTTATGTCAGAATGGGTTTTCCATTCCGAGAGGGTCATTTCTCACGACTCTGGTATAGAAATCTAATATTACTTCATAAATCAGCACTCCTGGAAACGCTGTTATTATTATTATTTTTTAATATTCATGGGGTTATGTATTTAAAAGGAACCTGTCACCACATTTGCACATACACAGCTAGTGACAGGTTCCTATAGAGCTCTAATAACTGACTGACCCCCTTCTATTAGATAAAAATAGTTTAGCTCACATCCTCATAATTCACATTTTATCTTATATAACCTGGCATCAGAGGGGGTGTGTCCTGCTCATCCGGCCCCTCCCATCTAATACTCCCCAGGACTTATGCCTCCTTACTGGTCACAGTTCATGTCCTAATAATAGCAAACTGTACCCCATGCATGTATCTCACCACATGAAGTCACAGCAGCCTCCATGGACTTCTAGTCCTCTCCATCCTCCATGGAGGCTGCTGTGATCTCATTAATCACATACATGGTGTACAGTTTACTATTCTTAGATGGCTGAAGGACCTGCGATGAAGTCACTCTGGTCACATGTCATGAATGTAACAAGGACAGTGTAAAAAAAAAATTGACACAATATTTCCCATCTGTACATAGAGCTTTATATGTCTGTAGTTGAATATTAGCAGACGGTCCCTAAGTACAAGGAGGCAGAGCAGTGATCAGAAGACACACAGAGCTGTCAGTCACAATAATGTGGTGTGGTTAACTGCCAGCCTGAGAGAGAAGAGTCACAAATACCAGACATGAGTCATAACAGCTAATTTGCATATAAGAAAAATGTCTGAAATTAAGGTACAGTGCCTCACTGGCAACTAATTTTAGGTGATAAGGGGAGAACTTGTAACCCTTTATCAGCAGGCATTGTTAGTCAGAGGGATCAAAATCTGGAGGTGATGAATCTCACCCTTGCTGGACCTGGTTATATTTTGCTACCTACACAATTGGATGACTCTGATCATTCCTGGACTAGGACCCTGGGCAGAGGTTTTCCTACCACTGATATTAAGTAAACAGAGTTGAATATTGTCAGATAGTCCCTAAGTACAGCCGCATGTCCTAGCAGTGAACATGGAGGCAGGGCAATGCAAGCAAAATTTTATATGCAGGACTCCATTATTATAATTGCATATACAATAACATTGTAGCTATGGAAAGGAACCATTTAGGGATAAGGACAATGCTTTTTAATCATAGACATTATTTTGGGAGGGTTCATTGGCAGGTTCCCTCTAAGCAACAGGTATTTTCTGTGAGGCTAAATTCATAAACATAGGGATTAGTGATCCCCATCACGGTTTCTATATATAATCAGGCAATGCCGGGCCAGATTATGTTAGGGAAGCTATAAAAACCTTATAGTTTTACAGATGGCAGATCACCTCGCTGAAGGTCACCGCACCAGAGACACACGATGTGAATATTCAGATAGGAGGCAAAAGGTCTGTTCGGCAGCCAGCAGACATCCTAACCTTGAGAGAATGTGTACATTATAAAGAAGGTCTCCGAGAGCCGGGATTAGACAGAGACTAATGTACACATAAACAAGGCATCCGAGCACCCAACATAAGATATGACCGAATTACAGACTCCACCGGGACTGGGTTATGAGGTACATGCAGTGCTACGTGCAATATTGGAGACCAGGGATCAACGGTGCGGAAGATGGATTGATGATGAGGCTTTCCTCCTTGTAAATGATAAATTAAAGGCATTGTACAGGACTTTAATAACACGGCTGCTTTCTTCCATACACAGCACCACAACTGGACACGGGTAGTGCCTGGTACTGCATCTTAGCTCCATTTAATTTCAAATGATCACGAGAATAGACCAGCAGCGATGACAGAGAATGGGTGGAGCAGCAGGTCATTAGTATGGGAATGTCATAAATTGCCAAGCACAGCGCTCAGCTATCTCCGGCACTCGTATAGACTGTAAATGAAAGATACCATAGAGAGCCGAGTGCTGTGCTAGGAAACTTACATCACTGCCATAACTATGGAGTATGAATGAATTAGCAATCCGCATGCTCAACCAATCCCTATAAGGGGTACAAGACCATTCTCCAGATTGTTTTTAGTTGTTTCTAAACAGGGGGTGCCATTTAACAGGTTTTCAACATTTTACATCCTATGGTCACAACTGACCGGCACATCTGAGGGGTAAACTGGATTTGTCACGGTTTATGACTATAAACATAGATTGTCAGACACTGGCAGGATCCACCACAGGTGATGAGGGTCAGTCATGAAATAGTTAAGCCTCCGCAGGCAGCTGGATAGAAGAAGAATCATCCTAGGCATTGCTCTTGTCTGATGGCAGGGTCTGGTATTGCCCTCCATCCTTCATACAGTATTGCACAGTCTGTGTTATAATAAAGTACATAATGGCCTTTTGACATTACATTAGAAGCTGAATGTTCTATGAACGCCATTAGCCTTCCATTATCACGTCCTCCCCATTCAGAAGGTTACAGGCAGCAGCACTGCTCCTGCAGACATAACACCTTCTAGAATAATTCCATTATGGACCCTCTTATTAGTCACACACACAAGTCATGTAGGTGACCTTCATGCTGGAGCCCTGGTTCACTGATGGATTGTCCCATGGGCACTGCCCAACCCAGTGTCACCGGGGCACCAATGCAGCCCAGAATTTTTTGTACACCAAATTATTATGAAAAACGCATGACTGGGTAATATTTAAGGTCACGAGATGACAATATAGCAAAACTTGTCCCCCCCACCCCCGTGTTGCATTTCGAAATGCAAATTAATGGAGGGTCTTGACCCGATCCCACAAGTGTTTTTACGAATCGCATGCATTAGGGAACAATTATCTCGGGGGACATTTATCTTAAAGGACATCTACCACCAGGATAAAAGATTCTATGCAAATGAGCCTGAGAAGCTCCAGCCTCCATTTAAAACTATGGAGCCCCTCAGGCTCATTTGCATACAGTCCTTCATTGTGGTGATAGATGCCCTTTAGGTCTGGAAACTGCCCCTGTATTTTGGTTTTTTTCTTGGGGTGAGTGTGGGTTTGGACCTGCTCCATTTATCTCACAAGACTGTATGCTCGCTGCACCATATCCCAGGGGAGCACAGGGCCAGATGAATAAGGGAGGGGGAGCGAGTGCTTCTCACCCCTTCCCTCTCTATTGAAAGACAAGTGTCCTATATTGTGCTGCACGGTCACCCGGATCAGTCGCGTTGTGGTGAGACGCCATGTGCCTCCTTTGGGCCCTTGATCTCATGGCCCCCATTACGGTCATGTAAATGAGGCCTTAGAGGGTGATAAATCTGGCCTAAGGGTGGTGGCACACGTGACATTTTGAACCTGTTTTTAGTCCGTTTTTAAGCAGCCAGTTAAAAAACGCATTCGTTTTGGACAGTTTTTCCCAATTATCTTAATTAAGATAATTGGAAAACAGACAAAAACTGTTAAAAACGCATGCGGTTTTTAACGGACTGCTTAAAAAGTGGTTCAAAGTGCCATGTGTGCCACCACCAAAGAAGTTGCACAAAATGTCGCACATATTTGAGCATTCCCTTCTCGACTTTTGCCTGTGCCTGCTTGGTAATGAAGATTGTGTGGGCAAAAAAATGTTTTGGGGTGTTTTACGGACATTGCACAGATATTTTTGCATGCAGAACACGTGGTGCTTGTTTCCGATCTAATGGATTTCAGGGGAAAAGAATATGCGATCGGGCCAAGACCCTTCTGGTTGTGTTGACTTGTGTTTCGAAACGCATTGTGCAGAGTGCATTGCTTTGTTAGCGCATTGTGAATGCAGCTAAATAGCGCTTACACTGTGTTAACATGGCAATTACATCAAGTTTACAGCTCATTAACATCAAGTTTACATAAGTTAACAAAGTTAGTGTCATGTTAAATTATTGTTCACACAATGTAACAGGTGAACGCAGCCTGATAGATACAGTTAGTGGAGACTATTTTTTTCTCCATACATTTAGCCGCCATGTTATGCCATAAATACGTGGCCACAGACCGAGGCGAAGCGCACTTGTGACCTTGTTCTCAGACTTTCAACCCTGCAGCAACGAGCAAGTTTCACTATCACTAAGCCGACTTTGGAAATCACATCAGCAAAGGTTTCCTGACATCTGTTGATCCTCCCTTATTCCAACGACTGTAGCAGCGATGGCTCATCTCCCAAACAGTGATCTGCTGACACACGCACCCTGCCACTAATCACACGTGACACGCCAAGGAGAAGCGACGAGCCACCGAGAACACCAGGATGGGCGCCCGCGGCCCTGCAGCCTGGCAAGGGTTAAATCATACAGAGTGCATCCTCCACCCTAATGCTCCCCCTGGAGACAAGCGAATATGTCACAATAACCAGGAGTTGGGGCAGGACCAGTCTTTCCTGATTCGCTCTTACAGAGAAGTACAAAAGGCGCATTAATTTATTGGGACTGATCTCCTTCCAAAGACAATAAAATAACAGAACTTCTCGGTCGTTTTTGCAAATGACTGCACTTCTGAAAATGTCCATCAGAGAAGTGAAAACGGAGCTAAGAAGAGTTTATGGCTCCGGGTTAGTGACTGCAGCTGTTGTGAAACTGCATCTCCGCAGGCTGTCAGGGCATGCTGGGATTTGTGGTTTCACAACAGCTGAACAAGTACATATTGTGCCAGCCCAGCACTCCATATACTTCTATAGGACTGCAGGAGTCTCCACCCAAAGTGAGCAAAGACCTGGGCAAGGAACCCCACACAACACCCGCCTCCTTTCCAATTCTAATGAGATTCTTAAAGGACATCTACCACCAGAAGGAAGGATTGTAAACCCAGCACACTGACATACTGGTGTGTGCTCCCTCTGGAAGGATCCACTCTTCTTATGCTCTTGTTTTTAAGAAACAATTATTTTAAAATTATGCAAATAAACCTTAGAGTGCTCCGGGCTCCATTAACATCTATGGTGCTCCTTAGGCTTGTTTGCATAATTTTTAAAGCCTTTTTTTTTTTCAGGAACATGACATGAGAAGCTAAAAGAAGAGCAGATCCTGCCAGAGGGGGCACACACCAGTATGTCAGTGTGCTTGGTTTACAATCTTTCATCCTGGTGTTAGATGTATTTTAAGTGGTTCTGTCATGAACACCACAAAATTCAACTTGAACACCCAAATAGGAAATAGTCTGAGACTCCCAACAAACAACCAAAGATCAATGTGTAAAGGATCATGCACATAAATGTGTGTATATCACAGGTTACAAGACGGCTTTAGCAGGATATGCTCCACGTCTACATGTTGCAGTTTTTAACACAACTCAAAACGTAACAGGACTGAAAACGTGACGTGTGGCATTGCCCAAACACATGGTAAACATTCATAAACGCATGCATTTTTAACCCCTTCCCGTCGATGCCATTTTTCGTTTTTGTGTCTTCACTCCCCACATTCAAAAATCTATAACTTTTTTATTTTTCCATGTACAGAGCTGTGTGATGGCTTATTTTCTGCGTAACAAATTACACTTCAAAATGGTGGTATTTAATATTCCATGCCGTGTACTGGGAAGCGGGAAAAAAAATTCCAAATGCAGTGAAATTGGTGAAATAACGTATTTGTGCCGTATTCTTGTGGGCTTGGATTTTACAGCATTCACTGTGTGCCACAAATGACATGTCTATTATATTTTGATAGATCAGGCATTTTCGGACGCGTCGATACTTAATCTGTTTATGATTTTTACTGTTAATTTATATCAGTTCTATGGAAAGGGGGGTGATTTGAATTTTTATGTTTTTATAGTTTTTTTTTTTAACTTTTTTTATTTTTACTATTTTTCAGACTCCCTAGGGGACTTTAACCCTAGGTTGTCTGATTGATCCTACCATATACTGCCATACTACAGTATGGCAGTGTATGGGGATTTTCCTCTTCATTCATTACAATGTGCTGATAGCACAAAGAGTTTAGATACATCTTACGTTGAGCTTACAACCCATTCTGTGTAAACACAGTGTTAACATAATGATAACGGATTGCAAACAAACACTAAACAATGTAAACACAGTTAATGGTATGTTTAATACAAAATCTGTACGCAGGAGTCTGCATTTTAGCTTCTCAAACCAGGTGCTTTTGAATGGTGAGAATTTGTATTGAAATGGGTCTGGGATTTGCTGAAACCGCTTCAGGGTACAGTCACACGTACCGCTAGCGCTGAGTCTACAAATTCACGGCATGCGCACATGGGTGGGCCAATCGCATAGGAGTTTTCAGTGAAATGCATGTAATCGGTAACAAAATCGCTTGCACTTCACTTGAAACCCATATGCAATCGAGACGAGACCTGCCCCCGTGCGCTAGCGTTTCTTTTATAGATGCTTTGTGACCGCACCATTAATCTGATCATGGGGAGGTAAAAGAAGTCACAAAAACTCCACTCACATAGAAGGTGTTTAAACAAAGAAGTGACTGTAACAGAGATAGAAAACTGCTAAGCAAACAGCCCGGATGGCACTAGTGCTGACAGTAGCCAGAAAAGATGGCCCCATTATCTGTGTATCCAAGTGATGCCGGAGCACAGGCTACAGCCGCACACATACATGTACAGTAGCCTTCTCCCCAATACCATTAGTCTCTTGCTCTAGACTCCAAACCATCTACACAATCAGCAGATCTGAGCATAGAGCGCCCCCCCCCCCACACACACAATTACGAGGGAACGAAACTAACGCTTGTAGACTTCATGCCAAGTTATGTTATGATGCGAGAGACTCACTTCAAACATCGCCGTCCCGGTTATACAGCGACCACGGGGGAAATAGAAAATAACAGCTTTACTGAAAACCCAACTCTTTACAAGAAGAGAAAAGGCGACTTCACAGAAAGACCTTGACTACAAGTTTCCCAACAAAGCAACGAGCGATGCATAGCGATGGTCAACAATGCAGCATATACCAGAAGTACTGCTAGCACAACTAACCACAGCTCTACTAATAGAGGATGATGGGAGAAAAGAGCATGATACACAACACAAGTGCTGTCCATAGGACACGTAAGAACTTGCTGACCAGTGGAAAGCCCAATGGATCAGGAGAACACAAACAAGTGGAGTTGTAGGTTAAACCTGCGCGCTGACGGCTCTATTCACCGGCATTAGGTGATAACAGAAAAACATCACCCTGGTTTAGGGGACACACACCGGCGTGTTAGGCTGCATTCAAACGAATGAATGGCCGGGGCGGCGGGCATACATCTGGCGTGACCGAGAGGAGGAGGGGCGACCCCTCCCCTCTCCATAGAAATGCATGGCGTACGGGCCGTGCACACGGGGAAAGATAGGACATGTCCTATCTTTTCCCCCGTATACGGAGTAGTATGGTGCCGCAGGTGCACCCATTGCCGTCTATGTACATGCGTCCCCCATACAGTCATATGAATGAGGACTAAGTGTGCTTGGAGTAAGATAGTGCATCCATGTGGTAGGTATCCTTCACAGGAAATCCAACATCAAAATCCATCGTGATACACCAGGGACATGTACTCATAGATCCAGGCAGTGTGACTGTAGTAATCTTCTTATACTGGCTATCCATGATGTCCCCCTTACTAAAAAAAAATGACTTTTAACCCCTCCACACTCCGTGCTAGCACCAATCGCAGGTATTGACCCTGCCAATGCCATCTTTGTTGCAATCGCCGTTCTCTGGAATGTAGTCTGGGGGGAGGGGGGGGGGGGGGAGTGGTCGGACATTTTGTCGGTGGTAGTACCGGGGGGCAATCGGTTGCCATGACAGCCTCGGGTCTTTCTCAGCCAGTGGCTCATTGTAATGTACTGCAATACAGCAATATTACAATGATCAGACCACCTGGGGTTAAAAAGATGTAAAAAAACCCTAACAATTTGAATCAAATCCAAATTTCCTTTTCTCTAGAACGGATATAAGACGTAATGGTATCGCCGTGTCTCTAAATGTCCCATCTATCAAAATACTAAAAAGCAGTGAATCCCATAACGGAAAGTAGCGCCCAAATGTCCGAAATGCCACTTTTACACCATTCTACATCACATAAAATAATTAGTGATCTGTTTGATTAGAATACAGTCCTCAAAATGGTAGCAACGAAAACATCAGCTAATTTCACAAAAATTGACACCTCACAGCTTCGTACACCATATTATGAAAAAATCATTAGTGTCAGAAGATTTTTTATTTTTTTTTGTACACTTCCATTTAATTTTTTAAAATGTATTAAAACACAATAAAACCTGTATAAATTTGGTATCGCCGTGATTGTACCAAACCAAAGAATAAAGCAGATGTATCATTTGGAGCGCACAGTGAAAGTCGTAAAAACTGAGCCCACAAGAAATTGACGCAAATGTGTTATTCACATTTGAATTTTTTTTTTACAGCTTCCCAGTACATAGCATGGAATAATAAATAACATCACCGAGAAGTAAAATTTGTTATGCAGAAAATAAACCTACAGCCCTGTATGGATTTTTGCAGGTGGAGAGCGAAAAACTAGTCCCCCCCACCCCTGGTCCTACTGTGCAAGATTACAGCAGGTAGAGGGAAGGAAAAGTGCAAGGAAAAGGGAGCAGGTAGTAGGGTGGCACAGTGTAACAGCCTGTGAAGCTACAGAACTGAAGGACTCTGATAATACCCCAGGAGCCAATCTGCTTCATTAGCATAATTTTAAAACCTGATATTAGTATAAGAGTGACTACAAGAAGGGCGACTAAGATATCTTATTACTTACTTGTGCTCTCTACCTTCCTAGTGAAAGAAGGATCACTGCACAATTCAATTCTAATCTGATTTGTCACATAACATAGAAGGTTAGTGGAGAAGGAGGGGGTGTAACTTGGGACGGCTAGTATTCCAGCCATCAGCTCTAAGAGAAGGGAAAATGACAGAAAACAAGTAATACCTGTCCTATAATGGCCACAGGGTTACTCCTCATAATGGACTCCCAAACAGTTTCAGCCAAGCTACCCTTGTGTGGCCTCAGCACCTATAGGTGGCCATCATTAGTACCAGGACCATCAATTTAAGGAAGCAGCAATGTTAGGGCGTTACACTGATCATCTCTGGGTCTTGCCATTTCTTTAGGGTTACTGGTGAGCATAGCCCTCGCCACGACTGAGCACATTGGTTTGTGGCTACTCCTTCCACCCTGGCTGCGCATGGAATAACAGTGATGGGCCTCGAAATCAGCACTTTAAGGATCTGTGACTACCCAGACCTCCATGTCATGGCATGTCCAAGAAATAGCAAGATTTCATGTCCTAGAGGGGCCAAGTCCCGAGTTTGAAGTTGCAGCTGTTCCCAACACATCTGTTTCTTCATGGTCCTTATGCCCCATCATAAAGAAGAATGGTCTGTTTTTATAGTTTGTATCGGATTTGCCTATTAACATTTTTTTTACCCAAAGGTTTTGCTGCCAATGGAAGATTCCACTAAACCTTGTTTTCTGTAAAGTGGAGTAGTACAAAAAAACTTCTACCAAATTATTGGTCCGTCCATTTCATTCCTTGGCATTTGAATAAATACCTCCAATTATACCCGTGCCCCCGATAGGCTGTATAATAAATATATTTTAATATAATATATATAATTTAATATAATAAATTATATATGAATAATAATAAAGTGTGCATTACCACGATGCTGCGTAGATACAAGTAACTAGGCAGCTTTGTGGTAGCAGACACTATTATTATTATTCATATATACAGGCGGTCCCCTACTTAAGAACACTCGACTTACATACGACCCCTAGTTACAAACGGACCTCTGGATATTGGTAATTTACTGTACTTTAGTCCTAGGCTACAATGATCAGATGTAACAGTTATCACAGGCGTCTGTAATGAAGATTTATTGTTAATATTGATTCTTATGACAACCCAACATTTTTAAAATCCAATTGTCACAGAGACCAAAAAAGTTCTGGCTGGGATTACAATGATAAAATATACACTTTCGACTTACATACAACTTCAACTTACGAACAAACCTACAGACCCTATCTTGTATGTAACCCGGGGACTGCCTGTAAATTATTCCAGACACGGCATAAAATATGATAGGCCCGGTGGGGGCCAATGGTCCAGTGCAGCCCACATACAACCTACCTTCCTGAACGTGGCAAAGACAATCAAAAACAAAGGATGGTAAATGCCCCTTGTGTCCATCTGACAGTGAAACAATCTTTTCGAGAACAATTGTATCATTCCTATGCGTGCCCGACTACGTTATTATTGCATTTGATATTCTGGAGAGGTCTATTACGGCAGAAATATTGGACACCCAATGTCCGGTCACTCCAAGCTCTTCCAGAGACGTTATAGGCCTTGTTACCATTGCTGACAAAGAGAAAGGGATTGTTTAACATGTTAGGGGGGAGAGCAAATTATGGATGGCAACAAGAAGTAGTAAGAAGTGGGTGGTAATGTCACGTAGGAAACAAAGTGTGTTCTCTGCTACATAAATTGCAGGGTGCAGAGGAGGATTATACGGTAGAGACAAGGCTAGTAATTACATCGCAGGAGCCGAGGGTAAGGACAGGTAGAGCTGGAGAAGCTTAAATATCACATTCTAGTACAAGGATGATGTGACTGTAGTATCCAACACCCTCACTGTCCTAAAAAGGGATTGTGCTATCAAAGAAAAATACAACTGCTTGCGTTTTTTTCACATTCAGATTTTTGTTGGATCTTGAGTAGATCTTACAAAAAAAAAAAATTTTTCAAAACCAAGCATTTACTCAAGTCTCCTAAAACTGACCGATACCTCATAGAGCTATCAGATTCCAGTGGTCTATTGAAGTCTACGAAGACGTAGCTAAGGGAGAGAAGCAAGACCAGACATACAGACATCATACTGGTCAGTACTGGTGCAGCCTCCTGATTTCTCCATGTGCTACACATGGGAGACATTGTAGCAGCTAGTCTCCACCCACAGTTCATTGACAACTGAGAATTTGGGCTCTTTCACATTGGTGTTGGTGCTTAGCTTCAAATGTGCATCCGTTGCGTTTTGTCTCCCTGTTTGCAAAGAAAAACTGAAAGGGAACCTATCACCACAATGCACATATACAGCCACTGACAGGTTCCTATAGAGCTCTAATAACTGACTGACCCCCTTCTTTTAGCGAAATTTTTTTTCCCCTCACAACCTCATAAAATCACCTTTTATCTTATATCACCTAACATCAAAGGGGGTGTGTCTTGCTCGGTCGGCCCCTCCCATCTAATCCTCCCCATGCCTTATGCCTTCTTACTGGTTACAGTTCATCTCATGTGACCTGAGTGACATCTGAGGTCCTCTAGCATCTTAACAAAAGCAAACTGTACACCATGTATGTGATTACATGAAATCACAGCAGCCTCCATGGACTTCTACTCCTCTCCATCCTCCATGGAGGCTGCTGTGATTTTATGTGATCACATACATGGTGTACAGTTTGCTATTATTAGAAGGCCGAGAGACCTGCGGTGATATCACTGCTCACATGTCATGAACTTAACATAAGGCAGCGTGAAAAAGATTGACACAATATTTCCCATCCGTACATAGAGCTTTATAGGTCTGTAGTTGAATATTTGCAGACGGTCCCTAAGTTCAAGGAGGCAGAGCAGGGTTGTGAAGAGACACAGAGCTGTCAGTCAGAATAATGGGGTTTGGTTCATAAGATTTTTTTTTTGCGGACCCATAGACTTTTATTGCCTTCCAAAATCCGCGTCCGTAAAAAAAAAAAAAAAATGAACATGTTTAATAATTGTTTCCACGGAGAACGGATCAGCGAAAATACAAGCCAATGTGAAAACACCCATTAAAATCATTGGCTTTGTGAGACATCCATGGAAATCACTGAACCATTGGCCGTGAAAAACAAGGTGATAGAGCCCTTAGGAGTTACAACAAGCAGAGTGGAGGACTTCTGGACAGTGTTACAGGGGTGTAAAAAAAAAAAAAAATTCAACACTTCACTGCTTTAATATTAATTCATTAACAAAAAGTTAATTACATCTTTATTCCCTTTCTCCGCTCCTCTCGCACTTGGCAAACAGGAGTCTTAAAAGGGAAAAAAAAAAAAAAGATGACTTCCTCCATCTGTTACCTCATCCATGAATTACTGATAATACAATACAATCCATGGGAGCATATGTTTTTTTTAGGCATTTTAGTGCTTGCGAGTACAGGATGTTATCCGGCTGCACAGACCATAGATGCTTCGCGGAGACATTTGCAGTCAGTAGAGAATGGAGAACGCACAGGAGATTCTGGGAAAGCAAATGGCTTTAGAAGAATATTATTATTATTATTAATATTGCACATAAAGCTGGAAGTGGTCACATTGTGTTCCCCAGAATGGACGGGGACCCATCTGAAATAACTGAAATTCTATCAAGATCGGGTGTTTGGCGCAGTCATCAGAACAGGCCCTTTGCGCCTAATCTTAGCAAAACTTTGGGGGGCAAGGAGAAAGAAAAATTTAAAAAAAAGAGAACGCTAGGAGTTTTGTTCTTACCAGAGTCAGGACATAAGAAGATTATTATTAGAACTAAAACACTTATGTAACAAAATGAAACATGCAAATAACCGAAACCAATGTTATTAAGAGCTACATTTATCCATTACACACATTTAAAGGAAACCTACCGTTTGTTTTTATGAATTATGAACCAAACATACCTTGGGAATGCTGCAGTTACACAGATGCAGATACATATCTTGTTTAATCCGTGAGTGGTTTTGCTGAAAACACAATTATAAAATTATGAACCTCCGTCGCTGCCCCAGCACTTCTCTTACCCAAATTATGCACTCCTCCTGCTTTGTCCTGCCCAGCATAAGCAATCAATCACTGCAGCATCCCCCAGCTACTGCGTATGTGTCATCAACTTAGGTTGATAAGTCCGATCTGCACAGTTCATGCAGCTCTTATGTACAGCAGCCAGCTTGCACCAAGGTCCTGAATTCTATAATTGTTTTTTTGAGCAAAAAAAAAAAAACACTTGGTTCAGGGATTAAACAAGATATATTTCTGCATCAGTGTCGCTAACGAATTCTTAAGGTTCACAATATACAAAAAAAAAAAAAGATAGATTTCCTTTAAAGTACGTGGTACATTGTGAGCAACTGTCTATGATCACGCAATAAGACCAATCGCTTCCATAAGAAGGACAGATGCAGGGACTGCTAGCCCCTACTCATACGTAGGTATATGTTCAGACTACTAGAATCAAGTAGGAAGGATTCTATACATTCTATACAATATTCTAGTATCTACAGATTAGTAGATGATCACACAATAACCCTCTCCTCCTGGCACAGCCAACATTCACGTCTGGTGCAAATTTTAACTACTTTCGTTCTCGGCAAACGGCGTCATCAACTTAAGCTTTGCCATTGCATCTTTGTGAAGGGTCACCAGGCTGTACAGCAATGAGGACATGCCAATGACTGGTGGCTACAACTGGAATATATGTCGGAAAAATTAAATAAGTTCAAATAAGGACTGATTAGGATGGCATTGGGGCGAGTGGGTGATCTGAGGCAGTTCCATTCCTGGCTCAAAATCAGGTAACCGAGAGCAGGTACTATATTGGACATGTAACATCTATATGGACTTTCAGAATGGTCCTTAAAGAGTAACTGTAAAGTTACTGACAAAAAAAATAGCTGGAGAGATGCATCATCCCTTCTTAGAAAATCATATTCAGCTATTCCTGAAGTGTCTGGAACTTCCTGGTTCTGACATCAGCTAAGGGCACTGAGGCCAGAGCACTGAGGACAAACATATGAATCAGGACACCATGTTTGCAATTGGATGACCTGAAACATGTGTTGAGTCAAATGCTTGGGACATCACTAAAGGTTGTGGTTTTTTTTTGCACTCCTTAACTACTGCCCCTTCCAACAAGCCTCCTCTTGTCCACAAGTCTCCTATTCGGATTCCCATGGTGACCAGAAAGCATGGCAAATGGAGATTAACCTGTGGGGACAAGGTGATAAAACCTGCAGATAGCAAATTAAAGAACCACTTATTTCTGTTTAGTGTAGAGCTAGGTAAAAGTTATATACTTTACAATTGTTCTTTAAAATCAACTTGAAGTCACATTGAAAAATAACTCACAGTCACTCACCTTTTGCCTTATATATTCTATAATTAACATAATAGCTAATGAAGAACTCTACACTAGTCATTTGACACTCTGATCTTCATCTTCCACAGACAGCAAAGTCATAATGGGGATAAAATAAATAATGTAATCAATGCTTTTATATGGATCTGGATTGTTATGTGGACCATAGTAGTGGTCTAGAGAAACCTACAGCGAATTGTCAGGCAGAGCAGGTAAAGAAGGTGACAGAAGAAGTCAATTGAGAACCCAAACAAGTCAACAATTTACATGAACTGACCACACAGAAAAACATCTCCCAATAACATACACTTTAATCTCTGACTCTCTAAATACAGAAACCTGCCAACACCTAACCAGCTGACAGGTCTGACGTCTCCAGTGTTGACCACCATCGTAATCAAATCACTTAGACTCAAGACTTTTTTTGCCGGAACCTTCATGAAAATATGGAGCTTTGAATTGGATCATTTACCATGTAGATTCTACATGAACTGTTTTAGTGAACGAGATCTAATAGACAATAAATTCAATATTTTTCCTGAAATCCCTGCGGCCCACAACCCATAATTCAAGTACAGTGCTCCAAAAATTCTCCAAAATACTCTTCATTTTCAGATTTTCTCTGCATCATGTGATCATTAACAGTCACTGAACCACCTGTGATGAAAATGATAATCACAATCTACCTATATTCTCTATACCATAAGTATACAGTCAGGGAGGCTGAAACCTTTCTAATAATCAGTAGTAACCGTGATGGAAGACACAGAGATGTCCATAGACTCGAGTATAGAGAGGTCACCAGAGGCAGATTCACATCCTCATCCCCATAATAAAAACTGAGATAGAAACCGCAAATAAAAGAACACATGGGACTGACACACCTAACACTAAAAAGGCAACTTTCATTTGGGGTAAATTGTTGCATTGTATGCTGCCTGGATTTTCACAAAGATGCAACAAAGCAAATTCCCAGCATGGTTTTTGAGAAGATAAAAATTCTGTTCTTTATACCAACCAATTAGGATCCACAAGGTACAGGTTGTGATTAATGCGTTTCAGCCTATACGGCTCTGGTCATGGTCTATGAAACACGCAACCTGTCGCTTATGGATTTTAACAAGTTTTAATAAACAACAGAATTTTTTTTTATCTTCTCAAAAACTGTGCTGGAAATTAGCTTTGTTGCACCTGCCTACCAGGGGTCTCTGGACATTTTTTGTGAGGAGGTGAACTGACAGCAATTTTCAGGAAGAAGCCAAGACACATGTAGTAGGTGGATAAAACAATACATGGATTTTTTAATAAGCAATTCCTGTACACTGTGTAGAGCTGTAAGAACTCCACCTTATACCCACAGACACATCCACAGACTCCGGAATACAGGTTGTTATACAGCCGTACCATCCAAATTCACAGAGCCTATAAGGCATTTACTAATAGTTTATGGTCTGAAATGTTTTATTTGTCTACAAGAGAATTTCAGTATCTAGAGAACACCAAAAGGCTAAAGGTGAAGTGTAACAATGTATAGAATACAATGTGTATTACTTCTTTGTGAAGGTCAGCATCGCCTGCCATGTATTGTACCTTGTATTCGCCAGCATTTTCCACTATACTGAGACAGAAAATGAAAAAACAAGCGAGACGGCGACAGAAAATACAATTAAACTGTCTGCATGTAACTACAGACTAGACACGGTCAGGGACAGACTAAATGAACAACACGTGGCATGTGTACAGGTCTCCTGCGCTGGCAGCAGGTACACAGATGGGCACGGCTGACCACATTTTACCATGTAGAGCTGTACACATACAGCCGGTCTCGCTGAGGGCCCCATACAAGGTCCTGCAGTGTAACACAAGAGATAGGAGGCAGTTATTTGGAAAGAGGAGGGGAGAGGAAGCATGACAAAGTAAAAATTAACAAGTCACAGAGATAAAGCCAAAAGACGCCTTCTTTCATTGCTTTACCACCAAAGTAGGAGGGATGAATGAACTTACTGGTTTATTTCAGTTGCCCTTCCTGTAAGTGAAGACACGGCCATTACTGTATGACAACCAGGCGTCCCCATACAGTGTCACTGACAGCAAGCCCAGGCCTGCTCGCACATGTCACCGAGGTGTCATCTTCTAATAATGTCCTCCAAGAGGGTTTTTTTCAACAATCAGCCAGTGACACAAATTATTCTGCAAAATGGTCACCTTAGGGACATCCTCTTACACGGGGACAGTTCCCAAGTCAACCCCAACAATACAATCTACATTGTACCTGGCTGCAATGATGACCCTGCTAGTGACTAGCTGCATGGGTCATACAAGTCCACCATCCATACAGCCTAGCCATGGCCAGATCAGAGGGAGGGCTCCAGGGCCCCCACCAACAATGTCCGACAGTTAGCTCACTGCTCTGGGAGTGGCGCATGTGTTCCAGCCTCCAAGATGTGACATTGGCTTGCAGGCCATTTCAGTGGAATTGTGCAAGCCCCGTACATGCATGCAGCATGCTTTTCAGGATGGACATCCGATTTCCACCCCCCCTCCCATAGTACCAGAGATAGGTTTACTTCCTCACAGATCACTCACGCGATCTGTAAGAGAAGGAGAGAATTCTCAGGGAAGCAGTGGAGCAAGGGACAGGCTAGTAATCAGCTAGGCAAGCGCCAATGCCACTGTGCCAGCAGCCAGGGTAGCATGTAAGTAGGACAAAGCTTAGAATATTAATGATAATTTAGAATGTATACCAGATACCAGGCCTCCACCAGATTTTGCACCCAGGGGCCTCTACCTACCTTGATCCGGCCCAGCTAAGCAAGCATATTAGTACATGTAATATATGTAAAGCTAAATACATACATAGCAGGATGGCCGCAGAATTTACACCACCAGTAATTCCAAAGGGATTCCACATCAGCCGATATCAGCCACATCCCGATACATTCTATTCCGTAATTTTCCAGCGGCAGGGGAGCAGAGCTCAACCTTTACATTGCAATTATGAATTGCAGGGATCTACAGAAATTGTAGCAGATTCTTTTGACAATGTGTGCACTGGATTTTCAGAAATCCCACACACTACACTGCTACTTATATTACGCTGCGGAGATGCTTAAAACTGTCCAGCAGAGTGGAGGTTAAATCCAGTGCAGAGCAGAACGCTGAGTGTTTATCGTAGTCGTAGCTCTGACATGTCCGTCATTCCTTAATTCTCTCTGCCCTTGTGCCGCACAGAAGCTCGGGCCTGTGAAGGCCCCAGGACAAATGCCTTATTTATAGACAGAGGCCAGAAGCGGCGATGTTATGAGGCTCATGTGACAGCAAAGTATTATTTACATATTACATAACACACACAAGTGGACCATGAGTGCGAGATATGGGAGGGGAGTCTAGTAATGCGGGACATATGACAGAGCCCCCAGCGCTGCGCCAGTCCTGCATGAAGCCTTCACTCCTTGTGTGCACAGCAGCAGAAGGATTTGCAAAGTAGCCAACACACCCACTAAAAGAGACACATGTCACACTCTCAGGAGCTGGACTTCTGCAATTCACATGGGTTATAGAAATGTGTATGAAGGCAAATGAGATGAAATTCCAAATTTACACTTATTGTCATCATTAGTCTTCCCTATGCATTATGCGCGAACACATACAGGAATGGATGGTGGAGGGGATTCATTTCAAGGGAGGAAGGTCCTGTGTCTGATTTAAAGGAATTGTTGGGCAAAATAAAAAAAGTTTGGAAATGATAGATTATAAACACTAAATAAAATTGTAAGGCGCAGTTCATACCTGGGGGTTCTGTTACGTTCTCTGTAACAGAAACTCAAAACAGAAGGTGAGCAGAAAGTCTTTCCCATTGACCTCAATGTAGGGAAGGTTACGTTACCCATCAGTTATTAAGACAAGGCTTCTGTGGGATTTCTTTTCTAATTGAAAACAATTGAACACCAATGTGAACTTGGCCCAACATCAATTTGATCCTTATTTCTGGACAGCAAGCTTCTCTCCGACACAAAAATACAGTATGTGTTATTTCGGGAAGCATTCCCCTTCCAGCACTCCTCTTAGAGAAGCTGCAAGGATTCCATCCCATCCTTTACCTTGCTGATCCATACATAATTCAATAAAAAAAATCTCCTTTTCTATGTTATGTAAATGAGTGTGTGTACTGAACTAACAAGAGACCTGTTACCCCCTCCCAAAATCTCTCCCCTGCACAATTTTCTGTGTAAAGTATTGCATTTGTTATTAGCTCCCTCCCCCCATACAGAGGGGGGAGGGAGCTGTAACCTGTAACTGCAGGAATCGCTGCTCCTCTGACAGCCGAACAGTTGTGTGAGAATTAGGAGGACGGAGCTGAGGGGAGGGGCGGCCAGTGAAGTCCAGCTCCTCTCTGCACAGAGATCACAGAGCAGAGCGCTCAGCAGTAGAGGCACAGTTCTGCTTGTCAGATCATCATATGGGTTGTCAATCAAGGCCTGGGAGGTGTCAGAAGAGTGCACCTGCCCCAAGAATTGTCATTTTTACTCTAAAGTCTATGCCATGCTGAAAATGCCTTTGTCATTCTGAATACTGCCACTACTTTAGAAAACTTTATTACACATTACCTGGCTTGCCGCCAGCAGGGTGTGGGAGCTGTACCCTGTGTGCGTTTGTATCAGTCTCCTCTGCTCCATACCCATCCAGCTCCCTCACCACTTCCTGTCATGTGCATTGAGCCGGGGTGGGATGGCGTGGAGTAGAGGAAGAATTCATGAGGATACACAGGCTCCAGTGGCCCCATCCCTGGGGACTCACCACACGCTTCTGGCAGAGAACCAGGTAATGCGAATTAAACTTATATAAAGTACTGAAATTATTAGGCATTTTTTTTAAAAAAGCATTGGAACCTCTCACTAGCTAAAAATCCCATCCCTAGTGACAGCTTCACTTTAACGTCAGGGAGGACTCGTAAGGTCATTTGCATTCAACTTTAGGAACTGAATGTTCAAGTTTATAGCCATGGAGAGGGACAATGGAAGGATAGATTTATGTGAATAAAAGTACCTGCAAAGACCATTCCTATTACTAGCATTAGCATTACTATACCTAAGGCTGTGGAACAGAGTTTATGGAGCAACTTTTGCCGAGTCTAGGCTTGCCTTCTGGAGACATGGAGAACCGATGAGACCGCTTCTGTATATAAAGCTTATATTTATAGCCACCCAGGTATGTCCCAGTATGTGTTCAAGGGCCCTGCTCAATATTATAATACCTGAAAAGGACCCAATAGCCTCCCTTTAACTTAATGATCTGGTCAACAACACCAGTTAAGCCCAGTAATAGCGAGATAACCATATGCACAGGAGAAGGTAGGTCTAGTGTTATTGTAGGAAACTCCACAAAAATGGTTAAATATTAGGTTTGTATTTAGTTAGTGATGGACCCAGAGGTAGACATAAGGAATAAGCAAGATGTTTACAGAAGAACATAGCAGAATAAGGCTGGTCTATTGAAAGCTCCACCATGAAAGGACTGGCGGCAGAGTGGGACTACCACCACACTAATACACAGGAGCTCCAGTTTCACATAAACCACTGTCCGCTCTTCCAGGGTTATTTATAACAACAGACAGCTTCGGCAGCAATTGTAGAGCCAGCATTGGGCATACCTGCATAAGTGCCGGGGCCCAGAGCTGTTGGGGTGGCCCACATAAGGAATCCATAGGGTTGAGGGGGGCTTTATATAAAATAACCATGAAGGGGCTGTTTGGGATGATAAACTAGGGAATATTTTATGGAAGAGGAGACTGTTTTCGTTTCTGAATTTTTAACGCTGTCATGCAAGTTCACTGCAAAGGGGCCTAGTGAGGTCTCTCGTCCAGGGGCCTACTGAAACCTAAAGCAAACCCTGCTAGAGGTTTAGATTTGTCTCAATATAGTTTCATGTTAAAGAAACTCACTAGCTCTTTATCACATGATAAAACCGTCAAAAAAAGGTGAACCTTGCAATCTCTCCATAGGCGATGATAATGTGAGGCTAATCAGTCCTGTGTGATTTGCCCTACATACTACATGGCCACCACAGTAGCTTCCTCCACTCACCCCAGAAGTCTCTACAAGCTCTGACAATTTCAGTATAGTAGAAACACAAAAGGTCAAGGCCCTACTTACCTAGTCACCTCCTGCAGAGAGGGCACAGAGCCTCCTGCTGCAGCCAGTTGTCTTACAGCTCATTGTATAAAGAGATCCTCTAATGTTTTACAGCAAAATTATACAACACGTGATGAAGGAGGAAAGTTGAAGGAATTTTTGCCTGCATTTTTGATGTTACAGGCTTCTTAAAGGGGTCTTCTGTTTTTAACCAATTCATAGAAGAGACCAATTAAATATAATCCAAAACAATAACTAAATGAATATTTAACCAATAACACAAAATGACTGTCAACCACTATTGTACACCCACGTTACACGGACTGGCATGCTGGTTGCATCAGAACGCATGAAGTAAAAACAGTTTCCCTGGCACACAACCAAAAAAATATGATGGATCATAGCTACACTCAATGGCTGCTACTACAGCTTTTCCTACTGTCTCACCACAAAGAAAACAAGTGGTTTACTTGCCTCTGGGAGAAGCCCGGCTCTGCTCCAGCCCAGGAGCTCCACCCATCTAACAGAGTCTAATTAGCATATTGGGTACAGAAACTAACCGAAAATTAAAGGAGTATTCCCACAAAGACAAGATTCTTAAATATACTCAGGATAAGCAAAATAACACGTTCTCTAATTCAATGTTCACAAAAATACAGCATTTCACCGATATAATTCCAGTGCTGTCACAGGGCGCTTTCTTGGACCGTTCTTGGTGCGTTTTTGTATGGTAACCATGCGTTTGGTTGGTTTGAATCCGTTTTTCTTAGTTCCTGGATGCAAACGAGCCAAATGCATGTTAAATATGCAAAAACGCACCCAAAACAGTCCAAGAACGCACCGTGGGACAACATCCTTATATGAAGTAGGACACAAAAACAAATCAATCTTTATCCCTTGATTTTAAGTCATTAATGATCAGCATTGCATTAACTCCTTTGTTCTCTGAAGGGTTTGGAGACTATGAATCTGCAAATTATGCATTTAATTTAACAAAGTTTGTACAAAGTTTCGTCAAGTGCTGACATCTCATAATTTACCATCTATAAGTCAAGGTTAGAAAGCTTGAAACATATTTAGGGGTAAATTCCTGAGAATCTGGCTATTGACTGCACACAGATACACAGCCATTATTAGGCTTCATTTACATGCTGGTCAGAAAAGTCCCCAAGTTGCAGGCTCAGCCCCCAACCCCTTCAGAACGGTCACTATACAATGTCTGCTTCCAAAATGTAGTAACATCAACCCTTCACCATCCTATCCCATTTTTCAGCACAAACCATAAGACTTTGTCGATGAAGCCATAAGGGAAGATTCATCACAAGGGAAATTTCTTAGTCAGTTCTGAGAGTCTGCATTGTCCTATTCTGTGCCAAATTTATCAGATGTTGCCGAATGTGTGATGAAAAAATGCACCAAGTTTGCACAGTGGCTTAGTGGTTTGCTTTACAGCCTTGTAGAGGTGAGGACCTGGGTTCAAGTCCCAGAGTCAACATCTGAGAGTTGGTAGGTTCTCTCCGTGTTTGAATGGTTTTCCTCCGGGTCCTCCGGTTTCCTCCCACACTCCAAAACATACTGGTAGGTTAATTAGATTGTGAGCCCCATTGGGGACAGGGACTGATTTGGCAAGCTCTGTGCAGCGCTGCAGAATCTGTGTGCGCTGTATAAATAAAGAATTATTATTATCAAACACTTCAGCCCTGACAGGTTATTTCTGCAATCCAACACTTTGATATCATGAAAAAAGTTGCAAGTGATAAATCTGACATATATCGTCATGCCCATCCACTGGGATGGAAAACAAATGGATAATGTTGCTAAAAAAAACTTTGCAAATAGTTACATTATTTCAAGGTAGAGAAGACTGGACAGAAAGACGCAGCTCCATCGCATCCACTACAGAGGAAGGAATCAAACCCCAAGTGGCTAATAAAAAGAATGAAAAAATCCAAAATCCGTCCATTAGAATAAATTCTTGGATCAACAGCCCATCAAGAAATAGGTCATTGCTCTGCATAAGCACATATCCTACTAGATCCAAACACATCATCTAATGCTAAGTCACCCTCTGACATGCAGTCTAGTAACAAAGCTATTACCAAGCAAACAATTGCTACACATACAAGAGAGGGGTCCCCAAAATTTATGTCTCTCTTAACTCATACAGTCCAGTAATGAACACATCCATGGACATCATGCCAGCCTCTGCGTATGGCATCTATATGAGTACATCTATACATGTCCACACAGACACACAGCAGCTCTAGGATCTATGCCCAGGGACTGAAAGATAACACACAGATTATTATAGAAGCCCATTGTTTAGATGGAGAGTTTCATTCTTTTGTACTTTTCCTCTATTTGCTGTCAAGCAAGTTCAGCAAAAGTTTTTTAAAAAGGAAGTGAAGCACCAAAATCCCGCCACAGCCTGTAACAGCAGCTGGGTTATGCAATCCCGAGCAGTGTGCATAGCAGAATAGTATAGAAACATATGGACCCCCCTCCGTATGCAGCAAAGGCAGCCAACACTCAATAAGGGGACCATAAAGCGCTTGTACCATCTTGTCCCTGCGATGATCACTGCACAATAATGTCGTGGTCAGAAAACTGTTACAGGATTATTACGGCAATATGTGATACTGATGCAAAGCAAATATAAAAATGCACAACAAAACCTGCACCTATATATACACAGAGAAAGGGTGATCCCCTCAAGGTGGGTGCTGTGAGTTTACATCAAGCTTATAGGAAGATCACTTAAAGGGATTGTCCCAGCCAAGTAAGTTGGGCACCACTATTCACTTGATAGCGTCTAACATGCTGATCGGTGGGGGTCTCTGTGATGGGATCAGATCACGAGAATGGGGGTCCGATGTACCCAGAGATGATTGGAGCAGCCAGTCTGCCCCACAGGCTCCCCCATTCATCTGTGGAGCTGAGATTGCTGAGTAATGTGCTCGGTTATCTCCGTCAGCTCCATAGAGATGAATAGGACAGCCCGCACATGCGTGACAGGCTGCTCCGGTCATCTCTGGGTTTGACAGGGGTACATCGGACCCCCCATTCTCGTGATCCGTCCCATCACCAATGGGCAAATCAGGTGCGATCCTGCGGATAGGGCCTAACTTTCTTAAATGGGACAACCCCTTTAAAGGAAATCTACATACAGTCCAAAATGATAAACCGGAGACACTTACATCCAGACACCATGACTGTGCTAATCTTATTAAATTTACTAGCAATGGCCTCCTTCTTTCTAGAATTTCCAAGGTAAATTACGCTAATGAGCCTGAAGGGGGATTGGGTTTGTTACCAGAGCTTCTTTGTGCTGTAGCTTCACAGGTTGGTACACTGTACAGCCCACTGTGTAAGATTAGGCAGGCAGAAAGTGGAGCGAGACAATGTGACAGCCTGTGAAGCTATGGTACTGAGGGAGATTTCTATGTTAAAGAGATTTCACTCGGTGAACCTTGACCTTGCGATTCCAAATGATCAGTTAGAAGAGAGAATAAGTAAGGCACTTTCACACACTTTACATTTCTTACTTACAAGCAGATGACAAATTCTGATGACAACACTTACTGACATGATTTACATTGCATGTAGTGCTATAGGATAACGACAGGTGACCTTTTACAGGGGAAACCCTAAAAAAAAAGTGTGATAGGATCACTTATGACATATTCAGAAACCATGCAAGATATCTGCCACCAGGGGGAGCAATGTTGTCTATGTACCATCACAATACAGCTGCTATACCAAACACATAGATGATCCTACAACTACTTCTCCAGTAAAGCAGGGGTTAAGCACAAGTGGTGATACGGCACCCAGGATATGCGCACAGGTTCATCCATATCCAATTTAGTGCTACCCACAGCGCAATTCTCCTTGCACTGACAACATTTTTAGCAAGGTCCAACTAGTACACTAGGAGAGAGTATGTTTAGCAAATTGTAGGTATTTTAATAGGACCGATCCTCATAGGAGTTTATAGTAATGCAGGAGCAGAAGGGGGTGCCCTATAGCCGCTCCATACATTGTGTTGTATCCAAATAACTTCAAGTGTCCTTAGTTGCTGATATCATCTGATCCAAGAAGCCAGAAAACACACAGGTCACTAGATACAGGACTAATCCTGAAACACTCCTGGATTATAGGGTCACTATGCCGCTAATGCAGAGGTGGGATTCACAAGGCTCTCTTAAACCGCTTGTTAAATTAACTTAGGAGCAGGATGTCAACCCGGACCCCCCCTGGATTTAGTTGCATCCCTGGGAATACACTTACTGGCAGGCTGTGGGTGCAGGAGAGGGCCTTACAGGGATACCCCTCACCCTAGTAGTAGTACCTGCACTCCTGGGTGATGGATGGCCTGAACTGGATGGAGAAGAAAAAAATTATCTCTAGGATATGACGTGTTATACTGCCTCTACCTGCTCCGGGTCAGGACTGGGTTTAGTGGTACCGTTCTCTTATGAGAAACACTAACTCCCACTGTGCACATCATACTGGGAGCTGTAGGTTTCAGATATGATGACCTCATAGCACCCCTGACATATAGGTTACTAGGGTCAGCTCCTGACGCTGGATCTATGCATTAAGCCTCAATTCTGTGTATCTGGACGCTAACAATACATCTAGAACACGGACGCACATGGGTTTCATCACCTACAGCCGAGGAAATGCTTCCATCTTACCGATATCTGACACAAGGGGGGCAGGAGGGTGACCCCAAAGATCCCCCTTCATACGATTAAATAAAGAAAAACTGGCTGTACCCCATAAATACTTGGCTAACTTGGCTCAGCTGTGTACATGGCATGGCATGCAACCATATGGCGCAACAACCCCTCCGCCCATGAGAATGCAACTACCTATTTGGTGCAAATGGCATTTTGAACAAACCTACCTACACAACAATCTACCTACTTAGCAGAACTTCCTGTCCACTCACACAGCAACATGGCATGACTGACCCCAAGCACACAACTACCTACTTGGCACAACCTATCTATTTGGCCAGACTGCCCATACGCACCTTCTTACTTGGCGCAATAGCACGTAGCCACACACCTTCCTACTTGATGAAGCTGCCCCTAAGCATGCACCTGCCCCTATTTACACACTCACTTGGTACACCAAGCCATCTGCCCATACACTACCAAATACCTACTTGGCGCACCACCCATACACACACCACTACCAACCTGGCACAACTACCCCACTGCACACACCAACTTACATGGCACAACAACCCCTATACAAACACTGACCGACTCACTGTTCATGTGAGCACACCCAACTTCTTTGCACATCAACTTCTACGCACTCACCTACCTACTTGGCCCGACTGCCCCTATGCACACACCTAGTTACTTGGTGCAACTACCCCAATGCACACACCTACCTACTCGGTGCACAACCCCATCTGCATGCACATACCAGGCACAACTACCCCTCTGCACCCACCTACCTACCGGGCACAACTAACCCTCTGCACCCACCTACCTACCGGGCACAACTGACCCTCTGCACCCACCTACCTACCGGGCACAACTGACCCTCTGCACCCACCTACCTACCGGGCACAACTGACCCTCTGCACCCACCTACCTACCGGGCACAAGACCCAGAACCACTTACTAGGCACAATGCCTCTGCCCCACACTACCTACCGGGCACAACTGCCCTTGCACCCCTCCTCACCTGACCCACCCACTACCTACCGGGCACAACTGACCCTCGGCACCCACCTACCTACTCGGGCACAACTGACGGCTCTGCACCCACCTACCTACCGGGCACAACTGACCCTACTGCGCACCCACCTAGCCTCGGGCACAACTGACCCTCTGCACCAATACCTACGCCAATACCTTGCACCCCACCTACCCGGGCACAACTACCCTCTGCACCCACCCTACTGCGTGCACAACTAACCCTCTGCACCCCCTCTAACTACAGGCGCCACAACTAACCCTCTGCACCCACCTACCCTACGGCACGAAACTAACCCGCGCCCCCCTACCTACCGGCACAACTAACACTCTGCCCCCACCTACCTAACGGCATCAACTAAACCCCTCCTGCACCCACTACCTCCGGGCACAACTGCCCCCCCCTGCAACCCACACCTCCTGGCACAACAGCCCCCCCCCCCTGCACACAATCACACACACCCAGCCACCCCCGCTACCGGGCACCGCTGCCCCCCCTGCACCACACCCACCCACTTGCCGGCCTATCTGCCCCTCTGCACACACACCCACCTGCCTGGCAACAGCTTCCCCTCTGCACACACACACACCCAACCTGCCCTGGCACAGCTGCCCCTCTGCACACACACAAACACCCACCTTCCTGCACAGCTGAGCTGCCCCTCTGCACACACACACAACCCCCTGCCTGGCACAGCTTCCCTCTGCACACACACACACCCCTGCCTGGCACAGCTTGCCCCCTCTGGCACACACACACACCCACCTGCCCCCCCTTGGCACATGTGCCCCTCTGCACACACACACAAAAAAACATCCCCGACTGCCTGCACAGGTGCCCCTCTGCACACACAACCCCCCCCTGCCTGGCAGCAGTCTGTCCCCTCTGCACACCAACCACCACCTGCCTGGCCAGCCTGCCCTCTGTCACACACACCCCCCTGCCTGGCCACAGCTGCCCCTCTGCAACACACACCACACCTGCCTGGCACAGCTGTTCCCCTCTGCACACACACCCACCTGCCTGCACAGCTTGCCCTCTGCACACACACACCCACCTTCCTGGCACAGCTCCCCTCTGCCCAACACCCACCTGCCTGGCAACAGCTGCCCCTCTGCACACACACGCCCCACCTGCCTGGCACAGTCTGCCCCCCTCTGCACACACACCCACCTGCCTGGCACAGCTTCCCCTCTGCACACACACCCACCTGCCTGGCACACGCTGACTCCTCTGCACGACACAATCCCACCTGCCGGGCACAGCTGCCCCTCGGCGCACACACCCACCCACCTGCCTGGCACAGCTGCCCCTTCGCACACACACCCACCTGCCTGGCACAGCTGCCCCTCTGCACACACACCCACCTGCCTGGCAACAGCTGCCCCTCTGCACACACACACACCCACCTGCCTGGCACAGCTGCCCCTCTGCACACACACCCACCTGCCTGCACACTTGCCCTCGCACACAACACCCCCTGCCTGGCACAGCTGCCCCTCGCACCACACACCCACCTGCCTGGCACAGCTGCCCCTCTGCAACACACCCACCGCCTCCTGCTACATCTGCTGCCCCTCTGCCATGCACACACACCTGCCTGGCACAGCTGCCCCTCTGACACACACTCACACTGCCTGACAACAGCTCCCCTCTGCACAACCCCTACCTGCCTGCGACAGCTGCCCCTCGCCACACACCTACTGCCTGGCACAGCTGCCCCTCTGCACCACCTACGCCTGGCACAGCTGTTCCCCCTCTGCACACTACACTAACTGCCTGGGCACAGCTGCCCCTCTGCACACACTACCTGCTGGTGCACTAGCCCCCCTCTGCACACACCTACCTGCCCCTGGCACAGCTGCCCCTCTGCACCACCTACCTGCTGGCACAAGCTTCCCCTCTGCACAACACTCACCTACTGCCTTGGCACACAGCTGCCCTCTGCACACACCTACCTGCCTGGCACAGCTGCCCCTCTGCACACACCTACCTGCCTGGCACAGCTGCCCCTCTGCACACACCTACCTGCCTGGCACAGCTGCCCCTCTGCACACACCTACCTGCCTGGCACAGCTGCCCCTCTGCACACACCTACCTGCTTGGCACAGTTGCCCCTCTGCACTCACCTACCTGCTTGGCACAGTTGCCCCTCTGCACACACCTACTTGGCACAGCTAACCCTGTGCACACACCTACCTACACACACTTAGTGTGTGACACACACTTAGCACAAGGACCAGAAGTAAGTTACATGCAGGGTGACAGCCCCTTCCCTGCAGTGACAGCACCTCCACCCCGCACACGGACACCCAGCAGCCGCTCGAGTTGACAGAAGCCCAGACCCTGCCCCGCAGCTCCTTACCTCAGGGGCGCTCCGCCGCAGCCTCTACCCCCAGGGAGATGTTTGGTCCCTGCTTCCCCAGGGGAGGAGGAGGACGAGAGGTTGCGGGTCCTGGCTTTTCCTCCTTCTCCGCCTGCTGCACATTTAATCCACGGGTTGTTGTTCAGTGTGCATGAGCTGTGGTGGTGTATGTGATACACAGCCTGCTCTGCCTGTCCCAGCTTCTGCTCAGCAGCGCCACCTGCCTGGGGTAACGCGCTATCCGTCACTCAGCACCACGCCCCCATCCGTCAGCCGTAGCCCCCGGCTGCGCACGCACTCTCCTCAGAGAGCGAGGCTCCGGCTCCCAGCGCTGGGCACACATAGTATTCACATTCTAGCAACACCTCCTGTCATACCCACGGAGTAGTTCTATTTACTACGCACAAATCTGTTGAAAGTAATAGGTGTCCGTACATCGTAGTGCTGCGGCCATTGACAAGAAGACTGAAAGTTATGTTAGTCGAGGAAATGTGTCTCTGACAAAATGGCTGCTTGCGCGGATTCATGAACGAGTGACACTTGGCCCTCTAGCTTTTAGCAAAACGTTCTGCGTCAGCTGTAAAGACTCGTCCCCTTTAAATCTCGGATACGCAATTGTAAAACTTTATTAACAACCAACACTGCCCGTCCGCTCCGCTCACTAGAACTGCTATCACATTCTCCGCTTCCGCTTAGTTTCGCCTCCTAAGTGAAGCGTAGAGCAAAGTTTACGACTACTAAAAAGAAAAAGTAACGTCACGTGACGCGCGGTAGCCAATCAAACGCTGGAAGCCCTTCTGCCAGTAACTGGTGACAGCTGTGCTGGGACAGCTCCTATTGGAGGGAGGTTCCCTGAGCAGCCAATCCGCGCTGAGTATAAAGGAGGTGGTCTAGTACAGAGTGACCGTGAACTCTCCAGTTGGCTGTAGCTGTGCAGCAGCTGTTTAGTTTGGCGGGAGGAGGCTGCTGCTGCTCCTCTAGCGGTTCATGTGACACTTCCCTAATTTAGGTCATTAAAGTTTATTTAAAGTTATGTAACTTTTTTTTTTACTTTGTGTATTAATTCTTCGCCGCAGTCTAGACTTTGCTTTGATGTAGGTGCAAATAATTTCTGGAGCAAAAATTTTTCAAAATCTTTCCTTTGGTTATAAGCCCCTTGTCCCCGATTCCCATTTGCGTTCTTGCATTTCTGTTTTCTCACCCCTCTTTACAAAAGCTAGAACTAATTTTTCCCTCTACAAAGCTATCGAGGGCTTATTATCTGGATAACACCGTGTACTTCTTAGTGGTGCCATTTTATATTGTATGAATTGAAGAAAAAATTCCAAATGTACTCTACTTTTACAAGTTTGACTGTACAGCCCAAATGACACCTCCCCTTTATTGTGTACTTCAGGACAATCACAGAGATACCAAATCAAAATGGTTTTATTATGTTTAAATACATTTAAAGGGAACGTGCCATTTAAATTAACCCACTCAAAAATAAATACAGGCAGTCCCCGGGTTACATACAAGAGAGGTTCTGTAGGTTTCTTCTTAAGTTGAATTTGTATGTAAGTCGGAACTGTATACTTTATCATTGTAACTAAGTACACATTTTTTTTGGTCTCTGTGACAATTGAATTGGATGACAACCCAGATTAACAATAAAGTTTAATTGCAGACACCTTTATTAACTGTTATAGCTGTTTAGCCTAGGGCTAAAGTACAGTAAATTGCCAATTACCAGAGGTCTGTTTTTAACTAGGGGTCGTCTGTAAGTCGGGTGTTATTAAGTAGGGGACCGCCTGTACTTCATAAAAAATATGATTAAACCGCATTGCCCTAAAATGCATTGCCCTAAATGGTTCCTTTCCATGGCTTGAATAGTAAAAAATCCATTTGTGATATACCGGAGGTGAGCCCAATGATAATAATGGAGTCCTGCACAATACATTTTACTTGCATTGCCTTGTCTCCTTGTTCCTGGTTGACAGGTCTCACTGCTGGGACATGCTGCTGTATGGAACTAGTACTTAGGAGATACTGCTGTATGGAACTAGTACTTATATACGGCTCTGTTTACTTATCAGTAGAGGTAAAAAAAAAACTGTGTCAAATGTTTACACAGTGCCTTTCTTAAACATTGAGAGAGTTCTGTTACATCATTGAGCACTTTAAGTCATGTGACCAGGGTGATGTCATCTAAGGCCCTTTACCCAGTAACATTAACATATATCTCCATGGAGGATGGGGAGAAATAGAAGTCCATGTAGACTGATGTGATTTCATGTGATCAGATACATACATGAGGTTAATGTTAATGCTACTGGGTAAAAGACCTTAGATAACATCACCCTGGTCACGTAACATGATGTGCTAAATAGTGAGGAGGCATAAGGGGAGGAGTAGATGGGAGAGGGTGGCCGAGCAGGACACGGCACCTCTGATGCCAGGTATACTAACAAAGTAGATTTTATGGGGATGTGAGGAAAACATTTTTTTTTCGGTAAAAGAAAGATGTTAGTTAATAAGGCTCTATGGAAACGTGGTGGCAAGTTCCCTTGAAGAAAATATAAATCTTTTGTACAAATAATTTGCAAAAACATTGACATTTTCAAACCTAGGTGTATTGGGGCTATGTGAGGACAGGACAAGCTGACGATTTCATTGTTACCATTTTAGGGTTTTGCAGTTTATTGTGATTTTACTACTTTGGGCTCTTGGGACCATCACCACCCACTTATGATGCCGTGTGGCAATCCAAGCCAGTATGGCAGCAGTTGGTGTCAATAGCTGGTGTCCCACCCTGCAGAGGGCTCAGGTCTAGGATCCCTTTCCATACATCCTAAGCAAAGCTGTTGCATACTATTACGCCATGTGTTGTTAATGGGTTGATATGGGATCACAGGAGGAATGACTGCCTTGTAACTTGTCTGATATTTGCTTTGCAGCTACTCACAAAATGTCCATTGGCAGTTCATACATAGTAAAGGCTCTGCTCAGCAGAGGACGGGGGTGGATGCAATACAATTGCATCCGTCCCCTTTAGACCATTATGACCTCTGCTAAGCGTATACTGCTCTCTCCAGCAGGAAGCAGAATGATATTCCCCACTGTGGGACTAATAAAGGATTATCTTATCTTATATAGTGCAGTTTTTTTTTAATCCAGTGTCTCAGTCTGCCCAGTATATGTAGAATCCAGCAGGAAACACTGGATGATATACAATATACATTGTTATACAGTATATAGGTGGTCAGAATTCACAAGAATTATAAGTCCCTACGTTTCCCATGGCTGGGAGAATTGTTGTGTGTTGGAGCCCATATAGTAAACCTCCCATCCCTTCAGCTTTTACTTTGTTATTCAGCTGGATTATTCCTGAAGGTTCTGACCTTCGGTGTAATCTAACCCAGCCATACAAATAAATACAGAGTTAAATCTTATCTTAACAGTTCAGAAAAGGAATCCGCTCGCACTGGTCCATGTGGAGCTTTCTTACACAAGTGTATTAAAATCTGTGAAGGTTCAGACACCTCTGGCAACAGCTTATCTTGTGAGGGAACATAGGATTAAGCATGATAACGCAGATCAGGGACAGTCAGGAAGCCCCCGATCACATTAGAAGTCCCTCAGAAACAGCAGGTTCAGGGGCTATAGTGCAAAAGGAGCAAAATTACAAAGAAATATAAGCAGTGCGCAGTGCGAGGGGACCGCAATCAGGCCCCCTGTCCTCAACACTGTGAGTCATTGCTGTAATACTTGTTGCAGTGGGAACAGGCCGTTCTATAGTCCCAGGCTGTAAGGTGTCTGTAATGAAGCTTTATTGATAATCCTTGTTCTCATTAGAGCAAAAAATGTTGAAACCCCAATTGTCCCTGGGGCAAAAAGAAAATTTGTCTTGATCTACAATAATAAAATATACAGTTTCGACTTACATACAAATTCAGCTGAAGAATAAACTTATGGAACCCGTCTTGTATGTAACCCGGGGACTATATGTACATATATATATATATATATACATTCAAAGTTTACAAAGACACAAATGCATGTTTGTCTGACATTTAACCAGAATAAAACTATTTATATTTGCCAAATGCCAGAATAATGAGAGAAAGATATAATTTTAAGTCATTTTTATGAAGTAAATAATGTACATACATTTATTTCATTAGCATTTGGTCCCCCTAAACTGTATGTGGTAAAAGTATGCTGTTTGAAGTTCTTTTGAACTCTGGTAGTTTCATACCAAGTCAGAGCCAGCCTTTCACACTCTTGTGCACTCACCCTTTCTATTACAAAAGCCTCATGCAAATGTTAGTTACATTTTGAATGAGCAGATACAAAATGCCTGTATCTTTAACTTATCCAGGAAACCTAGACAGCAAGGGAGATGCAACATGAATGCCACATCAAAGAGTGGTCTGATGAAGGAATCAGATGAGTATGGCTTGCAGTGGCGTAACTTTAAGCTGAAGGGCCCTAGTGCAAAGTTTGTGCCAGGCCCCCAGACTATAATGTATATTTTACATTACTAGTCTTCTCATATTGGAAACTGACACCTTATGGCCCCCTAAGCCTCCTGGGCCCGGCTGCGATCGCACTCTCTGCACCCCATCAAGCTATGCCCCTCAGAAAGTCGCTCTGAGGGAAATGGGGGGGGGGGGTTATTTCATCCCATTCTCAGTGACGTCACATGCTGGGAGGTGGGAAACAGATATTTATTATTAATTAAAAGATATTTGGTGGCACTGATTAAATTAGGTCAGTGCCAGGGCTAGAAGAGTGAAGATTAAAGTGAAGGCACCATCTTACGTAGGTGGGCAGGGCTTTATGTGCTAAATTTGAGGCATTCTAGTGTAGGTGTACCCCGTGACATCACTCGAGAGTGGGAGTTCATCACACTGTAAAACTTGGGTCAAATGATTTGGAAATCCCTCTACAGGCTTCTCACAATAGTTGGTAGGTAGCATTCCCCCTCCTCCCTGCTTGATTGTACAGTACTAATTTGCAGCGGAGCACGGGAGCTTTTAACTCCATGCTTGGCTGCTCCACATTCATCTCCCAATCTGAGAAGGCACCAAGGAAAAGGAGGTAGTTTATTTATTTCATTTATTTATTAAACTATGGGGGCATCTTTCTAGGGAGGGAGGTTGACAAGTGAGTGGATTCTGGTTCCCAAATTGCGACCTCCAAACTTTCATGTGCCTACTTGCCTCAGCGTATCCTAGGTGATATGAGACAACCACTGAAACAATCTCTCCCTAGGTCAACGTGCAGACATAAATCAAGTTACACAAACAAATAACACAGAATTCCTGTGTTATTACTAAAGTAACCTTTAGTCACAGTGTCCTCTACAGTAGCCAATAGTCATATTACCCCACACAGTACCCACAGTACACACAGTCGCCAACAAGCACATTGCCCCACACACTAGCCAAATTACAGTTCCACATAACAGCAAAGTCACAGTCCAACAAAGACCCCAAATTGCAGTGCCCCAACATTAGCCAAGTCAAAGTCGTTAACAGTAGCTAATAGTTACTTTGGCCCACACAGTAGCCAAGTCACAGTGCTCAACACAGTCGCCAGTATTCACCTTGCCCAACACAGTAGCCAAATTGTGGTGCCCCCACATTAGCCAAGTCAAAGTGTCAACTGTAACCAATAGTTACATTGCCCAACATAGTAGCCAAGTCACAAGCCCCCACAGTAACCAACAGCCACATGGCTCCACACAGTAGCCAAGTCCCTGCACTCCCCCCCAAAAAAAAGTTAGGATACTCAGTGTAACATCTGTGCCAGTGTCTTCCTCTGTCGGCAGAATGCGCTTAGGATGCGTTAACTTTCTCTTTTTTGTTTACATTCCTAGTGTGAGCTGTGCTTTATATTGCTGGCTGTAGTTGAAACTCATTGGGGCTCATTTACTAAGGGTCCGTATCGCGCAATTCCATCGGGTATCCCGACTATTTCCGATTTGCGGCGAATTCCGCTGGGATTTTGGCGCACGCGATCAGATTTCGGCGCAATCGCGTCAAGTTGCATGCAACAGAAATCGGGGGCGTGGCTGTCGGAAAACCCGACGGATTTGGAAAAACCGCGGTATTTAAAAAAAAAAAAAAGTGTCACGCACTTACCTGCACCAAGAAATTGAAGGTGGACCTTGGCGCAGCAGCGACACCTAGTGAATATCGGCGCATGGACCTTAGTGAATCCTGGCCGGACCTGAATCAGCGCCAGAGAACCCACCGTTGGATCGCGACTGGACCAGGTAAGTAAATCTGCCCATTGTACCACAGTCTTGCTGCAGCTCTGGTCAGTTAACTTGTTGTTATGGACAGAGCCCTTCTCCAGTCAGCTGGTCCTGAGACTCTGGTTTCATATATATATCTGGCTCACTGCTAGTACTTTTATGGATATATTCTCTCCTGGCTCTATAGTTCATGTTGGCTTTGATATATTTTTGAATTATCTCATCCTGGCTTACATTTTGTGACTTTCCCTTTGGACTCTGATTTTGTGCTGCTATCTAGTCCCAGAGCGCATGTTATTCTTGTGAAGAACTGTGACTTTGCTACTCTGGAAGGAATTGTTATTTGGCTACTGTGACTTTGCCACCAACAGGAACACTTTGATTTGGCTAATATGTGGCGCAATGGAACTATTGCTACTGTGGGAGCATAGTGGCGAGGCTACTCTGGGGGGAGGCTTTAACTTGTATATGGCAATGTGACTATTGGCTATTGCGGGAGACTTGACTTGGCTACCTTGGGAGTATTCTGATTTAGTTACTGTTTGGGACAATGTGCTCTGTGACTTGGTTACCAACAGAAACATTTTGATTTGGCTAATGTGTGGGGCAGTGTGACTATTGGCTAAAGTGGGGGGCATGGCGAAAAAGCTACTCTGGGGGGGGGGGGGCAGTGACTTGGCTACCGTGTATGGCAATGTGACTATTGGCTACTGTGGAAAACTTGACTTTGGCTATTGGCCATTTTAGGGGCACTGTTACTATATTGGGTACTGTGTGAACACTTTTACAATATTTGCTACTCTGTAGGCATTATAACTCTTTTCATATTGGCCACTGTGGTGGCACCATCACTATATTGGCTACTGCGGGGGGCATTGTTATTAATTTGGCTAATTGTTGCAATGTTACTATATTTGCTGCTGTGGAGTCACTGTTTCTCATTAGCTACTGTGCGGGTGCTTTGACTATATTGACTACTGTGGCAGCACTGTCACTATGTTGTTTACTGTTGGAGTGCTGTGACTATATAAGCTACTGTGGGGTTATGATAGTGATCCCTGTCAGAGCATTAGAAACGAATTAAGTTAAGGTTAAGAAGGAGCTAACATTTTTGTGTTCCTATATCAGCATAAACAGGTTGTGGCTGGAAGAAGCTGACATTGTCGGCAGGTGAAAGAAGAAAATGTAAGACTCTTCCTGTCAAAGACGTCATGTGTCCATCAATAGATTTATAGTAAGTGCTGGTATTACCCATAACTCAATTCTGGAGCATCTTCCCCTGTGCTGTGACTCTCTTTTCCTATGAAGGGGAGCTACATAGAGACTGTATTTTAAATCACATTAATCACTTAGCATCAGAAACTGTGATATATTTGGTGATATATTCAAGGCCATTCGGCATTGTTCTGGTCCTGTATCTAGTAAGCTTGGTTCTGGTTCCTTTTATATGCAGTAATCATGATTCTGTTAAAGTGACCATTTAGTAATCTTGGTTCTAGTAATGTATCTATGTAGTAATCTAGGTTCTGGTACCATATCTATGTAGTATGATTACTCTAGGGAGGGACAGTGTTATGGTTATTGTGTGGGGCCATGTGGTTATTGGTTACTGTGTGGTTCAATGCGACTATTGGCTACTGTGACGTGACTACAATTGAGGTGATACAATTTGGCTTCTGTGTGGGGCAATGTGAATGTTGGCTACTATATGGTCGATATATATAAAAGTGTTAATATTTTTTGAATCAGATATTATGATAAATTGTGGGGATGTCTATATATATTCATCAATTTAGTTGCAACAGTATATATGTTCATTGAAGGGAAAAGTGGAACTCCAGTCACAGACCCAGTCAGGAGAGGGGGCCCGTGCCCGGAGTCCCAGTATACCCCTCTGGATTGTACTGACTTTCGGCTCCCTCCTCTCCTGCACCACATTCATCTCACAATCTGGAGCTGGAGCTAAACCAAGCGCCGGCAGATGCATCATGACACATCGCCAGCTTCTGCTTCGCTCCAGAGGTGAGAAAGCACCAAAAGGCTACAGTGTTGGGCACTGCAACTATTGGTTCTAGAGGGGGCCTGTGACTTGGCTAATGTGCGGGACAATGTGACTCTTGGCTACTGCGTAGGGCAATTTGTCTTGTGTACTGTGTGTATTGCAAAATGACTATTGGGTCCTGTGTTGGGCAATGTGATTAATGGCTACAATAGGGGGCACTGGGATCTGGCTAGTTTGGGACTTGACAGGTGTGTGACTAGGGTAAGTGATTTGATGCATAGTGCTGAAGGCATCTGTGGGCCAAATTCTACAGCTAAAAGTCAGAGCCGGTCATTGCATTTCTGTTACTAGAGGCCACTTCTACATCTTTCTGATCAGCACTGACTTTCCTTCTAGTGTGCAAAACAATGATATGTATGGGACGCTGCACAGCATGTAATGTACCCAAAATTTGCCTTTATGGGGCCTCAAAATTCCTGATGGCAGCCTTGATAATCAGTGCATAATGAGGAATTGAAACACAAGGGATGCTTTACTTAATAGCATTAAAGGCACTTTTTTCAACTTGTGAACATGAAGAAAATGGCACATGAAGATGAAATCTACACTCACCGGCCACTTTATTAGGTACACCATGCTAGTAACGGGTTGGACCCCCTTTTGCCTTCAGATTCAACAAGGTGCTGGAAGCTCCTCAGAGATTTTGGTCCATATTGACATGATGACATCACACAGTTGCCGCAGATTTGTCGGCTGCACATCCATGATGCGAATCTCCCGTTCCACCACATCCCAAAGATGCTCTATTGGATTGAGATCTGGTGACTGTGGAGGCCATTTGAGTACAGTGAACTCATTGTCATGTTCAAGAAACCAGTCTGAGATGATTCCAGCTTTATGACATGGCGCATTATCCTGCTGAAAGTATCCATCAGATGTTGGGTACATTGTGGTCATAAAGGGATGGACATGGTCAGCAACAATACTCAGGTAGGCTGTGGCGTTGCAACGATGCTAAATTGGTACCAAGGGGCCCAAAGAGTGCCAAGAAAATATTCCCCACACCATGACACCACCACCACCAGCCTGAACCGTTGATACAAGGCAGGATGGACATGCTTTCATGTTGTTGACGCCAAATTCTGACCCTACCATCGAATGTCGCAGCAGAAGAAATTGGGACTCATCAGACCAGGCAACGTTTGTCAATCTTCTACTGTCCAATTTCATGAGCTTGTGCAAATTGTAGCCTCAGTTTCCTGTTCTTAGCTGAAAGGAGTGGCACCCGGTGTGGTCTCTGCTGCGTAGCCCATCTGCCTCAAAGTTCGACTACTGTGCGTTCAGAGAGCTATCTGCCTACCTTTTGTAACGGGGGGCGATTTGAGTCATTGTTGCCTTTCTAAAGCTTCAACCCAGTCGCCCATTTTCTGACTCTGGCATCAACAAGGCATTTCCGCCCACAGAACTGCCGCTCATGGAGTTTTTTCTTTTTCAGAGCCATTCTCTGTAAAACATAGAGATGGTGTGCATGAAAATCCCAGCAGATCCAGCAGTTTCTGAAATACTCAGACCAGCCCTTCTGGCACCAACAACCATGCCACGTTTCATAAGGTCATTAAATCACCTTCTTCCTCATACTGTAGGCTCTGGTTGAATCTGCATGATAGGAGATTGTCTTGACCATGTCTACATGCCTAAATGCACTGAGTTGCCGCCATGTGATTGGCTGATTAGAAATTAAGTGTTAACGAGCAGTTGGACAGGTGTACCTAATAAAGTGGCCGGTGAGTGTATATTGCAGTAGAGGCTGGAATTTTGCCCATTCTTCTTTGCAGCTTAGCCCTACCTGGTTGGAAAATGCTTGTGAACTACATTTATTAGTGAAGCCACAGATTGTCAACAAAAATTTGTTGTGGAGTGTGACTGGGCCATTTTAAAGGGAACCTGTTATCAGGAAGGTCATTAGTACATGATGACAGGTGCTAACAGCCTCTGGGATATTGATTTAAAAAAAAAATAAAAAAAATATCAGAAAAACTCATGCTGAGCATGTTTTTGATACGGTTATTATGCAAGTAGGAGCCTAAAGATAGAAGCAACAATTATCTATAGATCTTGTTTATGTTTTGTGATTTCTATCCATAATTGTGACACACATCTATACATATTGCAGTCATGGTCACGCTCTTTGTACAATAATGATGTTCATGATGAGTACAGGTAAGAGGGGGGAGGTCTGCTTACAAGTAAACATCGGAGAAATCACATGACTTCCAGATGGTGTGAAAGGGAGGGGGCAGGAAGCAGACATAGGCTGAGACATACAGATTAACAAAGATACCCAAAAAAGCAGGTATACACGTAAAAAGGCACAAGCATACATATATATATATCCATACGTATGTAACCACACTCATAGATGCCTGCATCGCATATATAAACCACATTGTTGATTCAAACCCAGACAAATGGATGGGTACAATTCATTTTCTTCATGTCTTTCACACCTAATATGATGACCGTCACTTTTCCCATAAATTATTTCTCTACATTATAACTGTTGGTCTCCAAATTTTATTTTAGATTTGCCTAAAGGGATTGTCACATAATCAACACTTATCACCCAGGCACAGCACTCATACTCATCCCTCAAAATTGCAAGAAACAGATTTAGGTTTCATGAACTACCATGTGCAGAAACTGGCTGCAAACTCACCCCTCCCATCTCCATAAGAAGCGAATCGGCCACACTGCAAATTGGGACAGGAATAGGACCTATTTTATTTTTTGCGGGAAGCCACTCAGCTCAGCCATGGTAAAACACAGTGGGGGAGAAGTACCAATCTGTCTAAGCCAGAAATCTTGAGTAATTTGCACCGAAAATGCACCGCACCACATTCATTGAAGGGTATAGACAATATTTAGGCTGTTTTTCGACTGATCTGAAGGGGCGTGTCCTCGATAATTAGGAGGTGTGACAGAAAATAGCCTGTGCGGCAGAAAATTCATTCACTGCGCAAGAAACTTCAATGTTGTGGTGCAGCACACTAGCTCAACTAATAGGAGGTGCAAAGTATGACCCACCGGTCTTATACTGCACCAGATTAATCCTCCAGCATCGACCATTGACGCAACAGAGAACTATCTAGTTCGCCTCTGCACTGGTCAAAAGGCAAATTAATACATCTCACCCAATGTTCTTACCACACTGTAACCCTGTACAGTAGCTAGCTTGGGGGGATTTATTAAAGCGCATTATACAGTGCTGAGAATAGGGACAGGTGGGCATTGCCGTCCGGAAGCTGAACGCAGTGCAGTTTGTTTACATGGGGCATGGACTGGATGGATAGCAGCGCGAGACACCAGGAGGGACCACGGAGGTAAGTACATGTTTATTTTTTGAAGTGGACAACCACTTCAATCTGGTTTACTAGAGCCTTTTAGTTCCTCAGTATACCAACACATAGGGGCTCATTTACTAAGGGTCTGAATCTCGCACTTTCGTTGGGTTTCCCGACAATTTCCGATTTGCGCCAAATTGCTCCCGGGTTTTTGGCGCACGTGATCAGATTGTGGCGCATCGGCGTCGGCTTTCACGCAACAGAAATGGGGTTGGTGTGGCCGTCGACAATCTGATGAATTTTGGAAAAACCCGAAAAATTAAAAAAAGAATTTGTGTCGCAAGATCAGCACTTACATGCACTGGGACGAAGAAGGTGAACTCTGGCGGACCTCGGCGCAGCAGTGACACCTTAGTGAATCCCGGCAGACCCGAATCCTTGTCAGAGAACGCGCCGCTGGATCGTAAGTAAATGTGCCCCATTATGATTACTCCTAGATTAGAGGATCGGTGGGACAAAAATTGAAATATAATAAATAAGCCTACAAGTAAGCAATTTGGGGGGCAGCGGTCATTCACAGGCTTGAGCTTAGTGCTCATAAACTGTTTACTGCATAAGTACGGTAGGTGCCTAGAGATAGAAATGGGGCCGGTTGTTGTATCATATCATCTGTGCATGAGAGTAAGTCACTGTGGTGTCTGCCTCATTGTTATCAGTAAGTCCATGGGGTCTCAATCTGCTTGCACAGCAACCACAGGATACTGTTGAGCAAGTCTCTCGAAAAGAACCATCAAAACAATCACCTTCATGTTCTCAAGAATTTACAAGGTGGTGCTCATTTTATTCCTATTTAACCTAAAACTGTATCTAAAAAAGACATATATACTTTGTATTACATAGATATACACAATGAACCCCCAATACAGCACCAATGCAACCATAATACTAATATCTTGCCATATTAAGCTGAGCCTTAAAGGGGTTGTCCACTTTAACTTATTTTTTTGTCATCTGTTTGTAAGTGTGTGGTGAGGATATTAGGTAATTTACATCTATTAAAAGTTGATATGTAAAGTGAAGCCTCCTGTCTTTTACCTCATCAGCCAGATATTCCTGACCATAAAATGGCCGCAGATGGAGGGTCATGTGATCTCTCTCTGTCCATGAACATTTGCTTTGCCAGGACCTTATCATGGTATTCATGAATATAAGATTTAGGTCCTGGCAGGGAGATTGTTCATGGACAGATTAGATCACATGACCCTCCATCTGCGGCCATGTTATGGACAGGAATGTCTGGCTGATGAGGTAAAAGACAGGAGGCTTATTATTGTGGAGGCTTCACTTCACATATCAAGAAAGAGGTGCAGAACTATTACTAGATGTTTATTGGTAAATTACCTGATATTCTGTCCCAAACATTTACACAAAGGTTACAAAAAACATGACGTAAAGTGGCCAACCCCTTTAAATAAAAATTGCTAAAATGATTGTTAAAGACATTTTTTCCACATACTCTCTTCAATTTATGTTCTACACAAGAACTCTAGAAACCCTAGTAGGGTTAATGAACAACCACAAATATTTTGAAGATTTTCCAGTGAATTTTTTGGACCAACAGAACAGACTTCCATGGACTAAAAAATGATTGTTTGGTCTCTGGAAACAAACAGATCATCAAATGTATTGGCTAAAAATTTGGCTCATGCATTTACGTCTTCATCTTTGCAAAAGCAATGTCGCTGTCTGCAGGATAAATAGTTCTGGGATGAATCATGTTTTGTACCTTTTCATTTATATTTGTGTCATTTGTGCTGGGGTTGGGAGATTATAAAATGAAGTGCACCGCCTGGCAATGTTGTGTTGGCTTGGATACTGAACAGGGCACAATGTTGTGTGTAACTGGTAGGGAACACAGTATAATCATGATCAGGGCCGGCGGCAGCACTGGGTATACCTGGGCAAGAGCCAGGGCCCAGGGATCCTGGAGGGCCCACATAAGGCTGTACATAAGGAATCCATGGGGTGAGGGGGGTTGTATCTAATAAATCCATATGGCTTTATATAAAATAGCCATGAGGGGGCTGTTTGGGTTGATAAACTAGGGGATATTTTAGGGAACAAGAGACTGTTTTAGTTTATGAATTTTTAATGCTGCCATGTGAGTTCACTGCAATAGGGCCCACTGAGGCTCCGTCGACCAGGGGCCTACTGATACCTGGAGCCGACCCTAATCATGATAGTAGTCTGCTCCTGCGGTTTTGTGGGGAAGCAGGGACTCCTTGTATCATTTATCACTATGATACAGGGAGTCCCATCCTTGGCACTATGGTCATTCTGTGAAATTTGACAAGCGTTATTGTAAATTTCAAACATATGTTTTTTTTTCTCAGCAAACACTTGATATATCATCTAATAGGGTGATGATAGAAAACATACATTGATAGAAACCCAGTAAAGAGATGATGGAAGATTATACATTGCTGATGTATTTCAGCTCTCTTGTCCTTGAGACAGCAGACACTCACCGCAGGTCTCCACAAACATCTCAGATCATTGTGGCAGCAGTTGCCATGAAGACAAATCTATCAAAAATGACATCTCTATGGAAGAACCTGGTGACAGTAAGGAGACATCACAAGAACTTCTGTCATTGGAGTCCTTTATACTACACCATAAACTAGGAACTAATACCAGGGACACTCATAGATCCAGGCACCAACACTTCCTTATCAAATCAACTTTTAAAATTATGCTAATGTTACAGAGGCATTACCACAGCCCCTCCATCCTGCAGCTTCACAGGTTGTTACAGTGTGCAGGACTCAGGAGCACTTCTGAAATGCTGAGGGAGCAGGGAGGGAAGGGGATATATGCACAGTGTAGCAGCCTGTGAAGCTACAGCACCAAGGGGCTCTGGTAACACCCCATACAGCATGGTGACACGGTGCCGCATAGATCCTTGGTCTCCAGGATTCTGCCCTCTTTACATATGCTATAAAAATATTCAGAACTGTTTCATAAAATGCAAGAAAATGTTATCTGCCACCCACAACATGTCATTCTGTTCACCAGTTGGGCCGTAAATAACGTAAATAAGATCTTCAGAATAAAACATGGAGTGTTATAACCGTGAGCAGCAAAATACATCATATAAATAGCCAAAAACAAGTAGATTCTATTGTAAAGTTGAACCAAACCATTAGTGCAAGAAGTAGTATTATTACTGCTACATCAGGATTCATAGACTGTAAGCTCTTGTGGCCAGGCCCCTTGCTCCTATTGTTTCATCTGACCATTCTGTCTGCATATGTCCCCTGCGCTGTGGATTATATTTGGGCTATATAAAGATTTCTTTTTTTCCATATATGCATTATAGATCAGGGAGCCCATGCATGCGGTAGGGCGGCTATAATAGAACACATGCATGGGCTGCCATCTAGTGGATATCACAATGCAGGGTTAAATTGCAAGTAGTGTCCATTACAGAGAATGTTTCCATAATAAAATGAAAAAAATGTAAAAAATTCAAAATTTTAATAACGAATTGTTTTATTTGTCATTTATTTCAAATTTAAAGAAACATTACTAAGTACAGTAGTGAATAATTTAAAGTATTTCCCACTGTTGGCCACTAGAGGGAGCATCACATCTCAAGGTACACAGCAGCCAGGATGTCCAGGAGGGGACATCATAATTTCTTGAAAGACAAAAGAGACAAAAGTATAACCAGCAAGAAGCCACAGTCCTGGTCTAGAAAAGCCCATGCCGTAGTGTTAACCCCTTCAGAACCACATACTTTCCCCATTTTTGTGTTTCAGTCTTTTACATTCCAAAATCTATAACTGTTTTGGCTTTTTCCTTTACAGATCGGTATGAAGGTTTTGTGGGGTGATTGTACTACCTAGCGTGCTTCTAGCACTACCCCATTTTTAGCAGTGATAAACAGCTAGCTTTATCGGTACTGCTGCGCAGTACAATAGGAAAGCCGGACCGCACTTAAAGCGTTTTTCCCCCAGACCACCCCTCTCGCTCCATAGGCCAGGCTTCATGTGACAGTCACCGCCTCCTAGTCCCCCACCTCATGAATACACCGGACCGCTTTGAGCCCCGTCCGGCGTTCCTTTTGTACTGCGCTGCAGTGTCTGCTAACCTTATAGGCGGGTTGGGCGACAGGTCCTCTTTAAAGGGAACCTATAAAGGTAGAACGGGTGGTAGGTGGATGAATGGGATGTGAGGATAGCCCTTTTTAGAGCTAATCCTCACGTCCAGGCTATCTTTTTAAAATCTTTAATACCCTTATATGTAAATTTTCTAGAGCGGCTACTGGGGCGTGGAGTAGCCGGACATGAGGCTACACGTCGCAGCTACTCCACGGGCCAGTAGCCCCTTTTGTCCTCCTACCCTGACATCTTCGTAGCTGCGCACTCGGCCAGTCTGTGCATGCGCAGAATGCTGACTTCTTGGGCGCGGGCGCCGCCATCAAAAAGATAGTGGAGACATGAGGATTAGCTCTAAAAAGAGCTATCCTCACGTCCTATAGATGCACCTACCACCCCGATCTACCTTTATAGGTAGAATCGTGGTGGTAGGTTCCCTTTAAATAATCATATTGTGTCTTAATAACTGTCTTATGTGTTTTAATAATTACAAAACAAACACCTAGAATTTTTTTGCCATATTCTGACATCGATTCTGTGTCATTTATTTGTCACACAAGCTGGGTTTTTCATCTATACTATTTTGGGCACATTTTGGGATGATGAGATAAACATACTAGGGCACATTTACTTACCCATCCTGTCGCGATCCCCGAGGTGCGTTGTTCAGCGGGGATTTGGAGCTGCCGCGATTCACTAAGATCGTGCGCCCGAGTTCCTAAATCCGTCGCTTCCGCGCCGAGGTCTTTGGCTTGCGACACAATTTTGACTGTTAAATCCTGCGCGCTGTCCAAATCCGTCAGATCATCCGACGGCCCACCCCCTTATTTGCGTTGCGTTAAAGCTGGCGCCGAAGCTGCAAAATCCGATCGCGTGCAACAAAAAGTCCTTCTAAATGCGGTACACATCGGAAATTGTCGGATATTCCGACGATAGTGTGGTCTGCGGACCCTTAGTAAATGTGCCCCACTGTATTTATCATAAATCTGTTCTTGGGAAAGGAGAGTGATTGGAAATTCTAACTCATTTTTTTATGGCCTCTTAGGGTGTTTGGACCCAAGGTGTCTGAGGAGCTGCCCTATGAAGTCAAAGGGGGCACTGATGGATGGCAATTTGTAAAAAACAGCAGGGGCCCCTTCACACCACATCTTCCCCCTTGCTCAGGCTGCTTTTGCTTCACTTCCCTTACCTTGTGCTGCTCCTCCCAAAAAAAAGCATTCAAACCCCCAACCAATCAGATTGGTAGCAATAAAAGAGAAATCACTTATTTGATGTTAATTTAAAAAAATGCTGTGAAAGAAGTTTCTGCTAAAGATATTTTCTGCATTGTGTGTACAGGATTATCATCAATCCTATATACTACAAAGTTACCGGAATACACTGCAGATTTGCTGTGACGAAATTCCGGTAAGTATCAGCTTGGCAATTGTATTGCTGAATATTGTAGAGCTGCGTTTTACACCTAGAGGTTTGTTAGTAGCAACAGGACTGTGAAAAAAAGCATTTGTAGTCCTGGATTGTAGCTGGACTTGGAACCCTAGGAGAGTGTCCTCACATTGTTGTGTTATATCTGCACTCAGACTGCCCCCCTGTGCTGTGATATCTAACCAGAATCCCACTTCTACTCTTACGCAGGGCAGGGGAAGGGGTTGTGATGTGTTCAGTGAAGAGATCTCACACCCCAGTGCACTCCAGTGAACCAAGTCCAGCTACAATCCTGAAATATAAATGCATTTATTACAGTCCTGTTGCTACTAACAACAAGGACATGACTACACCGCTCTCCAGGGATAATACCTTAGGCCCAATTTTATTATTTGCTCCAATTTTTAGTTATTAGCATCAGTTATTGAGAGCCAATAGCAGGAGCGGTCAAATACACGGTACAGGTGCAACTCTTTCCAGTGACAATATGAAGGTATAAGGGAAAGACTTGCTCCTGTTCTGTTTGTTTGACCAATCCTGGTTTAGGCTCAAAATAACTGATGCAAATAACTGATGACCTGACAGAGATGTGAACTGGGTCCAGCACTGGCTGTAACTTCTTATGGTCAGAACTGCTGGAAGACCCTTTAAAATATTTTCTTTTATACTAAAACAAGAAATGAAGAGGACACACAGTGAGATTTCTAATGTCATTTTTATTGTTCTCTATTTTTAAAGTCATTGATCCAGAAGAAGGCAAAAAACCTGGACACAGTTTTCAGTCTCAGGCAAAAATTCCTTCTTGACCCCGGGAAAAGGCGATCGGTTTTGAATCCCTGGATCACGACTATAATATACCCTAACATATTCCTTTAAATTACTAAAACTATTACACTATTATTACTGCTCTAATCTTGTTCTAGAGTTATGTTATAATTTTATAATAAATCCCTAAACCTAAACATTTTGACTCCAGAAGAAGGCAAAAAACCCTGGACACGATCTTGTGACCAGGGAAAAATTCTTCTTGACCCCTGGAAACGGCGATTGGTTCTGAAACCCGGATGCAATTTTATATACTCTGTAAATATTATAATGTTCTGTCCCTATTATACATATTTGGGGGGGGGATTATACGACTTTAACACCCTGAATACCAGTGTACAAGCCGTGACTTAGCAAGCCACGGAAATAGTAATGCCCCTCCTCGTCCAATGGGGCGGTGCGGAGTGGGTCCGCGCCAGTACAGACAGGCGCAGGATAATGGGTATATTACTTCTATTTTTTATGTATTAACCTATAATCTATTTGTATTATGATCTAAATAAATCACTCTATTTTATCAGATATTATACTATGGGTTTTTTATACTATTTTTCTTGCTTCAACTATATATTCTATTACTACTATACTATATTTATATTACTATAACATTCCTACATTATGACTATTTATTATATACCAATACTATAATATTACTATGGACAAAATAATATATTCTTACTATTGTTTTGTTCCTACCTATAACTTATATTTACTTTTTTTCTCTTTTTTTTTTTTTTTTACTTACTATAATTTCTAATTATTATTACTTACTATAATTACTATAGTATTGTGACTGCTTATATACTTCCATTTTATTGCTACAATATAACTGACTATATATATGCCTATATTATTAGTATATATATAATAAAAATCATAATAATAATACAATAATAAATACTAATAAAAAAGTAGGCATAATAATATAGTAAGTAGTATAGTTTTAGTAATTTAATAATATTGTTATATACATATATATTAATTACTATGAACTATACTATTACTACTATTATTCTGCCTATTTTATTTATCACCTACATAATAACTGTCCCATTCTTATTCTCTACTATCCTACTACCCTACTAGTAGTCTTATTATTTTTACATTTGTTTCTCGTGTAATTACTTACTTGACTATACTACTACCTATTAGTATTAGCCCATTTTTTTTTGACTATTTGACTATGACTAGTCAAAGTATATATAATAATATAGGCATGATAACAGTAGTAATATATAGTATAGTCATAGTAATATTAATACAAATATTAATCTATTAATCACACATATTAATTCTAATTAATAAATACTATTAATAAAATTAACTATTTATACAATAGTAGCAATAGTATAGTATAGTAATAATAATACATATATTATTAACTATTACAGACTAACTAATATTAATTCATAATAAATTAACATTAATTAATAATAGGATTGTTATATAGTAACAATTATTTATTATATTAATATTAATATAATAAATACTAATATACTAATAAAATAACCAGTAATAGATAATAAAATTAATTAAATGTATTATTTATTCTTAATAGTGTAATAGTTACATCTATAATAGTAAATATTTATTTATTTATTAATATAATTATATTTTAGTTCTAATATTAGTATGACTATATTATTATTTACTATGGGTTTTTGACTACATATTTTTTCTTATCTTACTTCTATAATATTACTATTCTATTTACTATATTACTACTCTTGGTGTGACTGCATTATAAAATGCTAGTTACGTAATTTATACAGTATGATGCCATTTTATATCACCTAATTAGTTTTCATTTTTTTGCTAAACAATACTATTATAATATAAAAATATACATAAATACGTAATACATATTACTACATTTTGTACTACAATAAAGACTATTATAAACTATATTACAGCTTATATTATATACATCGATATATTTATAATAGACTATGACTCTATTATTATAATACCATAATCCTCCATCAGCCATTGCACTGATAAATTGGCTGCCTGGGAGACAGGATCTTCAGCCAGGATGCTTCTCTGGTGGCTGAGTAGAAATTGGCGTCGTGTGTGCCTCATCCTGCGTCTTCTTCGGGCTCTGCTTCCTCTTCAGAAGTCTTCCTCCTTTTCCTCTTCTTCACCTGTAGTATGATGAAGCATGGCCGCTCTTCTTCTCATCGGAGTAGCACAGAGCTCTCTGACCATGGCCGCTCTAAGTAACAGAGTCCTGTCCATGGCTCTTGCTCTAGGAGGTTTCTTCTTTTCGGAGGAATTGCTGCTGGGCTCAGGTGGTGGCATCAGGCGCTCCATCTTGAACAGGGGGATGGAAGAGTCCAGCGAGAAGGCCAGCCGTCTCAGAACGCTTCCGGAGGGATGCGGCGTAGACTGAAGAAGGAAGAACAACATACAATTATTATTCTGTAACATACTCCATAGAAGAGGTCTTAGATATTAGATTGAGGGGTCTTGACACCCGCACCCACAGACAGAGCGGAAATACAGAGAACGGGACCAGGAAGAAGACAGCGCGTTCTCTAGTAGTGCTCAGACCAGCCAAACGCAGTGACACGCTCAGCCAACTACACAGAGAATGGCTGCTGTCTGCTTTCTGTTTCTCAGCTGATCTTGTGGAGGATATGGGTGTTCACTCCCCACCACCTGATATTCATGATTCTTAGCAAAGTCCTGCCAATCTACTACAGGATCCATAGTCGGAGGGAATATCCGTGTCCATTTTTTCTCTGTCTTCTCCGCGTCGTCTCCAAAAACAATAAAAGTCCTGTTACTATTGTGTTGGTAAATGTGAGACTGTGCCCTTGTCTTGTATAGTGACCCCTGCGGCTGATATTGGGGCAGAGGATTAGACTCATCTATAGCGGCCGCCAGATAATAACCAAACACAGAGAAACTGACATGACGGCCGTGACATGAACAGCACTGGCAATGGGGGCGCTGATAGCGGGACTGGTCTACTGGCCCCTGTATTTTGGGGATGTGTACTATATACAGGGGTTGAGGTTCCCAATAGGCCCGAACCTGCATAACTATACATGATTGAGAATTTTGGGGGCCTATGGATAACATGGGGTCCCCATAACTCCCCACCTATCATCTTACCCATCCTCCGCCACTGACCTGTAACGTCTGAAGATACGGATTTTTTTTCCTGGTTCAAAACTAAACAGTGCAATCTATTGGCTGTTCATTCATAAGTTGCTATGGGGACAGATGCAGCTGACAAGACACTATTTTCAGAGATGATTATAATAACTTTCCTTTTATATTATCTAAACTATAATGGGAAATAAAAAGCATCTGGGTTGATGTTTAGTGTTCTCTATAGATGAATATACTCAGTGCTGCAGCACCAGTCCTGCCAGTTCTCTTTTACATGTATTGGCGTGTGATACTAGAATCCCTGGCATCAGGCCTCTCATCACCGAGCCTCAATGTTATACACCTCCCAACATTTGGGCAGGAGAAAGAGGGACAAAAAGTCCCTCCCTTTTGCCATAAACCACGCCCATTATCCCACCCTTTGCCCCACCTAGAAACATAAAGCAACATGAGGAGGCTGGAGGACGGGAGGCCACAATATGAGGGGGATAGAGAACGGGCCATATGAGGAGTAGTGGGGGTAGCAGTACAGATAGTATTATGTACAGTATAAGTTTAGGGAGATAAATAAAAGTGGAAAACCAAATGTAAAGGAGGTTAAAATGTAACAGGGGTTTTATGTTTATATGTAGCAGAGTTACATTAGGTAGTATTATACTGGTCCATGGGGGGGGTCCACAGTAAGGGGGTGTTTTGCTGTGAAGGGGCCATTACGGTCAATATTATAGTATGCTTTCAGGTGGGGCAATGGGCATGTTTTGGAAAATACGGGGAGGGGCTTTCTCCCATCTTTCTCCTGCCCAAAAGTTGGGAGGCATGACCACTGGGAACCTAAATGTGACCACTAACCCTAAGCCAACTACACCTAGTCCTACTAACCCTAAACTACTGGACCACCAACATATAACAGTGCCATTTATAATTAAAGGGGTTATCTGAGGTGAGAGAGATCGGGGCGTCAAAACAAGAGAGCAGTTGTACTTCCCTCGTCTGCTGCTCCGGTGCCAGGGCTGTACGTCCCGCCACTCCTTGACTGCATGTATACAGAGGCGCAGCAGTGACATCACAACCAGAGCGGCAGCTGCTGCAGGTACTGGCTGTGGTCAGTGTAAGGCTGCATTCACACTACCGCAAGGGGGACGTATATACGGCCGACGTATATACGGCCGATATACGTCCCCCATAGACGGCAATGGGCGCGTGGCGCCCTACCGTACCCTGTGAAAAAATAGGACGTGTCCTATTTTTTCAGGGAATACGGCGCCGTGCCCCATGTATCCCTATGGAGAGGGGCGGGGGTGAGCAGCGCTCTCTCCCTCCTCCTCTCCCCGCGCGCTGCCGTGTGCCCACCGTGCTATGGAACGGCGGGCACCGGTCCTGTGAATCCAGCCTAATACATAGCTTGCAGGCAGAGGCTGCACAGGGGGCACTCTGGTGGTGACATCACAGCTGTATCTCTGTATACATACAGACCGGGGTGATGGGGGCACAGGGGGGGGGGGGCACAGGACAAGAGGCCACAGGAGCAGGCAACAGGAAGAGGAGTTTCGAGGACAGGAGGCCACAGGTAAAGGAGTATGGATGACAGGAGGAGGATACAGGAGGAGGCGACAGGACAGGGGGCTACAGGCGGAGGCAACAGAAAGAGGAGGATGGAGGATAGGAGGCCACAGGTAGAAGAGGATGCAGGACAGGAGGCCACAGGTAGAGGAGGATACAGGACAAAGGCCACAGGTAGAGGAGGCCATGTGAGGAGGGGTCGGGTTAGGAGTACATATAATATTATGTATAATTTTGGGCAGGTAAATAAAAATGGAAAACATTGTCCTCACAGCACTGTGACCGGGTGCCATAGACGTCTATGGGGACTGTGATCCAGATACAAATTGTGCGTCCAGGTCACGGTCCTCATTGCATTAGTTTGCATGAGGCCTAAATGAATTGATCACAGTCCTGTTGCTACTTACAACGCACCAAAGTTCAATTACACATCTCTCCTTCGACAATATCTACCACTATCTTCAGTCCAGTAACATCTCTGCTTGCTGACATTGAAAAAATATTATTTACTGAACACAAGGGTTTAGTTCTAAATACATCAGTGCTCAGGGAGGAGAGATTCTGGACGTACTTGAAATACATTTCATAATGCTATTTCCCTCCCTTTTGCCTTAAACCACGCCCATTATCCCACCCTTTGCCCCACCTAGAAACATAAAGCAACAGGAGGAGGCTGGAGGACGGGAGGCCACAATATGAGGGGGATAGAGAACGGCCATGTGAGGGGAGTGGGGGGTAGGAGAACAGATAATATTATGTACAGTAGAAGTTTAGGGAGATAAATAAAAGTGGAAAACCAAATGTAAAGGAGGTTAAAATGTAAGAGGGGTTTTATGTTTATATGTAGCAGAGTTACATTAGGTAGTATTATACTGGTCCATGGGGGGGGGGGGGGGGTTTGTCCACAGTAAGGGGGTGTTTTGCTATGAAGGGGCCATTATGGTCAATATTATAGTATGCTTTCAGGTGGGGCAATGGGCGTGTTTTAGAAAATACGGGGAGTGGCTTTTTCCCATCTTTCTCCTACCCAAAAGTTGGGAGGTATGACCACTGGGAACCTAAATGTGACCACTAACCCTAAGGCAACTGCACCTAGTCCTACTAACCCTAAACTACTGGACCACCAACATATACAGCTGCTTGCTGACATTGAAAAAATATTATTTACTGAACACAAGGGTTTAGTTCTAAATACATCAGTGCTCAGGGAGGAGAGATTCTGGACGTACTTGAAATACATTTCATAATGCTATTCAATCATATCTTGTGAACACGGCCTTAAAGAACATCTACCACCAGTCCTATTTGGGCTGCTTGTTCAGTCTAAAGGATGAACTTATTATTTGTGGCTGAGATACAATGAGGTAGATTTACTTAACCCTTCGCGTTCAAGCGGCGCTTTCTCTGCGGTGGATTCGGGTCCGGCCGGGATTCACTAAGGTAGTTCCTCTGACATCCACCAGGTGTCGCTACTGCGCTGAAGTCCGCCGGAATGCATGGAGGTTCACCAGCCTACTCTTGGTGAAGGTAAGCGCGAGTCCAGCGAGACTTTTTTTTTTTTTTTCATGCGGCGGTTTTTCCGAATCCGTCGGGTTTTCATTCGGCCACGCCCCCCATTTCCTATACTACTGGGGGAAGGCTGTATACTACTGGGGGCAGGCTGTATACCACTGTAGGTTTTCCCAGTTTTTGGTGGTAAAATTAGGGGTCTCGGCTTATACTCGGGTCGTCTTATACTCGAGTATATACGGTAATATTTTATCTTTATTCTCTGGTTCACTACGATTGAGGTGATACCTCATTTATGTAGTTTTTCTTGTCTTTGCTTAATTTTAATGAGCAAAACCAATATTGGAGAAAGTCACGAACTATCGACAACTTTTCAGGGCCATAACTTCTGTACTTTTATGTTGTCAGATCTGGTTGAGGGCTTATTTTTCACGAAAAGAGTTGTTCTTTTCAGTTGTATCGTATTATGTCATGTAACTTTTTTTGATCACGTTTTAGAACATTTTTTGTGAGGGTGTTTGATTAAAAGTTGTATATTACGAGAGTTTTTGGTGTGTTTTTTTATGTCATTCAAATTATTGTTCAACATATTAGATCAGGGGTCCTTAAACTTTTTACATAGGGGGACTTTCACGGTCCCTCTCAAACCGTTAAAGGGCCGGACCAAAGTTTAAAAATAAGAAATTCCCTTGTACACTGCACATATCTTATTTTTAGTAAAAATAAAATGGACTCAGGCTTCAAACCAATTTAAAAAATTCCTTTAGGCGAGAATAACATGTAGCAGTGTACTTATCAGTATTTGGCCTGGTTATGGTGGCAGAGAGGAACCAAAGGAGGTGAGGTATATTTAGTCGATAACACAGCATAGTGGCGACAGAGTGACCAAGTTCCATAACGTATCTGGTGAAACACGACGGCGAGGGGTGGGCCGGGATATCTGTTGCCGGGGCTGTGCTCCTGATCTGTGTGCGATCGAGCACACAGCCTGTAACAGGATCGTGCTGTCTATGTGACAGCTCGATTGTGTACTGGGAAAGGGGCCCGATTATTATCAGTCTCCTGTCACAGCAGCAACTGTATACAGAGAGAGGCTGCAGGGAAGGTGCTGTATGCATCCCTTTTCCCGGGGTCAAGAAGAATTTTGCCTGAACTGAAAACTGTGTCCAGGTTTTTTGCCTTCTTCTGATCAATGACTTTAAAAATAGAGAAAATAAAAATGACATTAGAAATCTCACTGTGTGTCCCTTCATTTTCTTGTTTTAAGTATAAAAGAAAATATTTTAAAGGGTCTTCCACATTCTGACCATAAGAGTTACAGCCAGTGCTGGACCCGTTCACATCTCTGTCAGGTCATCAGTTATTTGCATCAGTTATTTGAGCCTAAACCAGGAGTGGTCAAACAAACAGAACAGGAGCAAGTCTTTTCCTTATACCTTCATTGTCACGGAAAGAGTTGCACCTGTTCTGTGTATTTGACCGCTCCTGTTATTGGCTCTCAATAACTGATGCTAATAAACTAAAAATTGGGCAAATACTAAAACTGGGCCTGCCTGACCCATATCCTTGTGTGTTTGCTGTTATAGCACAGGCCTGTATACATGATTTATATTCCAGGGTTGTAGCTGGACTTAGAACAACTGGAGTGCACTGGGTGTGAGATTCTCTTCACTAAACACATCAAACTTCCCAGACCCTTCCCCCTGCCCTGCATAAGAGTAGAAGTGGGATTCTGGTTAGATATCACCAGCACATGGGGCAGTCTGAGTGCAGATCTAACAACAAAATGTGAGACACTCTCCTAGGGTTCCAATCCAGCTACGTCATCACTAAAGGCTTTTTTTTCACAGTCCTGCTTGCTACTAACAAACCTCTAATATCATTGTGGTGTAAAACTCACACTACAATATTCACCAATACAATTGCCAAGCTGCACTTACTTGGAATTTCAGCAACAAGAATCTGCATGGTACAGTATTCCGGTAACTTTGTTAGTATAAGGATAAATGATAATCCGTACACACAATGCAAAATATCTTTCGGGCGGAAACTCATTTCCCAGTGTTTTTATTTTATTGGTAGCAAATAAGTGATTTCTTGCTTATTGCTACCAATCATTGTTGTGAATAATGCCTGCAGTGCAAAGTTGGGCTCTCATTCCTCACTGTTAGGGCACAAGCTTGCTGCTCTAAAGAGTTTTCCACCTTTAAGGGTTTTACTAAGTCTGAATTGTTAGCCTCTATCCACAACAATCTGATTGGGTGGGGTCCTGACTGCTGGACCATTGATCACAAGATCGGGATTCCTGTTCACTCTAATGGGTGAAGCACCAGGTAAAGCTCATTCCTGCTCCTCCATTCATACTTATGGGAGCATATAATTTATGTTACTCCACATAGACATTGAATCATAGTCCCTGGAGAACCGGAGCGCTGTGTCCCAACATTTCTAACACTCCATATAATTGAAATGGAGGAGACACATGCAACCAACCTTTGCTTCGTCAATTATGAAACCTAGACCCTCATTGCTGGGTTCCATCTTCATGATCATTGTGGGATCCCATCATTGGACCTCACCAATCCCTTTTCCAGGGCGTCCTACAGGATGTATGCAGCTGCTATAGGGCCGAAGTGACACCCAACCTGCCACACTGGAGAATGAGGATGTGCCACATTATAGAAAGATATATAATTTAACACACTGTACGTAATAATATGTATATAACACTACTGCATCACTTGACAGTACCGATCGGTTTTGAATCCCTGGATCACGACTATAATATAACAATTATAATTACTATTAAATTACTAAAACTATTACACTATTATTACTGCTCTATATTGTTCTAGATTTATCTTATAATTTTATAATAAATCCCTAAACCTAAACATTTTGATCCAGAAGAAGGCAAAAAACCTGGACACAATCTTGTGCCGCAGGGAAAAATTCCTTCTTGATCCCTGGAAACGGCGATTGGTTCTGAAACCCTGGATCAAATGTATTATAATTACTCATGTAACTATATTATAATAGTCTCTCCCTATTATACATATTTGGGGGGGGGGATTTATTACGACTTTTACACCTGAATACCAGTGTACAAGCCGTGACTTAGCAGAGCCCGGAACTATAGATAATGCCCCTCCTCGTCCAATGGGGCGGTGCGGAGTGGGTCCGCGCCAGATACAGGCGCAGGATATATGGGTTATTACTATCCTATTTTTATGTAATTAATCCTATTAAACTATTTGTATTATGATGCTATAACTAAATAACTACTATTATTATCACTATATTATTACTATGGTTGTTTTATTACTATATTTTTCTTGCTTTCACAACTATAATATTCTATTACTACTACTACTATTTTATTATTACTATAATATTCCTACTATTATGACTATTTTATTATTACCAATATATATAATATTACTATGACTAAATAATTATTATTCTTACTATGGTATTTTTTCCTACTATACTTATACTTATTTTTTCTCTTTTTTTTTTTTACTACTATTATATTCCTAATTTATTATTACTGTACTATATTACTACTATTATTGTGACTGCATTATAATTAAATTTTATTGCTACAATATAACTACTACTATTATGCCTATTTTATTATTAATATATAATATAATAGTCATAATAATACTAATAATAAAATAGTCATAATAAAATAGGCATAATAATAGTAGTAATAGTATAGTTGTAGTAATTTTAATAATATTGTTATATACATATATATATAATTAATATTACTATGACTATACTATTACTACTATTATTATGCCCATTTTTTAATGACTATTATGACTATGACTAGTCATAGTAATATTAATAATAATATAGGCATAATAACAGTAGTAATAGTATAGTATAGTCATAGTAATATTAATAATAAATATTAATACATATTAAGCACACATATTAATTCTAATTAATAAATAATATTAATAAAATTAATTATTTATTACTAATAGTAGCAATAGTATAGTATAGTCATAGTAATAATAATTACCATTAATATTTATTATAACTATTACTATGACTATACTTAATAATTAATTCATAATAAATTAATAATTAATTAATAATAAGGATTTGTTATATGTAACAATTATTTATTAATTATTTAATATTAATAATTAATCATAAATAATAATATACTTAATAATAATAAATCATTAATAAATAATAATATTAATTAAAATGTATTATTTATTCTTAATAGTAGTAATAGTATAGTCATAGTAATAATAATAATAATTATTTATTATTAATATATATTAATATTTATTATTAATATTACTATGACTATATTATTATTATTACTATGGGTTTTTCTACTACTATATTTTTTATTTTTTTTCTTACTTCTATAATATTACTATTTTCTAATTACTATATTTCTACTCTTGTTGTGACTGCATTATAATAAAATTCTATTACTATAATATTACTATTATTATGCCTATTTTATTATCACTAATAGTTTTTCATTTTTTAACTAAACTATTACAATTATTAATACTTCATTATTACTATAATATTACTACTATTATTATGACTAGTATTTTTTGTACTTCATAAATACTATTATTAAACTATATTATTAATACTGTATTAATACTCTATTATTATTACTATATCACTATGACTCTATTATTATATAATTACCAATAATCTTCCAGCAGCCATCTTGCACTGATGAAACATTGGCTGCCTGGGAGCAGGATCTTCAGCCAGGATCTTCTCTGGTGGCTGAGTAGAAATTGGCAGGTGCTGTGCTGCCTCATCCTGCGTCTTCTTGGGGGCTCTGCTTCCTCTTCAGAGTCTTCCTCCCTTTTCCTCTTCTTCACCTGTAGTTTGATGAAGCATGGCCGCTCTTCTTCCTCATCGGAGTCAGCACAGAGCTCTCTGACCATGGCCGCTCTAAGTAACAGAGTCCTGTCCATGGCTCTTGCTCTAGGAGGTTCTTCTTCTTTTCGGAGGAATTGCTGCTGGGCTGCAGGGTTGGTCGGCATCAGGCGCTCCATCTTGAACAGGGGAGATGGAAGGAGTCCAGCGCAGAAGGCCAGCCGTCTCAGAAGCTCTTCCGGAGGGATGCTGGCGTAGACTGAAGAGGAAGAACAACAATATCAATTATTATTCTGTAACATCTCCATAGAAGAGGTCTTAGATATTAGATTGATGGGGTCTTACACCCAGCACCCCCACAGATCAGCGGATATACAGAGAAGGGAACAGGAAGAAGACAGCGCCGTTCTCTATGTAGTGCTCAGACCAGCCAAACTGCAGTGACACTGCTCAGCCACTACACAGAGAATGGCGCTGTCTGCTTTCTGTTTATCAGCTGATCTGTGGAGGAGATGGGTGTTCACTCCCCACCAACCTGATATTCATGATTTTAGCAAAGTCCCTGCCAGTCTACTTACAGGATCCATAGTCGGGGGAATATCCAGTGTCCATTTTCTTTCTTCTCTCGTCGTCTCCAAAAACAAAATAAAAGTCCTGTTACTATTGGGTTTGGTAAATGTGAGACGTTTGCCCTTGTCTTGTATAGTGACCCCTGCGGCTGATATTGGGGCAGAGGACTAGACTCATCTATCAGCGGCCGCCATGAAATAACACAACACAAGAGAAACTGACATGACGGCAGTGACATGAACAGCACTGGCCAATGGGGGGCGCTGATAGATGGGTCTGGTCTACTGCCCCTGTCATTTTGGGGATTGTACTATATACAGGGGTTGGGGTTCCCAGTAGGCCCTGAACCTGCAATAACTATACATGATTGAGTATTTTGGGGGCCTATGGATAAAGTGGGGCCCCCTATAACTCCCCACCTATAATACATTACCCATCCGCCACTGACCTGTAACAGTCTGAAGATAACGGATTTTTTTTCCTGGTTCAAAACTAAACAGTGCAATCCTATTGGCTGTTCATTCATACTGTTGCTATGGTGACAGATGCAGCTGACAAGACACTATTTTCAGTAGAAATGATTATAATAACTTTCCTTTTATATTATCTAAACTATAATGGGAAATAAAAAGCATCTGCTGGGTGATGTTTAGGTTTCTCTAGATATGAATATACTCAGTGCTGCAGCAGCCAGTCCTGCCAGTCTCTTCTTACATGTATATGGCGGGTGATTACTAGAGACATTTGCTGGCTCCAGCATCATGTTATATCCCTGGCATCAGGCCTCTCATCACCGAGCCACAATGCCAGTTATACACCCTCCCTTTTTCCTTAAAGCTTGCCCACAGGCTACAGAACGAGGCTGGGGATAGTAGGCTACAGGAGGCTGGGGGACAGGAGGCTACAGGAGGAGGCTGGGGGACAGGAGGATTTAGGAGGAGGCTGGGGGATGTTAGGAGGCTGGAGGACAGGAGGAGGCTGGAAGACAGGAGGAGGCTGGGGGACAGGAGGAGGCTGGGGGACAGGAGGCTACAGGAGGAGCCTGGAGGACAGGAGGTGGCTGGAGGACAGGAGGCGGCTGGGGGACAGGAGGCTACAGGAGGCTACAGGAGGAGGCTGGGGGAAAGGAGGCTACAGGAGGAGGCTGGGGGACAGGAGGCTACAGGAGGAGGCTGGGGGACAAGACACTACAGGAGGAGGCTGGGGGACAGGAGGCCACAGGAGGCGGCTGGGGGACAGGAGGCTACAGGAGGAGATTTGAAGAATGGAGGCTACAGAACGAGGCTGGGGATAGTAGGCTACAGGATGCTGGGGGACAGGACTCTACAGGAGGAGGCTGGGGGACAGGAGGCTACAGGAGGAGATTTGAAGAACGGAGGCTACAATATGAGGATAGAAATAGGCCACACCATGTGAGGAGGGGAGATCTAGCAGTACAGATAGTATCATGAATAACTTTTAGGAGATAAAAAGTAGAAAACCAAAGGTAGCTTCCATATGTCTTGCACTGTGGAGAGGCTTCCGTCTGTACATTTCGCCATAAAGCCATTAATGGTGGAGGCTGCAGTGATAGGCGACTTTGTGTTACTTTCCTTTATCTCCCTACTGCACCTCAGCCACAGCGATCTTGGGGTTCTTCTTTACCTCTGTCACCAAGGCTCTTCTCCCACGATTGCTTAGTCTGGCTGGACGACCAGGACGGGGAAGAGTTGTAGTCACAAATTTCTTCCATTTAAGGATTATAGAGGCCACTGTGCTCTTTGGAACCTTGAGAGCTGCATAAATTCTTTTGTAACCTTGCGTCTTGCCGCAATTCGGTCTCTGAGCTCCTTCGGCAGTTCCTTAAAACTCATGATTCTTATGTACTGTGACATGCACTGTGAGGTCTTATATAGACAGGTGTGTGCCTTTCCTAATCAAGTCCAATCCGTTTAATTAAACACAGAAGGAAATGCACAGCATGTTAAATACGAGTTACAGCAGAGGATCTGAATACTTAGAACCATGTGATATTTCAGTTTTTCTTTAATAAATTAGCAAAAATATCTACATTTTTGTTTTTTCAAGATGAGCTGCAGAGTGTATATTAATCAGCAAAAACATTTATGGAGTTTGTTAGGGCTGCTTGCCCACAAACATGGTATTATAGTGATAGATGATGCAAGGATCCCCTTCTTCCCCAGAAAAAGAGCAGCGTTGATCTGTAATTATGGCAACAATAGGGAACTAGGGACTTCTTTTTGGGATCTATTATATGTTGGCTCCACATCTACTAAAAACTATTTTACTGGGATATTTTGAGTCACAGAGGGAAAGGAAAGAATCAGAGTATAAATATTTGCAGAGATTCAACACCTTACAAAATGGTCTTAACATGCAGCTTCATGACCTCCTACCTCTGACCTGGAGGCCACAAGCAGATAAGAGCCAGGGCTCTCCTCACAGGTTTTTAGTGTGTTATTGCTGTCCTGCAGTAAATAAGATGTCCTTGTATCAATCTGTTGTTTTTAAGTTTTGTTTTTTTTTTTTTTAAATATCCTTTGATGATCACTGCCTCGTGTGTATAAAATGCTGTGAATTTTCAGTTTCATGCAACATCATGTCTGATGAAGAGAACTAGTATTCTCAAAAACTCACCAGGATATATACTTAGTTAGCCATAAGAAGGTATTGCCTGATATCTTCACTCTTCATGGCTAAGAGTACAAATCTACACTACTAAAACCAAAACCTTGCATTCCAGCACATATATAGTCATATCCACAATGAGGGAGGTGTAAATATTTGTTTTTGTTGCAGTCACTGTATCTGAGCACTTTGCCATCAATTAATCTTCTGAAGTAATCTAAAAAGCCGTAAGAGTGGCCACCTATTCAACAGCTAAAGTTCGGGTAAAAGTGGGTCATGCAACAGGACAGAAAGTTATTTTTTTAATTATCCCACTGTTGGCCACTAGAGGGAGCTGGAACTGTGTACTTAGTCTATAAATAGTATGGACTGTGCATATAGTCTCCTTTGTGTTTTCAAGAGAACAAGGACAGGACACTATCCCCCCTCCCCCAACCCTAGTAGAGATCATTGGTGTTTTATAAGGTGCAATGACACATTGCACCAGTGACCAACTGTAGTAAATATATAAAGAAAGCTATCATTCTTCATATTTTCTCATAAGGGGAAAAAAAAAATGACACCTCACTACCATCGCAATCCAGAATGATAAACCAGGGACACACAGATCCAGGCACCACAAATGTGGTAATCTTCTTATATTTGTTATCCATGGCCTCCTTCCATCTAGAATCTTTCAAAATTATGCTAATGAGTCAGAAGGGCTACCGGGATTGGGGGAGTTATCTCAGCCCCTTCGATGCTGTAGCTTCACAGGTTGTTACAGTGTCACTCTCTCCCTCCCTTTGCCCGATGTACTCTCATTACAGCAGAGGAAGTTTCTGCACAAAGTGGAAGCTGCAGCAAGGAGTGGCTCTGGTAACGCTTATGGCTCACTAGCTTAAGAAAATTACTTATATTTGTTATCTGTGGCCTCCTTCCTTCTAAAATCAACTTTTAAAATTAATGTAAATCAGCCAGAAGGACTCTAGGGGTGTTACCAGAGCCCCTGTGCTTCAGCTTCACAGGCCATCTCCTGCTCTACCCCCCCCCTAAAGTAATCTCACACAGTTGAAGGGGGAAGTGCTCCAGCACTGTGTAACAGCCTGGGAAGCTGCAGCAAGGTAAGGCTCAGGTACCTCTGTTGCAGTGTGTAAGAAGCTGAAACACTGCTGACACAAGGTGAATAAAGGCCTGGAGTGCTGCAATTTTCTTGGTATTTATACCTAGCGATCTAAGTGTGTGTATAAAAGAACAGCGTTTGGGTAGTATTTGATGTTGCAGCCCCAAAGTTCATCTGTCTTGTTAATGTTATTTGTGTGAATCAGTCCCCTCCAATGACTGGGCTGGAGGGGAATGTGATGATGGGTAAGAAAAAACACTGTATGACACAAGGAACAAACATAAGATGCCTGTGCACCATCCCCTTTGTCAAGCAATAGACATGACACACTGGATTTGGGCCTATAAATTGTTCTTAAATACCAGTAATTGGAAAGCCCTTTATCCCCTATGGGGATGTAAATATGTGATCGCAGGACCGACTTTTGACCCCTGTTCTGGCAATTATGACTGTGCCCTGAGGAACCAATGCTACAATTTTGTAATATACTGAAATTTCATGGACAGCGTACATTTAGCGGAGGCAGGGGATGGATTCAGTACTGTAGCATATGTTCCCCATAGAGCTACTATGGCCTCTGCTGAATGTACACATTGATCAGTAGGATGCAAAAAAAAAAATACAAAAAAGGAAACAGTCATTTCAGGCTAAAAACTATAATAGCATTTACTGTATCACGATGCCCAAATTGCCATTTTTTGAACACAACAAAAATGATATTAAACACAAATCAAAAAAGCTTTCTGAACCCCACATGTGAATAAACAAAAATTACAGGTAAAAAAAAAAAAAATTCTTAAATGGTATGGCGCTTGAAAGGCGATGATGGAAAAGGTTTTTTCCCCAAAAAGATTTCATGAAGTAAATGCAGGATATGTAGGGGAAAAAAACCTATAAATTTGCGATTGCTGCGTATTGACCCAGAGTAAAAAGGTTTGATATTTAGGTTCAACAATAAATGCAGAAAATTATTAGAAAAAAAAAAAGTGTCATATGTGTGATCTTTTTCAAAAATAAGGCAAATATGGGTTAATAAAAGTTGATCAGTAGGACATATGAAACACATTTCGTCCCAAAGAACAAAAACAAGACCATGGCCATGTCCTACAGCCCCAGAGAAGTAAATGGAGTGCAGCGCTACATTCATAGGGGGAAATAAAACCAAGGATCTTGTGATCATCGAGCGACTCTCTGCGTGTCAGACACTTTTTTTTCCTATTCACAGAATACAGTACAAGTGACTTTACATCAATGTATAATGGTGCCCTATAAAACCAAACCCACATTCCTTAGAAGAAGAAGAGACCACAAGAGATTATCGTCTTTTACACATCTTTAAAAATGCAAAAAATGCCAAGCATTACCTAATACATGCGTAAAAACTTTATTTAACATGACCTTAAAAAGTTTAAAAAAAAAAAAAAGTAGGGATTGCACTTTTACTATTTCATAAATATACCAGGATTGAAAGGACTATACAGAGACTGTATGGAGATAGACTTTTAGTCTTGCATACACACTATGTCCATCAGGGAAATACTTATAGTTAAAATTAAAAAAATTATGTAACGTAATAAATGCAGTCATAAAAGATTACTGACGCCCCCCTCTATTCTTCATAGTGGCCAATGACATTAATGTTATATGACTTTTCACATGGAGAAAACACTTGGATAATAGACTGAAGTCGCCGCGGAGGCCACCAGGGACATCTCAGGGTTGATTGAACATCTTTGGTCAGTTATAGATTTACATGTGGATAATGTGGGATCACGGTGACCTAAATCTTTGCCAAAATGGACTCTTCTGCCAGTCGTCTGGAAAAAGTTCTTTGGCAAAATACGAGCATATGGTGAGGGAAAGAGAAATAACCCTATAAACCGTTACTGCGCCGACATCTATCTGGCGCTTATCGTACACTCCAAAACCGATCGGAAGTGAGCGGGCACTTGTAGAACATCCAAGAGAAGGCCCCGCACAGACGAGAAGTGTATACCCAGATATATGCCGTGCGTCATACCCCTCAGGTGGACACAATATTCACATGGGGGAAGATGCGCATTCAGATGCCAGCTCCATGTCGAATGTTACACTCTCTGTGAATAAAAAGAAGAAGTGTCAATCGTTTCCTAGTGCTCGGCTCCGACATATTTCTCCAAAATACACTATGATCGGTGAACTGCGGCACCTACCAAATGGATTTCCTGCGCTGGCGTCAGATCCATCTCCTGGAAACTGCATCAAAGTGTCCAAGGTGCGAGGAGACATGGGCAGGTCTATAGTGTTACTACAGGTTGTCCTATAGATGCAAACGTTACATGTGAGCTTCATTCTTTATCCAAAAATGTATTCCTGGAAACTCTTCCACATTCCATTTATTAAAAAACAGGCTAAACAGATCAGATAGAGCAGGTACAAAGGGTACACGAAAGCAGGTGCACATGAACGCTGGGCCTCTCCGATTTCTATTGTGCACATCTTGTGTCTCAACGCACCTAGAAGGTGCTGGCCGCCCACAATTTATACAACAGGCCTTATTGCTCATCAGATTTGTGGCGCAGCCATCATTTCTTATGGACCGATGTCAGACGGCCACAGGCAAAGGCACATTGCTTGCAGCCTGGAAATTGCATAATGAAGCCTAAAAGTTATTAGGAGTTATTATAAAGTTGCCATTCCCTGGATCAATCAATGGACGTTCCCACCCACCAAAAAACACCCTTAACCCCAGGGGATAAAAAAGGAAATAGCAGCTGAATTTCAAAATTACCTTTAGTGTTCTGCCATGAGAAAATCCCCCTTCAGGGAGGTCTACCAATGGTTTTTTAACATATACAAGCTCAGCATAGCCAAGTGTGCATAAGGGGACACGGTGGGGGTTTGGGCAGGAGAAACTTTTGGATGACTTTTTAAGATAAGCATTCCTATATCTGTCTACATGCGATGTAACATCAATCCTGCCCATTATTTTACCTATATGATCTATATTCCACGTTTTATAAATAGATGATTACAGGGAGGTACTGAGTACCAAGCCCAAGGAGTATCAGGCTGTACTGTATGTAGACTGACATCTCAAAATATACACAGACCCAACATGATGAGCAACATGTGATGCTGGAGGATATTTTCCTGGACTTTACACATGTAATCCATGTCCATCCTCCAATAGCCGCACAGCACATTAGATTTATTTTTCTTGTTCCTCAATACTTACGGTGTAACACAAATAAACTTTGTCTTCAGATATGGGGCTGTGCCTGTGTGTAGAAAAAGAAAAGCAGCTGTAATAAAAAAAACTTATGGTGTATAACCATTTAAAAGACATTGATCAACCATAGGGCTCCTTGATGGAAGCTTCTGCCACTTACAAGACGAATAGAACGATGCACTTTTTCTTCCACCAGAAATAACTGAAGGATAATATGAAAGACGGAGGTGAACTTAGTCTTACACAGAATAAGTACCACTACCTGGGTCACTGGGCTCAGGGTGTTCTTGGCTCTCCGGGCGGCAGTACTTGCTAAAGGCTTCTTCCTTGGGGATGTCGGGGTACAGATACACCAGAGGGGACACTAAGATGTTGGTGGCATCCATGATTTTATATCCCATGATGATTTCGGCAAATGACATGCTGTTGAGTTGCTGCTTAGTATATGGTTCTACGGACTGAATCTGGGTCTTTCCTGGGAGGGAAAACAAAATATCAGGATAGAGAAAAGGGAAGCAACTACTACATAATATGTGACGCCAATGCTTACTGTACTTGCCATTGATGTCTTTCTCCACCCAGGTGAAGGTTATGCCACCCTCTTTGCTGCTTTCACTGAATCTCAGCAGGAATGTGCCGGGGGGTTTGGTGCTCAGGATTGCTCGCTCACGTTCTTTACTGATAAAGCCCATGATATACCTGTCGGCAAATCACATATAGCGTGTATAAGAATTTGTTAAAAATGTGCAGAAAATAAAACATAAGACATTGATGGAGGTATACAATACAACTTGTTGTATCACAAAACTATCCACCTACTGCTGGGGGCTAATGGCAAAGAGAATTGTTATAGGGCGATTCACCAATTACTGCCCTGTCACTAGATTTACCTATGAATACACACACATACACACATACATAGACACACATACATATTTTAAACACAAACAGACACACACACAAACAAGTAGTGGGCAACTTACCCTTCATTCCAGAGTGCAAGAATGTACTTCTTAACAAGGTCAATAATATTATCCAGCCACACCCAGAATGAGAAGCCTTTGCCGGCCATGTTTTCCTAAAATTAATAAAATGTAAGTGGATTGTGTGGACGAGTGATGTATTCACACAATTGAGGTAATAGAAGAAGTAATTACCTTGCAGAACTTGGCCCAGGTTATTTGACAGCCTGAATAGTTTACTCCAGGACCTAAGGGGTAAAGCAGAATCACATATAAGACAAATGGATGAATTTTGGATGACCCCCTACACCGGATTTGTTTTGTAAGTACCTAGAAGTTTCTCGGCCAGTGTGGTTAACTGCTCAATGCTGAGGCCGCGCTTTGTGGTGGAGGAGAACTGCCAGCTGAGAACCTCGGCCACCTGATCCCATGTACCAATGGGAGGTTTTGTGAAAAAATTTACATTCTGAAAGAAAATGAATATGTATCCATTATATTCATTCTGTAGTTGGTTCACTGCTTCTGTAAATGGGGTATGCCCATGAAAGAAAGTTCCCAAATTATAACCCCGTAGTGATGTTTACACAATAAACATTTTTAACCCCTTACTTTACAATGTTACTCAGTTTTATTGATTTTTAAGCTCCTATAACTCCCTAGGCTGCTCAGTGCAAAACTCCAGAGTGTGGACGGGACACTCTCTAAGCAGACACTTCATGATTCCTCTAGTGCTGCGAGATGCTGACAATGCACTTAGATTATCAGGTTAAAGGTTTTATTTAGCTTCTGAACCTCCCACTAGTATCTGACACATAGAAAATGAGATGATGAGATCCATAAGATGGATATAACACTCTTAACTCCACCATAACACACACTGTCAGCTCTACTAATACTCCTGCTATAAAGACCTTCTCTTGCCTGTAACTTGCGCAGCAAGCCTGTGTATGCTGCTGCTTGCAGGAAAGAAGTGTCTGTGTGTGTGAGCTTGGCCATTTATGGTCGGAGCATGGAGCAACCACAAATGTGTACACCAGGACTTATTTGGAATTATATCTGTGAACTGCTGTATTTTTGGTAAGAACAATGCAATGCATTGTTATCCTGAGTATATTTAAGAATCTTGTCTAAAGTGGGAATTAAAAGGGGTTGGTCACTTAACCTAATGTAAAGTGAAGCCTCCTTTCTTACCTCATCAGCCAGACATTCCTGCACATAAAACGACCGCAGATGGAAGGTCATGTGATCTCTATCTGTCCATAAGCAATCGCCCTGCCAGGACCTTATGATAGTATTGATAAATATAAGATCAAGGTCCTGGCTCATCGATTGTTCATGGAAAGATGGAGATCACATGACCCATTTGTCGCCATTTTATGGACAGGAATGTCTGGCTGATGAGGTAAAAAAGAGAGGAGGCTTCACTTTACATATCAAGAAAGCAGAGCAGAACCTATTATTAGATGTATATTGGTAAATTACTTAATATCCTGTCTCCCCACACATTACAAAATACATGAGGTAAAGCGGCCAACCCCTTTAAGCTACCTTTCCACGAATGTTATGCTGACACATTTCTGTATTTTACATAGACTTTATATACCCCTGACAGTGTTACAACTATAATTTAAAGAGCACCAATTTAGTTCAACAATGTCGGCTTGTAGTGTCCCATTCTCAATATCTGCACTCCTCTACCAAGGGCAAGGTCATTCAAATATGGTATCTGCTGTAGCCGCATCTTACCTTTGGGTTGTTGGTGAGCATGTTGTACCACAGAATTGATGCCCAGGCATTGGGCATTTGACATATGTTTGATATCACGACGACAGGAAGCGAATGGGTCTGCACATACAAGAAACAATTAATGACAGGTGTTACATCAGGCAGGATGACAACCCTTGTAATGAGAGAACTGCTGAAGTCCACCACATTCTGAGTGGTTGTCTGATCTAGGCGACATATTGTGCCTGCAGACAATACAGAATAGGACCACACTGGTCTGAGTGAAATAGAGGGTGCTTTACACCAGTGATTTTCAACTAGTGTGCCGTGGCACAGTAGTGTGCCGCTACACATGGTTGGGTGTGCCACGAGGAAAGTTCCCCAAACTATGGTACCCCCTGTGTTTCGTTTCCCGGCAATGCGCAGCGATGCACAGTCACGGCTTCTTACAATGTAGGTGACGTGTACAATAACACATGCTGACTATATGAGCTTTTGCCTGAGTATATGAACTGTTGGCAGAATACTCAGCATATGAGCTGGTACTTTTAGTACTCCAGCAGTATACTGCATATAACAATGAGAAATACTATAGTCATGAGGCTGGAGTACTACAAGTACCAGCTCATATGCTGAGTATATGAGCTGGCACTTGTACTCTGGCCTCATGGCCATAGTACTTCTCATTGTACCCCTTTATATTGCAGTATATGAGCCACATAATAATCAGCACCACATACTAAAAACAGGGAGAAACTGAGAACTGTTGAGGAAGAGCTTTGTGTGTGTCTCTCCACCATTCCTGCCAGGATATCCCTTTTGTGTTTATCGAAACAGGCCCAGGTTTCACAATGAGTAAAATAAATGCAGAATCTATATTATTATGTATAATATGACTGTTTTAGTGTCATTTTGTGCTATTTTGGTTGGTGGTGTGCCCCAGGATTTTCTAAGTATAAAAAGTGTGCCGCGGCTCAAAAAAGGTTGAAAAAATCACTGCTTTACACAACCCATTAAAATTGATAATGTAAAACTTTAAATTGCTATCCCTTTATCCCATGGACAAGGTATAACTATCTAAAAGGTGGAGAAGGGGTCCAACCACATAACAAGAACACGGGTCCAGTTCCTTATAACTAATGGAGCGGCAGTGTGAAGACTATGTGAATGTCTATGGTAGTGCTGGAAAAATGAGGGTGCAGTAGTTGGAAAAGCATCAGACTTAGCCAATTCAGACATTGAATAGAGCGGCAGGGCATATGTTTGACCCCAAGACGGATCCATAGTTTCTTGGTTGGTGGTGTCCCAGCAGAATGACCCCCACTGATCAGATTATTATCCCCCTAGCCCCTCAATAAAGAATTTTAATCAACCTTTGGCCAAACCCTTATAACAAATGCAGCATGTAACCCGCTCTAACAAATCAGGAAGTGCGACCTTCCTGAGACACAAGTGCAATGAGGAAACTCTGTCATCAGATTAAGAGGAACTGGGCGCTGCACAAAATTCTTCGTAAACACCGAAAGATTTCTTACCTCAAGGTCGATTTTTAAGCCTTGGTGATAAACTTCAGTCTCGAATGTGATTAAGTGTAGTTCTTCTGTGACAATAAGTGATGCCTAAATATAAAATTACACAAAAAATGTTCTTAGTTTAACTTAACGGGAATCTACCACCAGAATGAAAGACAACTATGGAGACTGGAGCCCCTCAGGAGACACCATTAACACCTATGGAGACTGGAGCCCCTCAGGCTCATTTGCATACAGTCTCATCCTGGTGGTAGATGCCCTTTAAACATCTATATAGGCATGTCCTTGTAACATACTCCAGGAGCATAGAGGCAGGTGTGTATGTTTCCTTCACTTAGGGTTAGGGAGATGCAGGTATGATGGACTTTCAGTAATTGCAATAGTGATGCACACAATTTTTGGTGAAAATCTTCCATTCACATACCATTTTTAGTTTCCCTTATGCTCTCCTAATTTGGAAAGCCCCAATGAAGAGTGAACTCAACCTAAGATTTGCTATGCTGGTGTCTGGTTGCTGCAGATTTACCTATTATATTTACTGTGGGTTTAATACTTTTAGTAACGGTACATTCACATAACCGTGTGCCCGCCGTACCATAGCACGGCGGGCACACATCGGCACCCGGGAGACACGGGGTAAGATTTTTTTTTTGTAAGTCTCCCCCATATTCTGTATAGCGCTGTGGATGGTGCTATAGAAATAAAGATTAATTATTATTTATGGTGATATAATAATATCTGGCCTTTGTCTAACTTTATGTTAGTGAAGGCTTATTATTGTTGCAGCTGATGTAGCTATTCTCCTGTGACGACACATTGCTGAAACTGGATCTCAGCACAGAAGGAGGCAGGTTCTGTATAGTGTTACTGCTAGTCTTGTTTTATAGCCATGCAGACTTGAAGTAAAATAATTCATTAGTGAAAACCCTATCAGGCCTAAAGAAGAAATCATAGGGAAAAAGTCCTTAATTTTCTGGTCACAGGCAATCCATTTTGTAAATTGGCCATCTTTATCAAGGGTTATATATTGACATTATCATGGCTAGCAAGTCAAAAAGATGTGACCCAAATTGTGCCATGTATATGATCTGCAACAAACAAACAAAGAAGCACTCTGGCTCCTCCCCCATCGTGAGGTCACCACAGGTCCTGTACACAGGTCCTCTTAAGCATATGTGCAATGTTTTCTGTGTAATGACATGGTACAGAGCTGAAGCTCCCTCATGTGACCAACAGTGGAGCACAAAGGGTGCAGTCACACGTAGCGCAATGGGGGCATGCCTCGGCCCGAACACATCTGCAGTGAAACGCATGCGATTGATCGCATGCGTTTTACTGAAAACGCTAATCAGATTGGCCTGAGGCACGGCCCCTGCACTAGCGCAGTACTCTTTTCACAGTATAGTTTTTAGAATTTCCTAAAATGTGTAAAAGTGCAGTCACACGTACCCCTAGCGCTGCGTTTATAAATGCAGCGCTAGAGTACAAGGGAGAGCCTTGGTCCGATCATGCATGCGTTTCTATGGAAATGCAAGGGATCGGTAACCAGAACCCGGTGTCTTGCATTGTTTTAGTGCACCGACACCGGGTTGTGGTTACCATTAGCATGCATTTCCATAGAAACGCAAACGCCATCGGGCAGAGGCCCTTCCCAGTAAACGGACCGCTAGAGGTACATGTGACCGCACCTTAAAAAGAAGAACTATCCCTCTATATCAGTGAATATAAAGAATTCACATTAGTAAAAGGGGAAAAAAAATGGTTGATCTGAAGCTGATACATTTCTTTCAAGGCAGTTGTAATAAATCATTGCACATGCATTATGGAAGATAACCTACATATACTTACATCACAGTTAGCCCGGCCACCATTGCCACATCTCTGCTCTCTTAAGGTCTGAAAGAAACAGGAATTTAATTAATCATTGAAAGAGACTGTAAACTGATATCTACTAACACTCGTATCAAAGGAGTAGCATCGGCTGTATTAAAAGTAAAAACCTCCTCGTTGCATTGTCAGTATAGAGCGTGTAAGGACAACATGCACTATAGAAAGCACTAAAGCCTGAATGTAAGTGCAGCTGCCATCATTCCGGGCCTTACCAAGTGCTTGAATTCAGCAGATAGGCTCCCATTGTTCGACTCCTCCATATTCATCACTTTTGTGTTTGTTCCAAGGATATTGAACTTGCGGGAACTAAGAAAAAGCAAAAAGGCTTAATAATGACAACTTAGCAGACATGAAAAACATGGCTTCATTCTTATAACAAAAGCTCCACACCTGACCGTGGGTAGTGCGTGGTACCACAGATGAGCTCTATAGAACTTAACAGAGCTTACTCACAATATCACCCACCACCCATGGTCGGGAGCGGAGCAGTTTTTGGTAGGAAGCAGCCTAGTTTTTCAAGGTGCACCCAAAACAGCAAGGCCTCATGAAAAGCCCAAAGATTATAAATGTGTTCACAGAATTGCCTGTTCATTCAAAGAAGAAAGAATCATGTAATTTTTTAGCATGCAGTGTATAGAAAAATACAAATATGCTTCTTACCCTCTCAGGGCAGCAACGTCTCCAGAATCCCTATAAAATATAAAATAACAAAATGTTACACAAAACATAGGACATGCTACTTTATCTCAATAATTCATACTAAAGACTTTTAAAGGGGTTCTCCAGTGACACACATGTTAGGAGAAGGGGCTAACTTGCTGATGGATGGGGGTCTCAATGATGGGAGCCCCACAGATCACAAGATAAGGGGTCTGTTGTACCCAGTCAAACCCAGAGAGAGAGCAGCTGGTTGCACAGGCGCCAGCTGGTGCATTCATCTCTATGGCGCTGATGGAGATAACTGATCACTGTACTCGGCAATCTACTCCATAGAGGTGAATAGAGCAGCCGGCGCATGTGCAACCGGCTGCTCTTTTCATCTATGGGTATGACAGGGGTGCAATGGACCCGTTTCCGTGAACCATAGGGGTCCCATAACTGAAACCCCACCGATATCCTGTGCATAGGGGCTAACTTGTATGTCAAGGAGAACCCCTTTAAGTGCATCCTTACTTTCCAGTTCACATATAGTGGTCATCAAATACCATTTAAACATGTGAACACTGTAAAGCAGTTTCAATTATTTAAAGCTCTGATACCAGAAGTTGGTGGTGTTTAGGTAGAAAGATTTCCAACCATAGATAGAAAGAGGAGACTACAATCCTGTCTCACCAGCCTCCCCTTTATTAGCTAGGGATGAAAGTGTCATTATCTAATCTCTAATGCCAATTTTGATATTTTTTGATAACACGTCAGTTTTTATTGCTCTGAGGTACAGTCATTTTCTTACCCTAGTTACTTACTTATCAATGCAGACTTTGATTTTTAGCTGGTAATTCAGTTCAGGAAACTTGACGAGAAGCCTATAAACAAGGCAGGACACAATGTGAGCTAATCTCCAATACTACTACAAAAAATTGTATAGATCTTATTTTGTCTGCATTACTTCATGACGGTATACGCGACTTGCATTATTCTTTGCCATTACCTGACTTTGGTAGTGAACTGTACTCCTGTCTTGATTACCAGGGGGCGGTCGGGGTGCATTGGCATGCATGGCTGTCTCTCCACTACAAAGGCGCTGGGTTGAAGAAAATAAAAGCATTAGATCTGACAACCAATTAAAAACAAAAAAAAAGTTGGTAATTGTCATATTCACACTATATAATGCTATAAGATTATCCTGCCGACTGAAAAGGGAGACTAAGTGAAATAAATCAACCATAAGCGGTAGAGGCCAACATGAGGGCACAGACGTGTCATTCGAGGGCATATATATTTTTCGTAATCCATGTAATCCATGTTTGATGTGACATCAAAGTGTAGACGAGATACTATTGAAAATAATTCTTTATATAGCACCTACAGATTACGCAGCGCTGCAAAATTGGTCCCTGTTCCCAATGGGGCTCACAATCTAATCAACCTACCAGTATGTTTTTGGAATGTGGGAGGAAACCGGAGGACCTGGAGGAAACCCACGCAAACACGGAGAGAACATACAAACTCTTTGCAGATGTTGACCTGGGTGGAAACCAGGACCCTAGTGCTACCCACTCAGCCACCGTGGAAGTTGTTAATCTGTATGTGAAACATGTGTCTGAAAGTAATTCTACTCTGGCCACACAGAAGTGATTGTGTCCATATTAATGCACAAGCAAAGAGAATTTGGAGAGGACAGCCACTCCGCTGGACTCTCTTGTTTTATTTCTTCTGCCCTTTGAGCTCAGGATTCATGCGAAGGACATTGCATAAAAGATGGAGGAAAAGACCAAGGACACTAAAAGCCAGGGAATTTACAAGGCTATAAATCTTCTAATACCATCAGAAATTACTGCCATCACTGCACATATCTATAGAACTGAGACATGACTCTAACATCGCTTTGCAGACACAATTCCTACTGGAAATTAAATTCTGGCCATATAATCTGATGTGGTCTCAGCTGCTGCAATATCCTTCGCTTATAAAGTCTAATAAAAGAACAACTACCCCCAATTAAATCACATCTACCATCAGGATGAAGGATTGTAAAGCAAGCACACTTACATGCTGGTGTGTGCCACCTATGGCATGATCCACTCTTCTTAAAGCTCCTTATGACCTTGTTTTTATGAAAAAAAAGACTTTTTAAATTATGCAAATGATCCTGATGGGCTCCAGGCTCAATTAACATCTATGGTGTCCAGTGCCCCGCAGGATCATTTCAATAATTTTTAAAGTCTTTTTTTCTTTCTTCAGATAAACAAGGAGCTAAAAGAAGAGCAGATCCTGCCAGACGGGCACTTACCTGCATGTAAGTGTGCTTGGTTTACAGTCCTGGATTCTATTGGTAGATTTCCTTTAAATGAAAAATAGAAAGGAGTAAAAAGGAAGCTCTGATCTTGTTGTCCACAGAAGTGACGGTTAGTGTTGCTTCACCAGTCGGCCTCCTCCTGGCTTTGTAAACTTCACCTTTTATATACATTACACTGCCATTGTGCAATATATACTTATTAAACTAAATACTGAATCATTGTGAAAACAAGAGCTATTTTTAGTAATTATGTAACTTATGTAAAACAAAAACTTGTGAAAACTGCTGGAGGAAACAAGTATAGAAGAAAGAGGTGTGATGAGTTCAGTGTTCAGGCAATGGGCTGTTGCAGGTTGTGTTAGATCTGTAGATTCCTTATATAGGAGAAAGGACAGTGGATATGTTTTAGTCTTTTTGTATATCTTTTTGCGTATCATATGCAAGATCATACGAACAGTGAGGGATATAAATTATATGACGTGCATGATATTAGCTCTGCCCATCATGTTGTATATGGCAGCCTGCTGCGCTGGCAAGGAATTACTCTAATGCCAGCGTCTGTTCAGGCTGCCCAGGCGGTCGCGGGCTAAAGCATATTCACGGAACGCCCTGTGCTGACCCACTCCACCACAAGTTGTGCCCACTTCACGTCCCCTTGGAAGCGGACGTGGTCTAAAGGGGAAAATAATAGCAAACTCAGGGAGGTTCAAGCTGTGTATTAGTGTACACATGTCCCCTAGTGTCTTCCGATACAAGATAGGAGACCAATCCATCACATAACCATTATTGCCCCCGGTCACATTTCGTCACGTACCTCTTCATGAGATTTCTAAATAACTCTACAATCCTCTCCTCTAGCATGGGGCGGTGCTGAATTATGGGGTCTCCCTTATAGGAAACTTTTTGCTGCAATTCCTCCAGCTTCTTAATCTGCTGACGGGTCTGTAATTGGGACTCAGCCAGAGAAGTTATCCTGCAAAAAACAAAAATAGGAAAACCAAGTCCACCAAGAGCACAGGAGGCCATGTACATGGTAAAACGGTGCTCTGATAACACAGACATATAAAAACACATACAAATCCTCTGCCTAACCTGGCCATTACTAGAAAGTAAGTAAGCTACAGGAGAGAACATGTCATTATATTCACTATTTTAATAAACTAAGTTAGATTGAGGTACTTAGCCCCATGTTCCTTACCAGTTCTCCAATCGGTCAAGACAGATGTTTGGAGGTCCCCCAATGCACGCAATCTGTTGTCTCCGCTTCCAGTCCGCCAGCTCCTCATCTGTTAGAGTCTTCTGGACATATTCCATGGCTGACAGGAGACCAGCAAGGTCGCTGATGATGGTCTGCCAGAAATAACATGGAAAACATTACATAGTACCAGCAAAAAAATTACCTCATAAAATTCGGTCTTAATAAAGAAAACTTTTTCTGGCTCTGCTTCAACAGGAGAAAGCTAAATGCTGAAAGTACAGGTTATCTGTAGTGTATTTAGAGACCTATATGGCCCTGCCAACCAAACGTCACACATGACACCAACCTCAAGCTCATCTGTTCAATACTACATGAGTGTCAGAAATTGGCCATCATCAACACTAAAGCCCAAATCCATCTAGTTTCACATTTTGCAAGTTGAGTAAATTTTCCACCCGCCGATGTTGGGGGTAATGCAGTCTATCCCTTGTACCCTCCATGTAGTTGTGTCGCATGCATGGGTTTTAGGTCTCGTCTTGTTTAAACCCACCAATCACGGTCTTGTGATCAGTGGGGATCCCAGCAGTTAGATCACTGATCAGATTATGATCCCCTATCCTTTGTAGATGGGGTTACACTTAAAGTTCACGCCTTATAAAAACAAAAAAAAAACGCTCTAAGGGGACCAGAAATTTTACCCCTTTAAAAACTTTGTGCCCCTGACAAATAGTTCTATATTTATAATCAGGTCTCACAATGCGTGAATGCGACAGAGTGGAGACACATATTTTCACCTGAAATTTTTATTTCTTTAAGTAAAATACTGTGCTGAAGAAAGTAATTGATGAGGGAATAGTTACCCTTCGCAACTGGTCCAAGGCAGTCAACATCTGCTCCAGCTGCTGCATCTTTTGCCGGGTCACTGCCTGGTTGTTACCATTCAGATCTGAAAGGTCTGTGATGCAAGAGTAAGAACAATGGTTAAGACGGCATGCCTTCTGAAAAACATTACAGGTGCTGTACAAGTATAGAGAGAAAGGAAAGCTAGAGTTTACAGCTCTATTTGTCATGCTGAGTTACAGCGTTATACACACAAATATGTTCAGCTTTAGAAAAACTGACCTGTACATTGGTCCAATAGGAGTCCTTGCATCTTACATAAATACAAGGCAAGGACTCCCACTCTGATGGCAGACCTGCAGCGCTGGTACTGTATAAATGTGTTCAGTTCATGGGACTGGACCAACGTACAAATCTGTGTGCAGCTGGCCTTAGACTGTATACAACAGGTAATCACCTAAAGTATATTGGTGATTTCCTAATCTTCCTCCAATGGAAATGTTGCATGGGTGAAAGATTAGGCTTTTGTAACTTCCATATGTCCAATTGAAGGAAAATTCAAGCTGCAGCAAGATGCCATTAGCAAGCCAGGTAATCGAGAATATGCATAAACAAACGCCATTCACTCACCACTTTGGCTTTTTAAAGTCTTGTAGTTGAAATCAAAGTCGTCCTGAAGATTCTCCACCACTTTCATTTTCTGTTCAAGATCCTGGGGGAGAAAAAGAGGTGCATGGATTCCCAGGAAATGTCGCTTTATGCTTTGATCAAGGCATGAAACCAACTACACATCCAGTACCTGGACTTTCTTCCTCACGTCCTGCAGGTGCTGCTCCAACATCTGCTGCTTCTCTGTCACAACACTTGCAGTAGGGTGTGACGCTGGTCCTCCTTGCTGGAAGAGGATCATGTATTTGGATTAAGAACATAAGTTTATTTTTTTATTAACTGAATAAGGCTACATATGCACACGATGTATGCCCGCCATACAACGGCACTGCGGAGAGGAGCAGGGGATGAGCGCAGCTCACTCTCGCCCCTCTCCATAGGAATATACAGCGCCGTATCACGTAGGAGGATAGGACATGTCCCATCCTTCTACGGGCTATGGAGCGGTAGGTTCCGAACGTGTGCTGCACCATACTGCTCCCGTATGGTGCCGTGACCCCATAGAAGTGTCTGGGGGACGTATATCGGCTATATATACGTCGGCCGCATATAAACGTCCCCCATAAGTGTGTGAATGTAGCCTAAGGTGCATAAGCCGGCCGCCTTGTTTTTGTCTATGATGATTTCACTTATATACTGTACTTAATATAAAATGTATGTGTAGGCGGCAAAGCGAAAGCATCCACAGTATATCAGATTCCTCTATAGACAATGGCAGTAGTGTCTCTATGGCAGCAATGATATCAGGTTATAAGTCAGAGAATATGAACAGCAGTCACTGTTGTGTGATTTTACCCATCTACTTCTAAGGGTCACATAATATTGAACAATGTAATAAAGAAGTGACTGATAACATGGCGCTGCCGACACAAACAATTCTGCCCTTGATACAAACCTGAGCTGCTGCGGCTGCAGTCTGCAGAAGCCTCCCCTCCTCCCACAGGCATCTGGCTACGATACGTGCAATTTCCATTGGCTTTTCCAGGTATCTGCTCTGTAAAGACAAATACCAGAAAAAATTTAAGTAAAATGTAATTAAAAGACAAAAAGCTTCTTGTACATCATGGAAAATGACTGGTGTCCATCTCCCAGCACTCATCTGGATGAAGGGGACAATGGCAATATTTAAAGTGAATCTGGCATGAGGATTTGGTTTCCACCAGGAAAGAGACAGAATCACAATGAAGTCCTTCCATATTCTAGTAGATTTTTAAGTCGGCAGCACAAGAATACATTCTGCCCACGGAAACGGACCAGTATGTAGGTCCGATTGCAGAGGACGGGAGTCCTTGCATCATACAGAAATGCAAGGACTCCCTTTATGCTAGCCGAACTGCAGCCTCCGAGTATTTTCACTTCTTACAGTTTGGCTTAGCAGACAGGGAGTCCTTGTGTTGCGTTTCTGTAAGATGCAAGGACTCCAGTCTTGTGTTTATTCCGCGGGATTGGACCAACAAACGGGTTCATTTCTATTGGCTAAACATGTTCACATGCTGGTGGCCTTGCAAAGAATAAGAGCTGTATATTAAAATGAACAATGTATGTTGATGACATGAGGAGTCACTACATGTAAACAATGTAAAACACATGGAGCTCGTACCCGATTGCAGGCGTTTTGTGTTTAAAGGGGTTTTCCCACAAACAAGTTAGGCCCTATCCTGTGGAGATCATGCGGTGATCGGTGGGGGTCTCCCACTGGACCCCCATTCTTGTGTTCTCATCACAGAGACCCCCACTCATCAGCAAGTTAAGACCTATGCACAGGAGAAGGCCTAACTTGTTTTGTGGATAAACCCCTTTAAACAAATGTAATTGGAAGAAACTCCTCCAATCTGCGTTTTGAAGCCCAATCCAAGCACAAAATGTGAATGTGGCCTCAAAAGGACAAATAGGCAGCTGTGTGTCATTCACAGCTACAGCTTTATACATATATACCACAGCTGCGATTAGGTTGTCTGCATCAGCGGCCAAAAGGGTTATGAGTTATTCATCTGCACTGGGAGAGAATAAAAGCTACGAGGACAAACACAGGGAGGGGCAAGAATGGAAAATACATGGCACGGCTTGTCTATAGCCGGGAGCTCGCACACATTCTCCAGTGTTAGTTCCCATCTATTACACTGGAAGTGTTTGCTTTGGGCTGTGCGAGACCCTCTGTCCACATTGTAACGGCCAGGAATTTATGGCTCTGCAGGAGTCGCTGGCTCAGGTTCAGCGAAGATGTGCAGAAATAACACTGCAGTAAGGAAGGGAGAGGAGGAGAAGAAGGAGGAGGATGAAATGCTAAACGCATTTACTACCCAGCGACTTATCAATACCCTATACTGGGAGCAAGAACAAACAAAAAACTTTTTGAAACGGTAGCTTCACTTTTCAAAGATATTGACCTGTAATGATGGAATCTTTGACAAATTGTTTTGTTAAATATTAAATTATACAATCAGAAAGATAATTTCTCAGTATAAATAAAAACAGACATGGTGAAAATGGGCAATAGCGTTCAGCTACATCAGAACTACAATCTTTTGGATTTAGAATAAGAATAATTTGGTTTTGATTTTTTTGCCCAACCTTTCTAGGCAATCACTGTAAACAAACAATTTCTGTAACTCTCAGGGTATGTTCACATGGGGCGTTTTGGGGATCCATTTTTAAATGCATCAATTTTACTACTTTGAAAGAGTTTTTTTTAAATTGCTGCAAGTGCAGCTGTATAAAACATAGTTACAGCGGCATACACTTCCAGCAATGAAGAAAAACGCTTTTAAAGCAGCTAAATGCAAGGTACAATGTAAAATGGATGTGTTCTGACACATGCCTTTAAAAAGGTTTCCAAAAAACCCCACTTGTGAACGCAAGAGTTACAGAAATTGTTTACATGGATTGCCATCGAAAGTTTGTGCAAGAAATTGCTAATTTTTTCCAATTCCCAAAAATTCGACTTCTGGTGTTGCCTCAATGAGGCTTCTGCACATGCCCCCTGTTGCTCCATTCATCTCTATGGCGCTGACAGATATCCTGGTGCAGTCCTCGGCTAGTTCCATCAGTGCCATAGACCTGACACTCTGTTCATTTGGGGAACAACACGATCATATGATCCGTGGGAGTCCAATCGCAGGGATCGGCACCGATCAGCAATCCACGTGCCAAATTGTACAACGGAAAGCATGCAGTTTTATTATGGATATTACATTTATAACAAAGCTGTATTGTCCACAAGTCTGACAACCCCTTTACCAGCTATGGTTGCCCGAAGTTGACTTCAATTGGAAACTAAAACAGAGAAAATAGTCATCTCTCATCACCTGCAGAAACTGCTTTATCCTCCTCAGGTTGTGCTGGTAGAGGACATTGGATTCCTGTAGAAAGCGACTGTATTGCTGATCTATTTCTCCTAGAAGATTGTGGAAGACCAGGGTAGCATGAGACTCCTTACTGGCAGCGAAACCCCTGCAGAATACAAAGAGTTAACAGAGATTCTGCTCATCACATAATATAAGAAGTAGTTTAATCTGCAAAGCAGCCATGACCTGCCGGCCATGGATTTTCTGACATTGCTCAATAAACGCTTAGTACAAACGTCCAGTCGCTGGAGGATTCACTGGACTAGAGAGAGGACTGGACAGACAGACATCATAAGGCAGCATTCACACTGCAGTTGGAGTAAATGGATAGTGGCTAACATATTTGTTTCACAATGTAAAATGTTTCTATTTTTCCCAAAAGGTTTTGGCTTGGTTTGACTTTTGCAGATGCTTCTTCTCACGCAGACAGCCGAGAAATCCACCATGGAAGCAGCCGGATAGATCAGTGTCTCTCTGATTCACATTCTCCTAAGGTTGTGTTCACATGTTCAGTTTTTCAGATGCCGTTTTTGATGTCCAAACACATAATGGATTCAAAGTAGGAGGGCGAGCAGCACCTTTCAAAGATTTGTCTCAACCCATTATAATCCACGCCTGCTTTTGGCTTCAAAAACTGCATCTGAAAAACTGAACGTGTGGACGCACACTAAGCGGTTACAAACACTTGTTGAAGTCTGCTTAAATAAGTGTTTAACTAATAATTAAAATAAGAGGAACACACAAACAGACATCTGCTTATCTAACAGGTTCTCTGAAAATAGAACAAAGCAGCCAGCAGTGAGGACAGAAGCAGGGACAGGAGACAATTCAGGCTACACTTATCATGAAAACCTATTAGAAAAATGATTTTTCTGACACCTATAACATAGCCAATACAATAAGAATAAATAACACTACATACTCTAAAGATGGTCTACCATCTTCCAGTGATCTGTTATCTAAGAGAACATTTGCATCTTTACGCTTCTCTGTGCGCCAGGGGCGTGGCCATATGTCCGGGTGCTTCCGTTCTCGTCTTTCTAAATCACTGCCCTGCCACACAATGATCGGCATTTCCATGGAAAACGGGTAAACGGCCTTACTTTTTTGCTCTGAAAAATGGGCTACAGCTTATTTTAAAGGGGGTGTCTTATCCCCTTCCCCCATGAATAAAAATCCACATCAGGTCTTCACCTTTTGGATCATTCTCTCAAACCCCAAATTAAAATTGTACATTTTTTGTGACTCTCCTCCTCCTCCTGCCTTCAGCTAAGAGGATGGAGGGGGCACACTTCAAACGCCTATAAATTTAGTACCATTGCACCTAGAAAACACATACAATATAATGTAAAGATTGTGTTTCTAAGTGCCAAAGACAGATATCCACAGTGCAGTAGGAGCTGCATATGAAAATCACACTTCCAATTGTAACTTTAACAGTGAAATTCTATGATATCAAAGGATAGATCCTGCTCTTTAAAATGACACCAGAACAGTGTCTCAGGAGAAACATATACTATATTGCATAAGGATTGTCTTTCTAACCGCTAATGTCACAGAGATCTCCAGAGTCAGGAGTGGCAGCTGCATCAGACGCCCAATTGTAACTTTAACAGTGGATCTGTCTGTTTCTTGAGTGATATTTAAAAGGTAGATGCTCTCCTTTAAAATGACACCAGAACGGTGTCTCAGAGATGTAGACGTTTCTGACCAGGACTTATTTTTTGGAGAAGCACGGTAGCATATATAGCCACAACCATGGATTGCATTCACATTTGTCATCTTATTGACTACCCCCCTCTCAAAAGGTGACCCTCTGTATGATCAGGGAATGGTCTCAAACCATACAGGTTTATTAGCATTATGAGCATAGTGAAAGGAATTTCTTATGAAATTGGATTTGTATGATATATGATGCTGTATACATGTGTAGCAGGCACAACATCTCCAGTGTTTTGGGGGATAATTGGGATTATGAGCCCCTGCCGCTGTCCTAACAGGCAACATCTGGATTTCCCCTTTTAACTTCTGCAGTAACTTAACGAAAACTTTATCATTAAGAAGAAAATTTCTGCAAGTCAAGGAAAGCTATTGTGGCCAGATTGTGTTCTTTGCTTCCTTCTATCACACAGAAGCCCGGCACAAACATCTTAAATCATGTACTAAAAACCAGGGCACATTCTTGTCACATTAACTGGGGAGAAGAAGCTGCCAAGCAACAACACACCGTGTAAAAGTCTATTGAAACAATCCAGGAGTCCGGCAATCACAGTTTGGGGTCTTCTGGAACTTTTTGGCCGACTTGAAACAACCCGGCATCCAATTTTTTATATTAATTTTAAAAAACATGTTCTAAGTTTTTAATGGGTCGGTTCCACAGTCCATTAAAATAACATCCATGGGCACTGACCCCTTAAGAAGTATTGTATTTAGTGCTCTATATGTACAAAAAAATACAGGGCACATGTCCATTTTTCAGTCTCACTTGCATCTAGCCTTTGTCTCAGCGATCAGACCTCCACCACTCATCACAATTACTATTTAAAGGAAATCCACTATAAATTCACTATCTTCTTATAAAAGTGTTACCCTCCTTTCTTTCAAAATGAACTTTCAAAATAGGTTAATGAGCCTGAAGGGCTCTGGGGGTGTTATCAGAGCACCTTTATGCAGACACTTCACAAGGTGTTACACAGTTTTCCTTCTCCCTGCTCCCTCAGCACTTCTCCCCTCCCCTCCCCTCCCACAGCCCAATGTCATCTCATTGCAGCAGAGGAAGATTCTGCACACAGTGGGAGGGGAGAAGTACTTTTGCTCATCATGACAGGCCGCGAAACTGCAGCACAGAAGGGCTCTGGTAACACGCCATCCCCAACAGCCCTCATTAGCATAATATAAAAAGTAGATTTTAGAGGCCATGGATAACAAATATAAGAAGATTATCACAGTCCCAGTACCTGGATCTATGAGCAAGTGTTCCTGGTTTATCAGGATGGGTCTGGATGGTAGATTTCTTTTAATAAAAGCTTTCATTTTTTTAAATATATTTAGACCTAAGTTACAGCAAGTCATGACAGAAAATAGAGGTGTGTGTCCTGTGAAATACTTAAGCTGCCGCTCACCAATCTTGGCTCTCAATCCACGGTGCGAGAAACTGGCGTAGCTCCATGGGGAAGCTGTCGCTGTACAACTGGTGCAGCTGCTCCAGGTATCTGGTGTCCAGCTGTTGTAACTGGTTCCATTGCGTCATCTTGAAGCACGGAGCTCTGGGGGGAAAAAAAGAAAGAAAAACAAATGAGAAAAACATATGTTTTCAACCCAAAACAAAAAACAAATTTCTGGGCAAAAATTAATCTCAGCACTGCCTCATGACTAGTGAAAAAATACATTAAGGGAATCCTGGATCCAGTTTCGACCATAATAAACTGCAGCCGTGTTAGGTATTGGCTGTATAGAGCTGTGTATTCATAGCCATCGAGTCCACAACCATCATTTATCTGACTTTGACGGCAAACCAGAGCTATAGGATACCAGCAACATTGATTTGACCAAACGTTACAGGTTGGGGACGCTCATTATGGTAATGGATGTTTTATGCTGTAGAGTTAAACTTTTACATAGCTCAGAAGTACATAAGACACAAAACTAGACTGAACTGGCACCAGTGGAAGGGGGGTCCAATGTATATGAATGGGTAGAAGGGAGCCCATGTTACATCTGCACGAGGGCTTTTGCTGCTTTGCTCTGTTACACAAGCGGAATGGCCAAAAAACCGAGTTAGTTCCACTGTTAAACAATGGTATCACCAGAACCCAGAAGTTGCCTTAAATTATAAGGGGGGGGGGGGGTGTTATTGAGCTTATTTTCATCTGGTCGACACTAAAAATATGGTGGAAAGTTGTTCTAGATTAAATCAGAGCAAAAGACGAGGGGGCACTGTCTCTGTCTGGAGAAATCAAGGTTTAATTACCAGAGGTGACAAGGCTTTTTTACTATGAGAACGGTCAATCTGTGGAATAGCCTGCCTCAGGCGCTGGTCACAGCAGGGACAGTAGAGAGCTTCAAGAAGGGTCTAGATGCCTTTTTACAACTAAATAACATTGATGGTTATGTTATATAGAATTGTTTCCCCCAAATCCCTTCCTCATCCCATCCCTACATTGGTTGAACTAGATGGACATGTATAACCTATGATCAGAATCTACGAGGTAGAGGTGAAGTTAGCTTTACTTCTGAAAATACAAATCTCCAAGACGCTTTCACTTTCCTTTCTAGAGATACACATTCACGACGATGAAACCGCACAGACAGATCACACCACATCTGTAACAGCAGGGACCCTCCGCTATATTCAGCGGAAACTCAATTCTCGTAGTTAAAGTGCTGTGACAAGTATTTGTTTCCTTCCAGATCTCTTCTATTTTTGCCTACGTGTCACAATTTAAGTAACACAAACTTTATTTGAAGTAAAAGTTTGTGTAGAGAAACCAATTTTTTCAGGGGGGGGGGGGCACGGATGGTATAGAAAACTTAATCAACAGTAAAATTAAAGGAAATGCACATATTAAACAAAAGTTTTGGAAAAAAGATCTGTTTTGACACAGTCACTGTTTGCTGCCAATGAATGGAAATGTTCTCGATGACATCCCGTGGCTGCAATTGCTTTAAATGCCTAACGATTCTCACAGCTGCAGGTTTGCTACAATGTAACTTAGAGACTTTTGAAACTTCTGTTGCTTTTTCCTTAAACTCTATGAAACCCCAGCGATAATGTTACCATTCCTAGACCATAACTGATGGATTTTTAGCTGAAACATATTTTTGGAATAGGGTCTAAAAGGTTTTGCAGCATTTAGCATTTGCAGCTTTATGGTGTCACAGTTCATAACAAGCTGCTCCGTGCCCAGGGCGACTTCCTTTAGGCCACATTCACAAAAAGCAACACACGTACATCCACTGACATTAACTATTAATGATTAAGTTGCTTTTAAAATGTGATCCAAACGCAATCTTACTTCAATAGGTGATCGCAGAAGTCGTCTGTGCATTGCGTTTGGTAACACAATGCAAACGCCACATGTGAACATGGCCGTAAAGGAGCCCTCTTCCAGCTAGGTCTCCGGACCATCACCTCGATTTTCTTAAGCTGGCATATTATCAAATGACAGTCTTTAGTAAAGACGCCCTGGTGAATGGCGTTCTGTGGCTCGCTATAGGCGGTGAAAGCCTTTTTTGGTAAATTCATCTTTTTTTTTTCTTTTACCCCTACTGCAAAAATATCCCTTTTACGTAAAATGTAGACAAAAGGGCTCAAAAACTTAGAAATCTATCATGACATTCCATATTAAAGAACCTAAAACGAAAAAATTGCCATATTTGTACAGTGTACATTTGTCATCCTTCTACATGGCCTCACATAGTTGGCTGAAACCGATACAACAGGCACCAAAACAAACTGATCGTCACCATCACCCCTCCTCCAGGTCACGGATCTATTCCATCACAAGGAAGCACATGGCTACAGGGTTATAACAGAGGTCGTCTTGTACACATGCAGCATGGTCAGGTCCACGAGTCCTAGGAATACAGGCTCCACTGCATTTTTTATAGCGCGTCCCTGATACACAACTTCACAACGGAGACACAATTTACAAACAAAGATTGGAAGAAGCTCTTGATTTTTACAGCCAAAAATAAGTTATCACACAGAAACAGAAACTAAGTCAGAGGTTCCTTCTTATCCTACAAATCTGAATCCAGGAGGACAGAGAACCACCTTAAATACTTTTACAGAATCTTTGCTGAATTCTAGAAGACGACAGCAAACCATCCTGCAGGGCACAGCTCACCCGCCAGTCCTGGGCTCGCCCGCTCACAAGCCTGGGGGGCACTTGATCTCCAGCCTATACAGACAATAGCGTCAGCAGAGTCCTGGCTGTATACTGAACCGAAAGCAGGGAGATGCAGGTTCCTGGTTCCAGATTTAACCAAGTTCAAAGGCTTCCAGTAAGAGGGGAGGAGGAGTCTGCCGGTAATCCATGTACACAACAGGATAAAAATGCTGCTGGGCTGGAAAATACACATTACTGCTGCCGTCACCCAATAGCCAGAAGCCTTTATTACTCCTATCCGCACACATTTATAGGCTTAACGTGACAAAACTGGCAGCAGACGACTATATACAACAAGCAGAGGCAAAGCCACTATGTAAAGATACTTTCAGTTCATTTTTAGGTTGTCTATAAGCCACAGCAGTAGATAAACAATAACATTATTTCGGCCCAGTTCACACCTGTGTTCTGCAGGTTCCCTTCCATTTTGTTATTAAAAGCGGGGAAAAAATAGCGCAGCGGTCCTCATATTTTTTCCCAAACTATAAATAACGGATGAGTAACAGATGAACTTGAAGTTTATGAGGAACGAATGGAAGTTCGTTTTAAGAGGATACTAAAAACAAAACAAGTAACAGAAAGCCCCCAATGTAGGTGCAAACTGGGACATAGTTGTAAATAGGATGAATAAATTCTAGAGTAAATATTATTATTATTATTATTAATAGTAAATTCTGATTATAGAGGACCTGTCAGGTCGATTTGGGACCCTAAACCAATTTCTGTTCCTTTGTAAACTTTAATATTCACTTAGATGAACCACATTGGACTCGAATCTTCAGAACCAGTGCTGGCGCCTCCTTTTCCGTGGCACCGTGCATGCACCATACCTATGTACTTGAGCATGGGTGTACTGCGCTGCCATCACTTACCACAATGCGCTGACACCAATGAACGCAGCGAGCATAAGTTTATCGCTGAAAAAAATAAACTAGTGTTACCCATCTCCTACCATGTATCCCTACTACACAGGACCTGTTATCACTGACCTGATACACTCAGCTGGTGACTAAATTGATCTCTGGTGCGAGTCACAAATATGTGCGCGTATAGCCTTAAGAGCCTTTGGAGGGGCTATTTGACTTCCCAATTTCATTGCCTGCTGATATAACGTATGATGTCATGAATTCTTATAAAACTGGAAGAAAACGTGATGATAAAACCTCTATTTTATCCGCCTCTTTCTTGTCCTCAGTGTTCCTTATATGGGGGTGAATAATCACGACACTTCACTGCAAACAATGTGCTGCAGAGCCCACTCCATGTACAAACATTACCCAAGGACATTGTGTACTCGGTGTCCTATTTACCAGCAAACACTGGACAAGTCACCTGTGTACCCGAGCAGGGAATATCCAGGCATAAATCTGCTGCCACCTACAGAATAATAGGACCAGGAACATATAGACCGAGAGAAGCCAAGTTACAGTACAGTCAGATGTACTAATATATACAGAGCCAGCACTCACTATAGTCGGTTCTTAGGAAGGTCAGATTGAGGAGTCCACACGTGGCACCCCACTGACCTCACTGCATGAGCGGTACTTCTACTTTACATGCCAGGGACATAGGTGCTGTCCTAACTGAGGACATTGCATTGGAAACAATTACTGTCCATATTGGACAAAGACACTCCAACTATGTAATAAAACGGGTAGGTATGCAAATTCTCTATAATAGGGTGAAATAAATGTGTATAAAGTGTAACTAAATCTTTCAGGAGACTTGATTTGTCCGCAGAAATGAACAGAGAAGGAACATTAAGCAAAGCCGCATATCTGTGCAGTTTTCTGCTCTTTCTCCTGTAGCAAGCAGTGCGTCCCTCCACTACAGATATATAAGGTGGCTAATGATTAACTCTTTTCATACCTTGAGGAGAATATCCCCCTTAAAAAGGGGTTGCCTAGGCTTTAGTAGTTTTATAGATTAATAGAGAGGGGTGCTGTGAAAACAAAAGGAAAGCTATACTTGCATCGCTATTATCCAGTGCTGTGTCAGCGCAAGTCTCTGTACGTATACAGTGTTGCAGCAGTGACATGTCCACAGCCAATACCCAATCCATGTACCGCCTGTGCAGCAAACACCCACAATCGGTGTTAACCATTAACATGCCTCCACCAAAGCCATCTTGGGCCAGATAGTCAGCGATCCCTCCACCCCTGTGACTTAATTAGGGGGCAGAGATCCCCAGCCTGCCATGCGACATGATGTATAATACTGTGCTAGTTTCACACTGATCTGTAAGATCTATAGTAGTAATGCATTATATGTTAAAATTGATCAGAGGGTACTAGAATCCTAGGAGGGTCCAAATATCCAGTAAATAAATAAAAAAAAATAAACCCTCATACAGCTTCGAGCATGGAATAATAATAAATAATAATAATAATAAAAAATGTATTGAAAGTAGGGAGTGAATAATGGAAATGCAAAAACGAAAAAGGGCTGTGTCCTAAAGGGTTTAATAACATATATTATAAAGTTTACTATTATAATCACCACTACTGATTTCTAATTTTGTGCCAAAATCTTAGTCGCGCTTTAAAACAGAACAGTCATCATGGCTCTAACATAAGCGACACAACAATCACATCCCTGTTGGAATATTTATTTCCTATCCATCTCTGCATTGAAAATATATTTCTTGTTCATAACAAATTAAACATGACAAAACCCTGGGTGAAAGGCACAACCCCTCCCAATCTGTACCAGTATGACTTATGGAAGGGACGACAGCTCATCGGGAGGATGGAGGTAATGGATTGTACGGGTCACTTTGCATTCTGGAGACATAATGGAAGCAGAAGAAACCTGATCTGTGAATATTCTCCCACCCTGTGCCCCTGGAGATATAATGTATACTGTACGAGACATGAAGCCTGTCCACAGCTTTACCACTGCCTTGTAGCTATAGGTAGAGATGAACAGAAATGTGGCTTTAATGCAGGATGAGGACAGAGCACACTAACATCACAATAGGATGGTAAACATTTGTTACACAAGTTAAAATATAAAAATAAAATGAAACATTATCATAACAAAACAAAACAGGGTTATTATAGTGTGTATGGTGTCCTTCATGCATGTTCTGGCATTAATAATGCAGGCCCAGATGCTGTTATTCCATTCTGACAGACCACTGGGGATGGGCTACCGATATCCAAATGTTAACCAAAGCATATTTGGTAACCCAGGTCTTCACTCATAACTCACTGGACTGGGTAGACTCAAATAAAATTGGGTAGAGAAGAATAAAATTGGAGATTTCCTATACCAAGATAAATGTCAACCCCCACGGGGGCAGCTTCGCGTAATGTCCCTGAAAAGCCATTATCTACATATAATATTATATGTCATACATAGAAGGGCTGAGCTTAGAGCCAAATACAGCACCTTCCATGCAGACGCACTGTGTAGTAACCTCACCGGTCTCCTCCGCGCAGAGGATCCCTCCTGGATACAAGGAAAACTCCAACACACTTTATCTACATCCAGCAACAGGACAAGATTCACTGGGCTTCTTAAGGACCATTATTTCCAACATTCTCCATAACGTGACAGCTTTAAAATGAGCAACGCGTTTCAAACACACAATGTGTCTTCGTCATGCAGACGCGGACTAGTCAAAGTGCTCATCGAGGGCAGTGCCTACAGCGGGCATGTGAGCATCAGCCATGGAAGAAGGTGGCCTGGTCTGGAAAGATACAATAACTTCCGTGAATACATCAAGATCAGGGATACCTATTCCTGGCAATGGTTTCGCCAAATGAAGCCTCTTTTAAAAGGATAATGGGCCCTGCCACAATGCAAAAACTTTCTCTGGAACAATGAGAGGAACAGGACGAAGAGTATTACAAGTCAACGCAGGTCGATCATTGATTAGATAAACTAAGAAAAACAATGTATGAAAGACCTGCCTAGCAACTTGAAGGGAACCTGTCATCAGGAGACCTTTTTCTGACTGCCCCCCCCCCATGTCCCCATAGAGAAGAGTGTGAAAGAGTTGTGTCCCTAGTCCCATCGTAGTGGCCTGTGAGGAGTAGGGCAGACGTGTATGACACCCTGAGGGGGGAAGCGGTGGGAGGGAGTAGATATGGGGGACATGGGAGGATTTTTTAAAATTAATTTAAATTTATGCATGACTGAGTGGTTTCCTGAGGGTGGAGGAGAATCCACTGCTCACTGGCCACTCCCATGGGACTAGGGACACACCTCTGCATACAGAAAGGTCAATTGGAGCTAACTTATCTTTTTTTCGGAAAAAGACAATTTTACTATGGCATTGTGTATATTATTCTCTATGAGCACATGTGGGGGGGCAAGAAAAAGGGTTCCTGATGACAGGCTCCCTTTAACAAGAAACCTTGGTCCCAGATACCAGAGGGCACCTTCATAGGCTCGGGTGGCAGCCCTGCCTTGACATGCCCAATTTCAGGTAGGTGGTTTGGTCTTGGCTAATGGGCAAAGTGTCTGGAAGACTCCTATCTTCCTCTACCTCCAGAGTATTTTATAGACACACTGTATGTCTGACTTCAGACTGGGGGATGGGATGTAGAAACATTATAAGATAGAGAACGCTAATGGCCGGTGATGCACCAGACGTCTTTGATAATAAAGCAGTAGAGAGTTATTGCTTGTGAAATCTCTCGCGTGGCCTTCCAGTCTGCAGCAGAGCGCATGAATAATGTAGGACAAGCTCATCTGCATCAATACTCCCATCATCTGCATGTGTTAGATTACATTTAGATTTTGCCTACATCCTGAACAATCTGGTATGAACCGATGGTCAGCTACATGAAGAATACCAAGAAAACTTCTTGCCAGAGGGGTTTAACCTTAAGTAAATGCTGTGACGGCCTGACATGGGCCATATTCACACTTCGGTACTTATAGACTCCGATTCTCATGTTCACTGGGGTTTAGACTTATCCCCTTCAGAGAGAATAGGAATAAGTGCTATTAGTGAGAAAACCCCTTGATCTACTAGTTCCCAGAAGACATCCTTATTGGAATATATTAATGCCTACACCTATGAAAACACCCAAACCCTGACCCTAAAGACTTTTTATATGAATATATTACCAAATCTGTAATTACCGAGATGATCATTCTCCATTCTATGGCCAAGTCTTACAGCAGCAGAAGCTATAGTGGTACCAGGCCGTCATGGCCGCTTCTACTCTTCTTCTTATTACTAAAGAAACACAATTCTTGAGCTGCAAACCACAATGATGTGTGATAAAACAAGTGCTAAACAAAAATGTCACTATACACCCAGTCCCCCAAATGTAGAACTTATCCTTCCACTTTTCTGCACAGCACCATGTGTTATGTCTTATAAGTTATAAAAAGAGTAATGGCCGAACAAAATGAGAAAATAAAAAAAAACAAAAACTATTCCCAAAATACAGTGAAAGGGCTTTCATACAAACACTTTGTAGAAGATGAAAATTCTGTGTGACATAGGAGAACTTTTTCACCAAGTACCAGAACCACCAAAGCTCATACTAAATTCTCAAAACCCACCTTCAGAATCTCACATCGAAGCAGCGGCTTCCAGGCCGTACACAAGTATCTGCAAGGCAAAGGGGAAAAAAAACAAAAAAAAAACCCCCTAAAACTCCTACACGTAGTTATAGTATACTTAACTATACGTCATCTCCAATGCAGGCTGTAGGTGGCCACAAATGTCAAAGAGCTACACAACATTCTAGATTTCTCCCCATTAAAAGAAATCTACCACCAGGATGAAGGACTGTAAACCAAGCACACTGACATACAGGTGTGTGCCCCCTCTGGCAGGATCTGCTCTTCCTTTAGCTTCTTATGCGCATATTATTATGCTAATGAGTCTGAGGGACTCTGTATTCCGTATTCAGGTGTAAATGGAGCCTGTAGCCCCTCAGACTCAGTGTAATTTTCAAAGCCTTTTTTTCTTAAAAAAACAAGGGCATAAGAAGATTAAAGAAGAGCAGGTCCTGCCAGAGGGGGCACATACCAGTAATGTCAGTGGGCTTGGTTTACAATCCTTCATCCTGGTGGTAAATAGGAAACCATAAAAATCCATCCTGATAAACCAGGGACACTTACTCATAGAGACAGTGGTCATCTTTTTAAAATGTGTTATTCATGGCCTCCTTATTTAAAAAAAAAAAAAAAAATTAACTTTTATAATTATGCTAATCGACCAGAAGGGCTTTGGAGGGTGTTACCGTGTTTTACAGGCTGCTACACTGTGTTGGAGCACTTCCCCACCCACTGTGTGCAAAAACTTCATCTGCTGCAGTAAGATACAGCACGGAGAAAAAAAAACCAAAAACTTAAAACTAAAGAAAATTGTGACCATATATCGATGACTGCCCTTTCATATAATACAATCCTATAGTCTCGATCCTTTCTCTAGATGACTGTGTCATTGCTGACATTATTAGGTTCTGCCCAAGTTGAGAGACAAGAGAGGAAAGAGGAAAGCAGAGGAGTTTCCGTCAAATGGACGTAGATTTGTCAACAGATACAACTTGTTACCATGAGAAAACAAGGAAACAGATAAATCGGTTTCTATCAAGGAAGAAAGTCCATTACCTATTTAACTCTTTCAGGATTGCCATGGGCTAGCAAACAGAATGGCCACAACAGCATAGAAGATGTGATTTCTACACATCCAGCAGTAATTCAGTCCTGTGTGTACCTGGACCAAGGGACCCTGCTCAGACCGGGACATGCTCTACTAAACGTCTTGGTGTTGGATTCTGCCTTCATGTAAACCATTGTCTACTCCCAGACGCATCTGTAGAAAACAATACAGAACACACAAGACAGAGGTCGCTGGTGATTCCCCAGTGATGTCATCACACGACCCAGACGTCTTTATTCTGTAAACACTAGAGCCATGCTGACTAATAGCGGCCCATGTGTGGTACGTGCCGACATGCAGTCCCAGGTCTCTTACATCATGAGGAACCACACAGGCATTCTCTATTTGAGGTCAAAATTCTTATTTCTTCCCCCGAAACCACTACAGACTCTATGATATACTGATATTCTACAGCCACAAGAGTGACTACAAACTAAATTGTGCAATGGATCTCTGCATCAATGGCTACATCCGTACAATATGCCATAAACTACTGACAGTTGTGGGTCTCAGCCCTTGGACCTGCGTCTATCTTCAGAGCAGGGCATGTGACTGACTACTTGGCTATTTTCAGAACAGCTAAAATAGCGAATGGAGAGACTTGTGCACTCACAACCCCTCTCTCATTCACCTGTAGCGAGGCCCCCTAGCACACGGATGGGTGCAGAAGAGGGGTGGACGCTGACCACCCCTCCATTCTCTATAGAAAACAGAGCAGCCGAAATCCAGGGCAGCCGGGGCTCAGAGGTTCAGTGCTGGGGTCCTGGGTTCAAATCCCACCCAGGTCAACATGTACAAAGAGTTTGTATGTTCTCTCTGTGTTTGCGTGGGTTTCCTCCGGGTCCTCTGGTTTCCTCCCACACTCCAAAACATACTGGTAGGTTGATTTAGACTGTGAGCCCCATTGGGGACTGATCTGGCAAGCTCTGTGCAGCGCTGCCTAACCTGTGTGCGCTATAGAAAGGAATTATTATTAATCAGGCAAATAGGACATGTCATCTTTTGCGGAGCGGTTGCCCACCGAGATCAGAGCTCAGTAAGACAAAGTGTGCTCACCGCTCCGTGACCTGGTGCCCTAGACCTGGCCACAACAGCAGTAGTGTGCACGTAGCTTCAGACATGGTGTAGTCTTAGCCACTTGCACACAGACAATGGAAAACAAGCAGGAGAGCAGTGAATATATTATAGAGCAGATGGAAGTTGTTATTTGAGATTTTCCTCTCTGGGACTCTGGCTCAGGCATCTGGCAGGGAGCCACCAGGTAAAGTTTCACTTTATTTCAAACACAAAATAACACATATTTTGCATATGCAGTACTTGGTCTATAGCAACCCGTCTCTTGAAAAATAGCACCCTGGTGACAGGTTGCCTTTAAGCTACCAGCCTTTCCTTTCTAGAATCCCCTCTTATGTTAAATCTCCTCCAAATCATATTCAATAAGCTGTGTAGAGTCATATTTTCTATGAGATGAGTCAAGTTTGGAGGTTGCAGGGGGAGTCACTTGAGATGTTTCTATATGCAGAAACGCGGGGTTCATTTACCAACGCTCGTGCTGCTCACTTCTGTCGGACTGTGCACCGTTTTCGGGGCTTGAAAAGGTATTTAAGAAGTGTCTGTGCCCTTTTTGTGGCAAAGGCAGCCCGACTGATTTGGACTGAGCGCGGGATTTAACTTTCAAATTGTGTTGCAAGCCCAAGCACTTAGACGGACCACTAAAAAGATGGTGAACTTTGTTGGACTTGAGCGGGGAAGCCACACATTCATCATTTTGGGCGCACGATCTTAGTGAATCGCCGAACGGTGCATTATAGTCAGACAATGCACTTTCTGTGAACTCCGGTAACCGGGTAAGTAAATGTACCCCATGGTGTCACAAAATGTAAAGTAAGAATTTCATCTTTAAGATCGAAGGTTTGGGGGGGATCTGTGATTTACAGAACGGGAGCCGGATTCCATTTTTATTATTGTTATTTTATTTTTCATGCATCTTTGCATCAGTTTTGCAGATTTGAGGATTAAGAAAAGTGAAGCAATCGGCTCATCCAAAAAGCTAAAAAAACATAGCTGCAAGCAAGACTAGGGAACATCTGCTATTCAACTCTAGAACGAGCAGTAAAAAAATCTGATAATATTGTTTTTTCGACTACCTATAGCAGTAATTTCCATCAGATAACTAATATCATTAAGAAATATTTACCAGTCTTAACGGCTGATGACAAAATAAATAAAATTCTACAACAAGGGTGCAAATTCATATCAAGAAGGGCATGTACTATTGGTAACATCGTATCTCCCTCACTATACCTTGCATATGAGAAAAAGGAGAAAAATACTTGGCTAAATACAAAAGGCTCATTTAAGTGTGGCATGAATAGATGTAACAACTGTAAATATATGAAAAAAGTTCTCTTCAGTTCATAGCAGTAATACTAATAACATTTGTTCTTTTATAAACTGCAACACATGTTATGTTATTTACCTTGTTACCTGCGCCTCTTGCAACATACAATATGTTGGTAATACTATTCGTCCTCTGAAAAAACGCATCAGTGACCATATCGCAGACGGTTCAAATTTTAATGACAAACATATCTCTAGTTTATCTAAACATTTTTTACAGACACATGGAGGTGATATGTCATCTTTTTCAGTTATTGGCATTGAAAAGATAAGAACTTCGGTTAGAGGAGGAGATAGGGAACGGAAGCTCCGCAATCGAGAGGCTTTCTGGATCCTCAACCTCACAACAAGAAGCCCTAACGGTTTAAACAATAGAACAGACCTAATGTACCTATACTAATATTGCATTATCTTTATAACCCCAACTATTTATGTTCTTTCTACTATCTGATAATACACAGTTTGGTTTCTAGTTATACACATGCGCAGTGGTGATCCGCTGATGCGTGAACGTTGAACAATTAATGGCATGGTTATCACCTGGTATGTATTTCCTCTTGTGCTTTTAAAAGTGTGCGTCTCACATGTATTGTTAGGACCATGACTAAGAATGTAATATAATCATTCGAAACGCGTAGGTCTTTTTGGGTCTCCGGACCGTATGTCTTTTTTGTCTTTTTTACGAATGGATTAAATAAACCTTTACAGATTTTTTTATCAGTCTATTTGAAACTTGGAGTGCTGGATTTGTTCATCTTTTGGATTCTTGGTTTGTTGCTGGTGATCAACACAGCTTTCTTCATCCGAGCACCCTCCACCACAAGACTATGGACTCTATATATCGGTGCATTCGTAAGTGAGCTGACCCTTCCTTTTTTCTTTTGTCAATCGGCACATGTCCCTGCTTTGGATAGGTTTATACTACTTGTATTCCTTAAGAAAGAAAGAAATCTGAAGAGAGGACAGATCCTCAGTATATGACTTACAGAACATATGTTGGTGGTACTGGCTGGACCTGAAGTCACAGCTGTATAGCCTTCTATGATGCAGCCGGGCACTGCCCCTCCATGCCTACCGTCCTGAAAGCAGGATTACAGTGCGGACAATGGTCTGCTGTGGCTCTGACAGCTTCGATAACGCAAGTTACAGTCCTTGGACGTGGTACAGTCTAGAGAACTACACGTCAGCAGTGTTTCCAAATACATCTGCCATAGACCTACTATAGAAGACACATGAATAAAAGAAAGTGTTCATCATGGCTGCAAAAACTTATACCCAGTGACCTAATGGCTGGCATTGCTATTTCACAGTACTGGTGCCATCGGTTTCAACCAGAAGTAAACAGAGTGAATATTCAGCCAGTGTTTGCAGAAGTCTTCTCCCTTACTCCAAAAATATCCTTGGGTTGATGGGTAATCCCTGTAGAACTGTGCCTTCATTCATCAGACTGCGTTCTATCAATGGAGAGTGGTTATGTGTAATCCTCCTATCCATGGACAGCCAGGACCAAAAATGACTCGTTCTTGATTCTTTTTGTTCTTTTTATCCATTACCATTCATACAAACCCTAATAGTTCAGAGTCCCATCATGTTCTTTACTACACAGTTTGCAAAATAAGGACTCACGTTTCGACACTTGGTCTGTCTCCTGGTCTCCTAGTGTGATGGAAGGAATGACAGGGACAGGGGCTCTATGAGAAGGCTACTTTTATCCTTTTATGTTTTCATCCTCTTTTAAGCTTTAACATACAGGCAGTCCCCAACTTAAGGGCATCTAACCCCAAATTACAGACGGACCTTTCTGCCTATTGTGTCCTCTGGTGAAGCTCTCTGGATGCTTTGCTTTAGTCCCAGGCTGCAATGATCATATCTAAGGTGTCTAATGAAGTTATATCGATAATTCAATTGTCACAGGGACAATTTTTTTTTTGTCTGGAGCAACAATTATAAAATATACAGTTCTGACTTGAATACAAATTCTTAAAAGGATACCTACCACCAGGATGGAGGATTGTAAACCAAGGATCTGCTCTTTTTACAAAAAAGGCTTAAAACTATGCAAATGAGCTGGAGGGGCTCTGAACTCAATAGGTGCCAATTTGCATAATTTTACGCTTTTTTTTTTTCTTAAAAACAAGGGCATAAGAAGCTTAAAGAAGATCTTGCCAGAGGGGGCACACACCAAAATTTCAGTGCTTGGTTTACAATTCTTCATCCTGGTGGTTGATGTCCTTTATGTACAAACCTAAATAACTTATCTTATAAGTAACCCCAGGGCTGCTTGTATTCCCTGTTAGACAACACGTTTAACACATTTCTCCATAGTATAACATATTTGTATCCTATTTTTAGTTTGGTTTAGTAGAACCAGAAGAGATCCAGTCACTAATAACATGGACCCTAAAATATTTCTGTTTTATGTCTGTCTGATTATGGCTTTAGTCATTGAACTTAAGGGTATTTTTCTCAAATTCAGCAACATCTGAAAAATAACACGGCTGAATGACTCAAGTAGGAAACATTGGATGATGGTAAGAATTCTACAGAAATAGGCTAATGTATGTCTATGTATGTCTATATCTGATCAGAGAGATGAATGCAGTCTTTTGTTCAGTGTATAAGATCCAGGTACAGTATGTACCACTCATTCTCACACTATATTCCATGTAAAGAAACGTAGACACAACCTTCAGGCAGGAAACGTTCATGTCCAAGAATTCGATGACCACCAAGAAAAACCAATGTCTGATACTCGGCTTCCTCTGTGGGTGAACAACGCACCTGCTACCCTACAAACCTAAAAAATAACACTCGCTGGTGGTAGAGAGGCGAGCAAGTCTGCAATACTCCAGACATCCCCCACATAGGTCACACATATCTCCTGTCTGTGGACGGTCCATATAAAGATAAGATAAAGAACAGATCTCCAACACACACAAAGCACAAGATAATCATAAACCATATACAAGGTAAAACGCGTGGGAACATCACATTACTACCAACAATGCAAGCAGAGGATGAGCTCCAGAAATAACACGGATGATCCCGACCTGCAATTCCCAGTCCGTCTAGACCATTAGCGCAGATCAATACATGATGGCATTTTCCATATGTTCCCGGGACATAGTGATTACTCTGCTATTATACACTTATGTCATATTACAGCAGCACAATACATGTCCTCCGTCTCACACAACCCACGGTCACATTCCTCCCATCCAATGATTGATGCAGATAAGGTTTTTAAGCGAATTATATCATTGGGTCTGAGATAATTAAATAGACGATCCCTCGGGGTCAGGCAGGGAACACAGTCTGATGAGCGGCAGAGGGTGCACGCCTTTATGGAGATTGCATCCAACAAAGAATCACAGTGACATCCAGCTGTTGAATATCTACAACTCCTAACATGTTGGGAACCTGGGAGTAGTAGTTTTTCGACAGACTGGCAGCCGGTGGATAAAGACTGATGCATTACAGCCATCTGATCGCTGCCAAGCACTAATTCACTTATGTTCTGCATTTACATAGGGGACTGTATAAATGTATGTGATGCTGCAAACAACCATGGCGGTATTATATATACATTATATTTTATCAGATCAGATGGCACAGACAATTAGATGAGCCCAAGTGAGGTGTGCCATCCACCAGTCACATCAAATATGTACATTATGGGACACTACCTTTGTATAATGCATGTATTTTTATTCACTCCGAATAAAGTGGATACACCTATGTCACGTAAAAGGCAAAATTCACAAAAAATGTCATCACATGAGTGTGTACAATGGACCTAAATGTTGATACCAAGATCTATCGAGATGTCTGCCATTAGACCAGACACAATATGACAGCATGCTACATTGTTTTGTCCGGTATAATCTGCCACATCAAGCTTTCCCCTACACTCAGGAAAGGAGATTATCTGCTGATCGTGGGGGTTTCAGTGACCCTAATGGATGATGAGAATTGGGGTACATCATACACCCCAAATGAATAGAGAAGCTGGTTGAACATGCACCAATGTGCTCTATTCATCTCTATAGCGATGACAGAGGTAACCCAGTACTTGGCTACTAGCATCAGTCCCCTATACAGAGAATGGAGTGGCATGGCACATGTCCAACCGGACCCTCCATTCATTTAGGGTACAATGGCCCCCATTAGTTTCATAGTTTATACGGTTGAAAAAAGACACTTGTCCATCAAGTTCAACCGAGGAAGGGTAGGGATTGGATGAGGAAGGGATTTAGGGGAAAATCCCTTCCTTGTTTCTTGTGATCTGTGATGGTCCCACCACTGGTTCCCCCACCAATCAGCAACTAACCCCCTATCCTGTGGGTAGGTGATAACTGGACATCCCCTATAACTGGATATTAAACAAAAGTCAGATCAAAATATTAGAAACTTCAGTGCTCCCCCCAATCACCTTTCATTTATGTGTCCAAAAAGATCCTGACCCATATTTTCAATGGACTCTATTGACCCAACTAAACCAAGAGACAAGAAGAACTTTCTGGTTGTTGAATTGTATCAAATAGCGATACAGAGTGACAACAAAACAAGCCTATAACAAGGTACAAAAACAATAAATGTTACCTTTACTTTTGAGAAATATCAAGTTAACATTTGCCCCACCTGTGTGCCATGTAAGGACCCCTTGCCAACAATCGTATGAGTGGTACGAGCGGGTCGACATCGGACAGAAGTCGTACAGAACTCTGACTAATGGATAGTTTATTGTCCTGTGCGCATATCAGATTTTTTTTTTTTTACAGTCAAATGATCCAATCTGAGAAAAACACAGGAGGTTCTGATTGGTAATATCTGCCTGAAACTAAAAAAAAACGGATGGCACTGGGAAGACGTCGTAGTGTACCCTGTTTTTCATGCATGCGTCTTAGAAATAGCTCAGAGCTGTGAGATTGGACACAACGCGGATGATGCTAGGACTACAAAAACGGATTGTTGGATAGCGTGAGGACTGAAATCTGACCAAAATCGTACAATTCAACACTCGGGTGCAACTGGCCTTAGGTAGAAGTCACATCTAATAGATACCAAACTCCCTACGACTAATGGGGTCTGTCCTGCACGGTCCCCTTCTATGAGATTCACCGCTTATTCCGTCTTTCCGCTTCTCCGCTAGAGACATCCATGAAAGTGCTAGATCTATAACGTCATCCTGTAAGCTTGAAGAAAATGTTTTCTCATTGACACAAAAATAGTGTCACGGTCACCGTGTTTATTAAAGAGGCAATATAAACAATAGAAAGAGAAAATATTAGATGTAACTGGATCCTAAAGGCTGGTGATGAGAAGAAGTAATGGTATGGCCCCGTCAGGGGTGATCCTAATCGCTCGGGGCAGGAGGCAAACTATATAATTAGAGGACCCTCGAGTGGGTTCTTCATGGAATGCCCCCCACTAACATGGACATCAGATGTGACAGGTGTCAGTGTCAGGTACCGCTGACTGTGCCCCTGATTCTGCCCCATTTTACTGCAGGTGGTGCTGCCTGAGGCAAGTTGCTCAACTCGCCTCATGGCTGCTGCTCCCCTCTGGGCTCTGTTCACACTGGTGAGTAGTTATAAATATAGAAAACACATGAATATAACTTTTCTGGAGCAGCACATGCCAGGGACTGCAACCCTTAGGATGTCCACCCATGTTGGCGGCTCTGCATGAGTAGCACCCACTTCCCTATGCCGTCATAGGTGCCAGTGATACAACTCTCCCCGTCCCAGCACCTCCCCACTCCAGCAGGTAAGTAGTAACGCGGCCGCACTCACCTGTCTCCGCCTCTCACAACTTCTAGCTCTTCTCTCTGACGCAGCTCCTATAGTCTATGGCAGCGCTGCCGGAAGCCGACTGACCCACCTCACTCACACCCGCCCACAAATGCCAATCACTGCCAGAGCCTCGTCCCTTTCCCCGCCCTCATTCAGCCGTCCGCCAATCAGTATCCCCGTACACTCTGCCAGCGGGGATTACTCATCAGCTTTACACCAATCACATCAATCTAATGACCATCCGCCTCTGGTATTCATTATTCATGAGTATCTCCTGGGTTCACAAGTCACTGCCAAGACTATAGAACTCCGCCCTTTTAATTTATTATTCATAAGCGAGAGAAGTCTCCGCCCACCTGTTGGCGCCTGGGACGGTCCTTGTGGTTCGGCTGTTACAGACACCTCGTCCCCTCCCGGCATCCTGTGCGACGGTCAGGGCGGGCGGAGAGACACAGGACGGAACAGCCTGCAGGAAATCAGAAGGATTCCTGGCAGCGTGACGTCAGGGTGAGGTCACGTCATGTATGTAAACGAGGATGATGTAGGCTAAGTGCTGAGCGGTGTACTCCTCCACTATACGACAAAGCGGAGCGATAAGTTTATCTAGAAACTTACTGTATGTTCACACTTCCAGGTTTTCATGCAGGTTTAGAAGGCAGAACCGCGTGTGGATGACAATGGGCCAAAATCTATGAAGCACAGATCGATTTGGCTTTAAAAATTGTTCAAAAAAACTTGAGCCCAGCATATGGGCTTATTCACACTTCAGGGTTTTACAGGAAAAAACAAAAGGCTGTTCTATATTTTGATCCATTTTGCTGACTAATGACTTCCAAAAGATTTACCATTGGGCAGGTCCTAATTGTCTTAGGAGCCCTTGAAGAGAACCTGTCAGCAGATTTTGCCCTACTAAATTACTAGTCCAATTTGGTAGGGCATGAAATGTAATTTCAAGAATCTTATATGTGGAATCTCATCCATTTACCTATTATAAAAACATATCCTAAATCAGACAAATATGACTCATCTCACCTCATTTTCACATGAGATGAGTCACCTTGAGAGGCTGCAGAGGAAGTGTCACTTCAGATGCCCCTATCTTTGGTTCTATAGCACCTAGAAATGTGTTTGTGGTGTCAAATTAAACATAATCTTTCAGAGATGAGTGTGGACAACTGGTCTGGTGATACAGACAGCGTGATGAATGCATACGGAGGTTGTGTGGACAATTCAATCTCACTACCTCTGTAACCGTCACCTCTGTAACCCCCTAAAAGCCTCAAACAGTACCTTGTGCACCAATATTCCAGTATTAAAGTTGTTTTTCTAAAATGTGTCTTGAATATGTTTCAGAAGAATGCAGGAAAACACTTGTATTTAGTCAAGAAGGCCCTAGAGCTCAACTATGCAGGTATGTTACCCCGCCTCATCGGTGCCGTTTGGACTTTTAAAGGGGCGGCCCCAGTATGCTAAAAATCTACGGGGGGGTTGACTCCGACAACTTCCCCACACCCACCTGTCCCCTGTCAAAGCACATGATACACGTTGAAACTGATGTTGTATCGGGAATGGGTGTGCGTGCCAGGTGGGCGGAAGTAGTCGGAGCAGAACGTGCTACCCCTCTAAACAAACAGCGACACAACACTGAAGGACATCGTAACTTAAGAAGGTAAGTACACGTTAATTTCTCTCTGGGCCACCTATAGATTTTTTAAATACAATCGGACAACTACTCTAACTCTGCTCCCTATCACCAACATCACAATCTTCTTCCCCTGCGCTGCGCATCTGAGGAAAGTTCCACAGCCACTTCAGTTTAGCACAGGAGTGTGTATGTGATAGCTCGCCAGCTCTGAAGTGGCGCATGTGCTGTGAAGCTATGAAACTGTCCGGGGATGCACAGTCCAGGAGAAAAAGGTAGTGGAGGCAACAGGTTACTTCTAAATGTCGGTATATGTGTAGCGAAATCACCTGATGTGATATGAAACATGAGATTAATTTTAATGTGACACCAAGCATGTTACCAGGTTCTGTAGAACAGACATTCCCCCTGCAGCCTCTAACCTTGACTCATCTCAGGTAAGTATGATGTATGGTTCATTTGTCATTTTAGTGGAAATTCCATCTTTAACTTTATGCACATGAGCTTCTTTCTGGTACACCCGTTTTCTTCTCTCTAACTAATTTCTGAAAGCGGCTTCATGCATTGTGGAAAGAGATGATTCGGGTTGGTGCTGAGGAGCATCAGAAGAAGAAAACAGACACCACTAGACATTTCCCTGGTGCACCAAAAAGCCGATTTGTATAAAGATTAAAAGATAAAAACTGTATTTTCTCTAAAATGACAGAAAATTGATATCAGGAATTCTTAGAAATTGCCGTACACAATGATAGGTTTACATGTAGGTGGTAGATTCCCTTTAAATGTCATTTACATATCGCATTTATTGTAGTGGCTTAGATAGATTGATAGATGTGGCACTTAAAGAGGACCTGTCACCTGTAAATTCTGAAACAAACACACCGCTGCGCTGTACACTAGTTATGCCAGACTGCTCTCAAAGCAGTCCGGTGTATTCATGAGGGGGCGGATCTAGGGGTGGTGCCGCATGACGGGCAGCAGTCACCACTGGCCTATGGAGTAGGCGGGGCAGTCCGCGGAAGAGGCATCGCCTCGGACCGCCCCCCCCCCCCTCATGAATACACTGGACTGCTTCCAGCACAGTCCGGCGTTTCCAGTGTACAGCGTAGCAGTGTTTAGAGTTATCGGAGGTTTCTGTTTGTCTGTTTTAGCACTTTAGCAGCTCCTAGTGGCATTTTATAGGTGACAGGTCCTCTTTAAGGTGTTCAGTTCTGGAGTGTACTTTTTTGTCAAAAGAGTTGAAAATTTAGTACACTTAGATTGACAAAACTGAGGTCTGGACTATTTGAAAAGCTGCACTTCATAAATCTGATTTGGACTCACATGATAAATCTGGAGTAAGGCTGGTACGCCTGCGAACGGGAACGAGCCGCCGGTGTTTTGCGATAAATTAACGCAAAACACTGGCGGGTCGTTCCCGATCGCAGGGGTTTCCATAGAAACGCCGATGCGATCAGGCCGAGGACCGCCCCGGTGGGCACGACTTTGTCTGCGTTTGCAAGCGCAGACAAAGCGCTACGTGTGGCACCAGCCTAAGGGTGATGCCACACATGGCGTTTTTGGTCAGTTTTCGGCAGCCAAATGCATGGTAAAAGGCCAAAAGCAGAAGGAAAACGGATGTTTAAAAACTGACCAAAAACGCCATGTGTGGCATCCCCCTAAGGCTTCATTCACACGAACGTACGCCCGCCCCTAGTTGCTCGGCCGTTCTTACGGCCAAAGATAGAGGAGGCTCTATCTGTTTGTGGCCACGGCACAGTACGGTGAGCACACGTAAGCACTGCATCAAGCCCGGGTGCCATAGACGCCTATGGGGGACGTATATCCATATATTTGCGGCCATATACACATCCCTCATACGTTCATGTGAATGCAGCCTAAGCTGGCTGAAGTGAAACGTAAAGTGGGTTGGCAAAAAGTTTTAAATTTGGCATAAGCTTGGCGCAAATCCCCAGATGCAACAATTTCGAAACATTTGAAGACTGTAGTGATACATCTGTTAAAATCCCGGACACCACTTGTACGCTCTCCACTCATAACTCTGTATATTTTATTTCCAAAGAAATCTAAATCAACCACAAACAATGCACATTTTTTCATTTTTCTGTATATTTTATTTCCATAGAAAGAGACCGATCAATCAACCACATGCGATGCACCTGTAGAATTCAGCAGGATCATGTGAGTCCATGGAGAGCACAGCCACATGTGAATGAAGCCTTACACTGCAATAGCAGTAATATAGCATTAACCCTTTCAGAAGCCGGACTCAACCAGTTTTCTTCTTTAGCACATCATAACTTTTTTTTTTTTTTGTAAAGCGCTACGGAGTATGATGGTGCTATATAAATGAAGATTATTATATTAGCTTTTGTAGAAGATATCAGTATTTTTTGTGGTTCACAATATAGGGAAAGCCTGATTTTATTGTGTCCCTAGAGTCTCTATTCTTCTTTTGCTACCTATCTATAAAACTGTTATGTATCATTATGACTGTAGGCACCACATTGTTGCTTTTTACCCCAATATATTTTCAAAGCAATATCGCACAGTTTCCATGTGAAATTGACCCGGATTTTGTAATTTTTTTTGTAGCAGATCTAGTCATGGCTACTGTAACCCAATGGCATAAAACTACTAGCCATGTGGGGGTGACAGCACATATCAGCCAGTGTTCAGGCAAAATAACTTACGGTATATCATTTGGCATGATATGGGCAATCTGGCTCTTTGGCTGGTGTTATGTAGGAATTATGGTTAGTGGATAATTTGGGGCACGTATTTTTATGGAGTTACCCATCTCCTCTCATGGGCATCCATAGCAGCTACTCCAGATCCGCCTTCATTTTCCAGTTGTCTGGGGTTGTCCTTCCCACTCCGGAATTACCTGAAACCTTCCTGACTGGCATGAGGCACTATTCTGATTCCTATAACGCACCCATGGATAGAATATTGCCGCTGATATTTCTGTTATATTGGTTCCCAGTAGAAATTCTCTGGCCTCATATTGTATTTCCTATTAAAAGGCTGCATGCGTCTACACTCCACATTCCTGGTGCTTTATAGGCCCATAAATCTATGTTATGTCTGTGCACATCCACTACTGGGCTCCTGGTTTACTGCCCTCAGCAGCTGCTGCCCAGGTTGGTTGGAAATGTTTGTGCTTTGGGAGGTGGAAAAAGTTTAATAAAGGAATTAATTAAAAGAAAAAAACATATTTCTATAATGGGTGCATCTATCAACCTCTCTTGTTCCTTGAGCTAGCAAACAGTTTGCGGCTTGTGCCAGTCATAAAGCATAAGAGGAGAATATCCCTTCTAGACGTTGTGCCAACTCTGACCAAAATAACGCACCCGTTTCCTCCCCCGTGCTTGTGGGTTCTGCCATATAGTAAGCTCATTGTGTTATATAAGGCTGGATCATGACTCTGTGTTCCTGTTAACAACCTTAACCACAAAGGTTACAGTTTAAGGGGTTTTCCAGTTTAGTCCATATCCTTTCTTGAAGGGGATCCACATATTTTACTTTATTGCAGATAGGTTAAGGGTGTGGTCACACGCCCTATGTTTACAAACACAGCCCTAGCCCGATCGCATATGTATTTCTATGGAAATGCAAGCGATCGGTAACCATATCTTGGTGGCTTGTCTTGCCAGAACCCGGTGTCTTGGCCACATATGCGTGACCACACCCTAAAAGTACAAGGGTCTGATACCCGCCACTCTCACTGATCAGCGGTCTCAAAGTGGTTGTGTCACTGATTTTGCTTTACAGGACACGGACATCATGTTAGATTAACTATTTCCAGAAAGTGATCTAGTGATTGTGGTGGAGCTACAATACCAGGTACGTCCTATGTACTAAGTTTATGCAACATCCCTCAACGGGGCCTAGCCTTTACTTGGGGCCTGGAGGCAGCCGGGGCCCAGAATACCTGAGTGGCTGCCGATTGCGGCCTAGGGCACGCTGATGTCACGGTGCTTGGCATGGGGACCGGAGGGCTGACCTACAGCCTTGCAGGTCTCCAGCAGGTGGTGTGTGCAAGAAATGTAGAGGGAGAGACTGTTGTACTGAATCTCCCTGGGGCAACCCCTTTAATGTCTGTAGTATGAGTCCCTGGGTAATGGGGGAGCCCTTGGTGATACAGCCATATCCATGGAACAGACGGAGGCAACGTGGTGCAAAATAACTTGCGGAACAACTGCAGGCAACGTGCCAAACAACCTTGTTATAGATGCAGGATTGTTGGAGATTCCGGATTACTGGAGTGGTCATGGAGAGTGATCCTCGGGAGTAGATTCACCAGCCTGGAAGTAGGTGCAGGCTGGGAGGTAGCTGTGTCCAGATATGGAAGCTGCAGCTTGTCCTAGGATTAGCTGTGTGTCTGTGTTAGTGGTGCACAGACACTGTCTCTGGTCACACAGTCTGTTCTGTAGTGAGAGCTGAGGCCTAGGGTTCCTCATGAGGTGAGAGCTTGGCCCAAAGAGCTGTCTCTGGATAGAGGTGTGCCCCAGGAGCTGGAACCTAAGAGGCCTTGCCCCTTCCTGTCCAGGGGTTTTATTAGACCCTGGTCAGGTGGTGGCTCACTCTCCAATCACACTACAGTTTACAGATTGGAATACAATTGGATAACAGTAAATCTAAAAACACATACCCTCTTAACCCTTGCTGCACAGACAGGGTCTACCGCTGCTAATTACCTTACAGTGAATGCATTACCCTAAAAGTGGGTTGATCAGACTCTTCTAGAGGGATCCTACAGGTAGAGGGCTTTATTCACAAGCACTCCCCTGCCTATACGTCGGCAGGGGTGTTGCATATAGTTCGGTTCTTGGTAAGGAATAAGAAATAGAGACAAGCAATGTGGTCTCTTTAATCTTTTGTTGTAAGTTCCGAGGATTTTTATCCTGGAGAACAATTTCTAAGTTTTTTCAATGTAGCAAAAAGAAAGTCACACTGTAACTCACCCTTTCAGCGCCACTCACATCCTGTAGGATACGCAACACCCTTTCCTTTGTTTTCATGATGTGCAATCTCAGCCTGCCCTGACCCCTCTGACCATGTCTCCTGCTGGATCCTCGGTGCTACTCTCTCCTGGAGGTTACATTGAGTCCTTGGTCACTTATTACTGCAATCTAGTGATACATCTCAAGAGAGCCCTGATTTTATCTTGTATGAATACAGAGGTGTTGACTCAAGCGACTTTCAGGTATGGTCCTGGGGATTGTTTTGTACTGTTTCTTAAAGGGAACCTGTCACCAGGGACCTAATTTTCACTAAAGACAAGTTGTAGAAGCCCATCACACCTGTAGTGAAAAAATGCCTCTCTGCCTTTTATAAGCATTTGCATTACAATATAATTGTGTGTTATAATTTGGGCCCCTTGTACACTTGCGTTTTTCACGAGTGTGTTCTGCGCTTGCTTTTGACGTGCAGAACTTGCAAGTCAAGTCACGTGCGTGAATAACGCACCATACAAGACTATGGAGATGCATCAAAAACGCATTGAACTCTGAGACATGTAAGTGCAATGAAAGTGCAATGCGTTTTTCACACATCAATTGCCATAGAAAAGATAGACCTCAGTTTGCATTGAAATTACATTGAAAATTCATTGAAAACGTGTGTGAAAAACCGAGACACTGAACAAACTCTGACTGAAAACTGATTGAACTCTGATGAAAAATTTAAGTTTTTCACTGACCAAATCCTGATCACTCCCTGATCAAACTCTGACGTGATCTGCAACACAAGTGTGAAAGAGGCCTTACTCTTGCACCCTGGCAAAATTCTGGAGTAGTCCCAGGGGCTGGGGTTTGGTTTGCATACATTTCAAAAAACAACATGTGACTTGTCTGTGCTGCTTACTCCTCAGCTGTTGGCCCCCACCTTTGTTCTCCTGTACAGCTCCTCCCTCCCCCAGTGATGTTAGCTCACCAGGCTGTGGCCTCTATGAAGGAGCAGGTGGGAGGAGCTGTACAGGATCACAAAGGTGGGGGCTGCGAGCTGAGGAGTGAGTAACACAGACAAGTCACATGTTGTTTTTTGAAATGCATACAAACCAAAGCCCAGCCCCTGTGACTACCCCAGGATTTTGTCAGGGTGCAAGGTAAGTTATAACACACAATTATATTGTAATACAAATGCTAATTAAAGGCAGAGAGGCATTTTTGCACTGAAGGTGTCATGGGCTTTTACAATCTGTCTTTAGTGAAAATGAGGTCCCTGGTGACAGGTTCCCTTTAAGAAGATCTTTACATGTCCTGGCCAATCCATTGCTGTTTGGGTTACCTTTGTTATGACTACATGCTCCTGTCATCATCTGGAACAAAGGACAAAACACCAGTTGGGATCTTATTGTTATGTCTGGGGCCTGCCCACACCTATCCCTCCGGTACCAAGAAGTTGAAGATTGCCTCTCTTCTGTGCCCACTACCCTGTATTGAGCATTATTGCTCCAAAGCCATTTTTGAGGGGATTTTTACGTGCTACTACATGTGCTTTGGAGCAACTGTAGTGAAAACATAATCTATGAATGTGCAATAGTGACATGTGCTCAGTTATGTTCCGCAACTACACGCCCACAGGGTGAACAGCCCTTTACATCCCCCATCACACATGAAACACGCTCACCATATAAATACTCATATGCTGAAAGGATCATTCCCACTGCAGGGAAGACATTGGACACAGTAGACTGGCACATGATGTCCCACATGGACAATGATGGACAAGTTGTTGACAGCAGCCTTGTACCACAATATCAGACATAGCAATCCCCTGCATTTCCAGTAATCTTCTCACAATAGGGCTTATTTAACGTAGGTCTGCGGACGCACTTTCATCAGATTTTCTGCCGTTTTCGGGATTTGCACCGCTGTGACAGGTATTTAACTGGGGATTTTGGCGCAGCTGCACTGGGGCAGCTCCGAATGCTGACGTCTAGCAAGGGCGTGTGTTAACTTTCAAATTGTGTCACAAGATCAAACACTTACATGCACCGGGCGCACGATCTTAGTGAATTGCAGCAGAGTGCATTCCAGTCGGGCAATGAACTCCTGCGGACGGGTAAGTAAATGTGCCCCAATGAGTCCCTTCAGCTCCCTGTCATTGTAGCCTCTTTTGTGACCTACCAACAGCTCCCCTCCTATTATTATCTGTAATGGCCTACACGTTTTATCTTTTACCTGGTCAGTTAAATTCCATTAAGCAGAGCCAGGTGTTTGCAGATCTAAATCCCTTATACAATTGAAACCATCTACTGTCTATAACTGGTAATGCAGCTGTAATGTTATCTGCCGGGAAGGGAGGGTTTGATTATTGAGCACAAATAAGTAGTGTTTTCAATTTGTCAGTCCCCTTCTGCCCAAGGTTCCTATTTGGTGGATGCCCGAAACGCCGCCAAGAGTAGAAGTTATCTAATTCTCCCTCTGGCAGGACGTTCTTTCCGATTCTTTTTTCTGAGAGTTCTTTCAGAGAGGACACAAGGCCTGCAGAGAGCGGTCTACAGCTGCTGGTGTCTCCATCTGATGGCAATTTCCCTCTATGACACCTGCAGCTCTGATTTCTGATAGAGAGCCTGTCCTAAACTTACTACCCCCAGCAGTTTCTACCTTCTTCAGTTCCTGAATCTGGGATGTGAGCATTTTACTACCAGACTGCATCCAACCAGCTACCTTGGACAAAAGCATAGATAGAAGCAAGTAACACTTGCTGTGTTGAAGTCTTGGAATAGAGGGACTTTAAGATTGATGTTCTACATCTTGCCACAGTACTGTTAAGTGGTTCAAATAAACAATAAAGAGCTATTTTCAGACCGCCTCCTCAGTGTAGTATATATATATATATATATATATATATATGTGTGTGTGTGTGGGATTCTACAGCTCAGCCAGTTCCATTTGGTATCCATAGAAAATGGGTTAGTGAATCCACACATCCACACATCAGTGGTTTCTCTTCTAACAGCTTGTGAGTTGTGGGGAGATGGCAAAAATTTTCCTCCTTCACTCGCTTGATGAGGAGGCCTAATTTTATTCGGAATGCTTTTACGTGTGATGCCATATCACAGATGAGCTTCCCCTTTCCTTGAAGTTGCAAATTGAAACTGTTGAGTAGCTCTGTTACATCTGTCAGAAAGGCGAGGTGCCATCTCCATTCTTCATCATTCAGTTCCGGTGCTTCCTTGTTTGTTGAAAGAAGAAAAGTTGTAATCTGTGGAAGCAAGTCATAGAAACGTCTCAAAACTCTCCCACGACTTCTGTGTGGTGCAGAACATCTCCATAGGTAACATTTAGTTCAGACAGAAATTCCTGAAATTGTCTGTGGTTTAGTGCATTAGCTCTGATGAAGTTAAAGCAAGATACCACAATTTTCATAACAGAGTCCCACTTCAGTGATCACCTACACAGCGCTTGTTGGTGGATGAGGCAGTGTATTCAGGGCCGATTCTAGCATATTTGCTGCCTGAGGCGAATATTAAAATGCTGCCCCCCACCCTCCCCATTGCCCGCTCCCTGTTAAGTAAATGCTAAAAACTTTACTAACAATTAACATCCCTACAGACAGCTCCCTGACACTGTGTGACTGACTACAGGTCCTGGGAGTCATTGGTGGCGTCTAGTACCTTATACACGACAATCTCTTCCATCAGGAGGACTTTATTCCGGGTTCTCCAATCCATGAATAATCACTGCTGAGTTCATGGCGACATACCCCAAATGGACTCAGGCTTCAAACCAATTAAAAAAATTCCTTTTGGCGAGGATAACATGTAGCAGTGTACTTATCAGTATTTGGCCTGGTTATGGCGGCAGAGAGGAACCAAAGGAGGTGAGGTATATTTAGTCGATAACACAGCATAGTGGCGACAGAGTGACCAAGTTCCATAACGTATCTGGTGAAACACCCAAATAATGAGCCTGACACAGCTCGACTTTTGGAGGCAGCTATGGAGAGCTATGGAGACGGCGTGTGGAGGCAGCTATGGAGACGGCGTGTGGAGGCAGCTATGGAGACGGCGTGTGGAGGCAGCTATGGAGACAGCGTGTGGAGGCAGCTATGGAGACGGCGAGGGGTGGGCCGGGATATCTGTTGCCGGGGCTGTGCTCCTGATCTGTGTGCGATCGAGCACACAGCCTGTAACAGGATCGTGCTGTCTATGTGACAGCTCGATTGTGTACTGGGACAGGGGCCCGATTATTATCAGTCTCCTGTCACAGCAGCAACTGTATACAGAGAGAGGCTGCAGGGAAGGTGCTGTATGCATCAAAGTTATGTAAGTTTCCAATATACTTTCACTTTCAATTCCTCACGGTTTTCTTTTTCTCTACTTGCTGTGGTTCTATATAGTAAGCTTCTATGTTTACTTCCAGGAGATGCAAATCTGTCCTGGTCATGTGATGTCACACAGGAGCACAACTCCTTACTATTACAGAGAGTATTCAGAGCTGTGTGTTATAATGATCCGTGCACCTGTGTGACATCACATGACCATGGACAGATTTCTATCCACTGGAAGTATACAGACACCTTACATTGAGAAAGACCCAAGCAGACTCCACCCCACTATTGGTACCGAACCAAAGAAACAAATTTATACAGACTAGACATTGGCTACATGCAAACCAAGGGATAGACAGTTCATCTATACAGACCCCAGACCCTGAGTCCTCCCATTAAAACAAAAATCTGTCTACATAAACCCCAGACCAGACATCCAATCCATACAGATCTAGATTAGTTAATATAGGCGGCTTGGGCTGTAGCCAGGGGCCCAAGCCTTCTAAGGTCCTTCTAAGGTCCTTCATTATGTAAGGGTTTGTGTGTGGTTTAGTAGACATCTGTTCCTGCTCTCAATTCATATATACACAAGACTCTTTTCAGGACCTTTGAAGGTCCTCCAGAAGTGACGCATCCTCCATTGGCAGAAGTGGCAGAAGTGACGCATCCTCCATTCTCCAAGAACCTGATTCTAGTCCCATATGTAGGAGGTGATTTCTAGACTTATAGGTGCTATAATATTTATACAGTCCCTGGTTATAAATTTTACAATGGAGCTTAGGAGTGTTAAATCACATGTGAGATAATACTGTACTTCATTATTACAAAGAGAAGGAGGTAACAAGGCAATAAAACTGACGTGGGAATTTTTATTAATTTTATTTATTTATGTTTTTTCATTAGACAACATATTCCATTGAGTTAATTAAAAAAAAAAACGCCTTTTAAATGAACAACTATGGAAAGAAATATAAATTTCTGTTTTCGCAGTATCTTTTGAGGATTATGGATTAAGAGGCAAAACCTGAAGCCGGAGCCCATAATGAAGACACTTGTAGGTTATAATTTGCTGAGCAGAGCACATCTTGTTATATAGTGTTGGAGGCTCAGCACATTAATAAGGTGTATGGGGCCTCCAGGAAATCAAGATCTGAAGTGTCTGTGAAAAACGTGTGACAATACAACTTCCTACGTGCGCTGTGTCTTCTCAAGGCGCTCTCCAATTAGCCTACAGAAGCTGCCAACCTTATAATGAGTACATGGGAAAAGCCATTACTGGGATCAACAAGGCTGCTGGATGATGGCAGGGGTTCATTTGATGTGAAACATAAGAGGAGAAATGAGGCCAGAGAAAACGTCAAAATAATCATTATATAAGGGTTTGTGTGTGGTTTAGTAGATAGATAGCTATCTATGCAATGCTTGCCTGCACAATTATAAGAGATGCTTGCCATTGCATCATTGCTGTTATTTTTGCACTTCACAAATCTGTAGGGGATCCAGGAAGAACAGGACCTAATAGATACAGATACCTGGGCATCTCCATACCCTCAGCACTGCTGAGCACTGACAAATACTGATTGACACCCTCAGGGCTGGATTAAGACTGCCCTGGGCCCTGGACTGTATGAATATTATAGCCCCTACAAGTCTGGAATCACCTCCTACATATGGTCCAGGTTTCAATCTGCAGTTTCAGGACCTTTGGATGACCTGGTCCTGAAATGGCTCTTACTTACAACAAGGAAAAGTGAAAGATGAACAATCAGGTGATCAGGGCCAGATTATAGGGGGGCACCCGAGGCGCACGCCCCGGGGCCCCCACCACTTTGCCCTTAAAGGGCCCCCACCAAATGTGGGCGATTCGAGCGGTCGCATGTGTATCTTGGTCCGGGCTGACCGGGCAGTAACTAGCGGACATGGTCATGCACCGACTTAAGCCTGTGGCAGAGCCAGGGAACAATAAATTCCCTGCTCTGCCATTTGACGATCGGTGGTTAACTAAGATGGCGGCGCCCTGCTGCTAGTGCCATCGCAGTGTGTGAAGCCATCTTGGTACACCTCAAAGGATAACTGTGAGGGAAGAAGATGAGGACGCATCGGGGAAACGGAGGAAGGTGAAGTACAATTTTATTATTTTACCTTGGACTGTAAATAGTTATTATGGGGGTTATATAGTAAGTTATTATAGGAGCTGTTGTGTATATAGTTATAATAGGGGGACGGTGTATAGTTAGTATTGATGGGGGCTGTATATAGTGATTACTGGGTGATGTGCATAGTGATTGCTGAGTGAGCAATGAGCAGTGATTACTGGGGATGCTACATATAGTGAATACTAGGAGCTGTATATAGTGACTACTGGGGGAGCTGCATACAGTGATTGCTGGGGTTGCTACGTATAGTGAATACTGGGAGCTGTATATAGTGATTTCTGGGGGATCTGTATACAGTGATTGCTGGGGGGCTGTATATAGTGGTTGCTGGGGAGTTGTATATAGTGGTTGCTGGGGGAGCTGTATATAGTGGTTGCTGTGGAGCTGTATATAGTGATTACTGGGGGGCATTATATAGTGATTGCTGGGGGAACTGTGTCTGTCACCTGTAGTAAGTGTGTAGTAAAAGCTTTCTGAGTTCCATGCACTTCAGACAGATATGGAGGCTAATGATTAACTCTTTCCATACGCAGAAAATATTCCCTTTCATGATTCAACTGCCTGAAGAGATTAGACTAGCCATGGAGTTAAGCCATTAAATTCTTCTTGTCTCTCAGCTGTCAGTGGATACAGGACAAAAAGCTGATTTTCACAGCGTGGACACACAAGTGCTTAAATAAGGAAAAAAGGCAGAGGGAAAGGAGGGAAATATGATTTCTTTAATAAAATACAATTATAAAATAAAATTAAAGTTATACTTTAATGCAAAATCTGCTGATAAATTCACATTAAACTGAAAAATAATCTGGTAGATCAAAGGTATTTTATCCAAAGGCATTTCATCGTGTATTCCTAATTGCCCATTACAGTAAGTCCAGTTATTGCTGCAGCCAAGTCCACAAAGCCCATACTAGAACATCATATGTGTCAGGGATTCGACAGCTTCTTTTCCTTTCCTTGAGTATTTTGATAAACCCCTTTAGCACTAAGATATACTGGGGTGTATAAGATCTGGATCTACTACATTGGCGTGGTAAGAGGTAGCTGTAAACTGATTTATCGGCACTGCTTGAGGGGAGCCTCCTGAGAAATCTGATGTAGTAATGTGGTAGTGCATTATACTGTGAAATAATGTAGAGTAATGGACATCCTTCTGGGACCACTTTGGTAGATAAGTTGTTCATGGCCACTTAATCCTCTTTCTCTAGCTGTGTTTCATCATTTTCAGTCTGCACACTACAACATATTGGGGCACATTTACTAAGGGTCCTCAGCCGCGAATCCGTCGGGTTTTTCCCGAATATTTCCTCTTTGCTCTGTATTTCACGGGATTGTGGCGCACGCGATCGATTTTTGGCGCAATCGCGCCGACTTTCACGCGAAGGATTCGGAAAAACCGCAGAATTTAAAAAGCCATTTGTGTCGCAAGATCAAGCACTCACATACACCAGAAAAAAGCAGGTGAACTCCGGCGGACCTCTGCGCAGCAGCGACACCTGGTGAATATCGGCGCACGGACCTTAGTGAATCCCGGCAGAACCCGAATCAACGTCGGAGAACCCGCCGCTTGATCGCGACTGGACCGGGTAAGTAAATGTGCCCCATTATGAAAAACCCCACAAAATAACGTCACCCAGGTAGTCTACCACCAATGACATGGCCTTGTTTAATTGATCAGGCCCTTAAAGTTGCCCATTCTAATTTAGATTCACATTGAAATTGATTAATTTGACTCTAATTATTGAATGGGCATCTATCATAATGAAAAAAGTTATACAAAATTAGGAAAAGTGCCATAATATTAAGTGTTTGTATTATTTTATGATAAATGTGCTATTAGGTAGCACACTACATATGCGGACTACTGCAACCAATTCAAGGGGATAAAGACAATATACATTTTAATTATCAGGATCAGACTGAGCTCCAGAGACCAAGCACAATTGCCTAGAAATGAGTTGTGCTACATTGGAACATATGGCTCTTATATAGTAGACTGGGAATGGATCGCACTTTGCAGCAATCTGTTACTTTCTTTGTAAGATAGAACATAGAATCATTACTGCCATCTACTGGTCACATAGTAGATGACAAAAGGCAATAGTTGGGGTCCAGAATATGATATTGTGTTGGGATTCACGATTCTGCCTGATACTGTTGTTTGCTTAGACAAAATAGTAATAATAATAAATAAAATAATAAAAAATTAAGTAATGCTGTGATGTTCAACAGGGGGGTTCACAATGACTGAGATGAGCATGTATATATACTGTATTCACTAGCCATGAGTTGCTAGTGTCATCGTGAATTTTAAACCACCGCATGAGATTTATGGAACAGTATCTATTTGCAGTATAATCTATATACTCACATTGGTTACTCAGAATGCTGTCACCATAGCCAGGCAGTTTACGTTGGTCACTAACCTGCATAGAAATAAACAAGCTTCACTACCTCCGTGCCCACTGGACTGTTATGTCCCACCAAAGATACAAAGGGAACCTTTGTCCCACCAGGGACCTCATTTTCACTATAGACAGGTTACAGAAGCCGATCACACCTGCAGTGCAAATATGTCTTTATGCCTTCTCTAAGCATTTGCATTACAATATAATTGTGTGTTATAACTTACATTGCACCCTGACAGAATACTTTGTGTAGTCCCAGGGGTTGGGCTCTGGTTTGAATGCATTTAAAAAAAACAACATGTGACTTGTCTGTGCTGCTCACTCCTGTACAGCTCCACCCTCCTGCTCCTTCACATAGGTCACAGCCTGGTGAGCTGACATCAGTGGGTGAGGGAGGAGCTGTACAGGAGCACAAAGGTGGGGGCTGAGAGCTGAGAGTGAGCAGCACAGACAAGTCACATGTTGTTTTTTTAAATGCATTCAAACCAAAGCCCAACCCCTGGGACTACACAAAGTATTCTGTCAGGAAGCATGGTAAGTTATAACAAACAATTATATTGTAATACAAATGCTTAGAGAAGGCAGAAAGACATATTTGCACTGCAGGTGTGATGGGCTTCTGCAACCTGTCTTTAGTGAAAATGAGGTACCTGGTGACAGGTTCCCTTTAAAAGGGTTATCCAGTCACTACAGCATAGGGCTTAACTTGCTGATGGTTGGGGGTTCCAGTGGTGGGACCTCCAATGAACACCAGAATTGGGGATTTGTTGTACCCCAAATAAATGGAGCAGCAGATTGGACATACAGGCTGCTACTCCATTCTTTGTATATGATACTGACAGAAGTAGCTGAGTATTGCACTCCACTATCTCCATAAGCGCCACTTAGATAGGAAAGTGCATGAGCAACAAACTGCTCTACAATTAATTGCCATTCACAAGTTTTGTGTTGGTCCCACTACTAGGACCTGTGCATAGAGGAAAACATGAAGTGAAAGGACAACCCCTTTAACTTCTATTTTGGGGATAGAGGAAGTGTCCAATCGCTTGGAATACTACTGATGGGACCCCCTGTGATTGGAAGAAGAGTGAAATGAAAGTCCCTCTATATCCCCCAGTGAAGCAAACAGTACAGCATCCTGGCCACGGCTATATTTACTAATATAGGGCTGCCCCATAGATGTGAAAAAAGCCATGATACCCCATTCATTTGGAGGATTGATGGATACTTTTTTGGAGACCTTTCTTCTAATTTCTGGGTGGCTGACCAAATGACAGACGACATAGGTATTTTTACACCTCTATCACCAGGCCATGGGCATTGCTAGAGATTTATTTTCAACACAAACGCATGTTAGCAGCCCAGAATTTGTTTGGATTGTTCTGAAATGTAACATATAATTATTGTAGATTTGGTAATCCCAATTAGAAGCAGTGAATTATGGATAGTCCTGTTTTAATAAGTGGGTGACATACAGGGCCGGCGCCAGCACTGGGCACACCCGGGCAAGTGCTGGGGGCCAAAGTTGCTGGGGGGGGCACATAATACTTTACATAAAGAATCCATGGGGGTGAGGGGGGCTGTATATAAAATAACCATGAGGGGGCTGTTTGGTATAATAAACTAGGGAACATTTTGGGACAGGGGACTGTTTCAGTTTCTGAATTTCGACTGCTGTCATGTGAGTTCACTGCAAAGGGGCCCACTGAGGCTCTGTCGCCCAGGGCCTCCTAAATCCTGGAGCCAACCCTGGTGATGTCACAGTGGAAATTCTAGAAAGGACATTTAAAACCTGAGGGGGCTAAGAGTTTAATGGGGCAAAATCTGGTGACAGTTTCCCTGTGTGACCCATAATAATGTGAGTAAACAGTTTTCCAGGGTTTACATTCTTGCATAGTTAATGCTGCTAATAGATTCGTTTTATGGAAAGGAATTATTCCTTGTAAATTCTTGTCTATTGAAACCCATTTCTGTTGAACTTGCTATCGAATAAAATGTTGTAGCATCTGCATCTCTGACCAGGCAAAGTAAATGTCCACAACACAATGAATAGGATGCTGAATATTTTATACCATTTCCGCTTAATTGCCAAAAGCTTGAACTGTCTGACAAAAACCTGCCTGTATAAGATGTACTAAAGCCTTCATCTGACATTCCCTGACCTCACACTTTCCCTTCCCTCATTATTTTTTCATTGAGACAACAGAATGTAAGAAAATGGACATTAATCTGAGAATTTATACTTGTTCTTGTCAGCATCAACTGGGTGACAGATACTTTTCGTACATCATAAAATAGTAAAGTTCTCTATATTGAAAATAGTGACCTCTATGGTATTAGCTTTATTTGCTTTCAGGCTACACACTTCATTTAATATGGCTTAAAAGGAAATCTACCATTGGAAAACTACTTAACTACTATTAAAAGAAGAAATGTCACCAGATTTTTGCCCCCCCCCCCCCCCTCCAACTAACAATGTCTGCTGATAAAGGGTTACAAGTCCTCCCTATATCACCTAAAATTAGCTGCCAGTGGGGCATTGCACCTTAATAACAGCCATTTTTCTGATATGCAAATTAGCTTTTCTGACTCATCTCTGGCAGCCTGAGAGAGGAGAAGAGTCAGAGATACCAGTGAGCCACGCCCCATTATTCTGACTGACAGCTCTGTGTCTCTTCACATCACTGCTCTGCCTCTTTGTACTTGGGGACCATCTGCTAATATTTAACTACAGACATATAAAGTTCTATGCACAGATGGGAAATATTGTGTCAATCTTTTTACACGGTGCCTTGTGTTACATTCATGACCAGTGACATCATCGCAGGTCTCTCAGCCTCCTAACAATAGCAAACTGTACGCCATGTATGTGATTACATGAAATATGTTGTGACTTCTTGTCAGGCCCGGCTAGCAAGATATCCAAGTTGTAATAGACACATGACTCCATACACCGTAATAGCCAGGGACACCACAATATCTCCATAAAACCGTCCTAGGCAAGGACCATAACAATGGCCAATACCTCTGTGTAGGTCAAGCTCATACAATGACTCCATACCCGTGAATAGGCCGAGACCGTAACAATAGCCTCTAACATGTCATAGGCCGGACAAAACAATGGCTCCGTGTTACACCGTCATAGGCCGGGACCATAACAATGACTTCCTACATTGTCAGAGGTGAGACCAAAAAAAGGCTCATAAACCGTCATAGGCCAAGGGACCATACAATTAGCTCCTACACCGTGATAGGCTAGGCCATAACAATTGGCTCCTACAATGTCATAGGAAGGGACCACCATTACAATGGCCTCTTTCACCCCGTCATAGGCAAGACCAAAAAAAATGGTTCAATACACGTCATAGGCCGAAGACCATAACAGTGGGGGTCATTTTACTAAGGGCCCGATTCGCGTTTTCCCGACGTGGTTACCCGAATATTTCGATTTGCGCCGATTTTTCCCTGAATTGCCCCGGGATTTGGGCGAGGGCGATCGGATTGTGTCGAATCGGCGCTGGCATGCAGCAACGGAAATCGGGGGCGTGGCTTGAAACGAGAAAACCCGACGGATTGGAAAAAACCGGCGCATTTAAAAAAAAAAATGTGTCGCGAAAATTGCACGTACCTTCACTAGTGAATAGGGACGGTGAATTTCAGGGCATTACAGCGGGGCTTGGCGACTCAGCGCAGAGCAAGACATATGCGGGGACGGCGGAGAAGGAAGGAAATGCTTAGGGAATCCCGGGCCGGACCCGATCCACGCAGAGAACGCGCTGCTGGATCCGGAATGGGTCCGGGTAAGTAATCTGCCACCAATGTCTCCATACCACCGTAATAGGCCGGGGGTCATTTACAATGGCTCATATGATCTACCAGCCCAAGACCAAAGCATGGCGTAGGCAGAGACTAACAATGTCATTAGGCCGAGACCATTACAATGTCCAGCCTCCAGTATTTCATCAGTCACCAGGACAATGATATAATGGTGAAGAAAAACTTGGCAACTCCTGGTTTTGGTGAAAAACATAGGGAAGTAGTTGCTTACTTTAGTTTCATTTCATTCAATGTTAAACAGAAAAGCAATCAAACGATAGTGTGTTGCACGTTTCGGTCTAAGTCAGACCTTCATCAGGCATAGAGTGAGAACACTGGGTAACATAAGTCAAAGTGTATATACAATAAAAAACAAATAAACCATGTACAGTAGCAACAATATAGTAGCAATAAGATGGGGTCCAGCAGTTAGTATAAGTGTGGTCAGACTGCAGCCACAAGGCGACTTGACAAACCACCCCGGCAGACCTTATAGTCGCCTCAAACAGACCTCTTATTTCCCCTTTTTTAGCATGTTCTTTGGGGTGGAAAAAAATCCTGACTCCACTCACCAAACTATCCCATCATTCTCATAGACACAAATGACTTCTCACACATATTCGCACCTCAAACAGTCACTCCTCTAATAATACCTGGTAAACAGGGATGTGTCAGCTTATATACCAGTATCCATACATGACAAAGGGCATCTTTGCGTCTAAAATTACTGGACCAATCATCACACCCCCACAGGTAAACAATTCTGGCCCGACCTACTTACCATAGTAGTAAGGAGAATTATACTTTTTGTGCAGATTCATTTTATCTACAATACGTGGCACGGCAGGGGCTCAACGTGGCCCCTCCATATGAAACAGCTACAGGTCCGAATCGAAAAAGACCGTTTTGTCTACCCAACGCGCTTTACCAAACACAGTAACCTTATGGAGGAAGTACATTGCTGATATCGTTGGCATATGGGGGGTCCCACTGATTGCCCTCATGGCTTTTCACACATACCTCAATCAGATCTGGCCAGAACTACAGTTCACTATCAACTTACAGCCTAGAAAACATTGATTTTATAGACCACCACAGTCATAAGAAACCACACGGGTCTTAACCTCATGACTGACCTATCAACAAAACCCACTGACCCAACGCCTTTGCATTACTCCAGCTGTCAACCAAACCCATGCAAGCAATCTATCCAAAGTCAAGGTACAACGTGTCCACAGAAGAACGTCACGGCTCCCCACCACCAAACAAGATACAAGTCTCAAGAAATGTGCCAAAAATTCAGGATCACGCAGGCTACCCGGAACAACACACTAGAAACAAAACCATCCCCCACAAGGAAAACATCACTATAAGAACCATGCATTATTTGTACATGAATATAATCCCACAATTTTCAAATACACAAGGTATACGTAGCATTGGTATCTCTCAGAAACAGTACCCAAAATTCCAGATTCGCCAGCAGCTTCGCCCATGAATATAAACGTCTACCCAACCTAAAAAGATAAAATGATTTAAAGTGATTGAGGGCCAAGTAAACCAAGACTACAAACGTTTACTCAGTACACTAAATTGGTACCTTTCCATTGCCTCACTGCTCCCAATGCTAGCAATGTACAAAAAAGGTGACAAGATATCCATCCTGTACAGGTAAAACATTACCCTATCTAGACTATTGACACATGCAACTCCTCCTTCGTGGTATACACATTAACTTTGCCCTTTTGTCTCGTCTATGTTGGCGCAAAGTACAACATACGAGAATTACGCATTCCAAACACCAAGTCCGACATCCGTGCAATTAAATACTGCTACCCTTAGCATACCATTTTCCAAGGCCAAACACAGAGTTCTCAACTCAGATTCCAAGTGGTGGAAACATATTCCCTATCCCACGACGGTGGGGGCAACAGAATAAACAACTATTAACTCAGTGAAGCCTTTGGGATTCATAAAATAGATGCAATGTCTCCACATGGTTATGAACAGGAATATGAAATACAAATCTTCTAACGTGATCTCTAACCCTATTCATTATCCACAGATACGCTGAATCCTACACCCGCATTGCTAAGGTATATCTTTTCTTCCTTCCCACTCTATGTGCTCCACCCTATTCTCTCGATCTTCTACTTGCTCTCTCCTCCCTCTTTCCTCTACCATTGTTCCCCCCCTTCTTCTACACATTTTCCATTAGATCCCACATCCCTATAGACAGCACACATTCAAATCCACATACCTTACGACATTCAGTTGCCTCATGCCGCATACCTGCGCTCCCACGCTATACAATACACATCATTTCACATTAAACCACACTTTTTAATACCACTACAATACAAATTGTTTCATTACTTTCTTTGACCACCCGGTCTTTATTCATTTCTCACCTCACTCCGTTCTCTCTTTGCCCGTTCGATGAAGCGAACACATGCCTTGCTAACACTTTACATGCGGTCCACGTTGGACGCACAGGACGGGCCCGGAGGCGGCAAGTCACTTCGGGGCCTCGATTACGGTCCGCGCCCTGTATAAACAACCTCGGGCGATCCGAACACAACGCCAGCGCTCTACAGTCAGCGGGTAGTCGTACCCGCTCTCTCACACTGCCCTTCGCGACTGCAGCAGTCATAGCATGCACCTCTCTTCAGCCTCATCCTTACTCCAATATTACCTAGGCATTCGTGTAAAGTATTCTGCGCGGCTCCCCCCTTTTCCACCACTCACCATGGGCGGACCTCCAGCTACACACTCTGACCCTGATTAAGTGCTATATAAAATGACATAGATCTGGGTGGACACCCAGGAAGATGCTTCTATTCTTAATGAGTCTTTGTACCATCTCGTGTAATGATCATGACTATGTCTACTATGATGCAGGGACCAGTGACATATATGTTTTTCTAAACCATTACGCTTTCACTTCTAGTATACTTGCCCTTGTTGTGTTTCCGTGTTGGTCTGACACGTCTCCCCACATACCCACCAGAACTTGGAACCCTTGCACCGTCCACTGGCTCTGCCGTCGTGACCACACTTATAATAAATGCTGGACAATATTATGCTACTATATTGTGACTACTGTAAATGTTTATTGTTTATGTCTATACACATTGAAAATTATGACCCATTGTTCTCACTATAGTGCCTGATGAAGGTTGATTAAGACCAAAAGTTGCCAAACTATGTTGATTTCCTGTTTTTCACAAAACAGGAGTGCCAAAGTTGTTCTTACACTTACAGTATGGTGTTGGAGCCCTATTGCTGCCAACCCGTCTAACCCTAGAAATTGAGTCGACGTGTATTTCTTTTATAAAATGATATAAATGGGACTCCTCACATGTAATGATGGGTCTGATATAATTACCTCACATTATGATAGAGTAGGTAGAGGTTATAGTGTGTGAATGAGAAGATAGTAAAACAACCTCCCACCGTTCCCCGTTTCCACGGGAGGGGGGGGGCCCTCTGAGGATGTCCGCGGGGGCCCCGTCCACTTTTCCCGATTTGTCCGCCTCCTACAGTCCCGTTTAGTTAGAGCGCCGAGCAGCCGAGGCATGGGGGGACGGGAGGGAGGAGGAGGGACCGCCCATGCTAGCTCCTCAAATGCTGTCTGCTCCAATCATGTGAGGAGGTAGCTTGCTCAGGGCGGGACAGCCACCCTCGCGAGTCCGTCGGGAAAAGTTGATGACTGCAGGTAAGAGACTGGAAGGGGACAGGGGGGCTGGGGCACAGGAAACAGGAGAGGACAGGGGGGGCTGGGGCAACAGGGGTTGCTGTAGGCTACAGGAGGAGGAACCGTGGCGGGTGTAGCTACCGGAGGAGGACAGGGGGGGGATGGAGGGCCACAGGGGGTGCGTTGGCTACAGGAGGAGGACAGTGGGGGCTGTTGGATACAGGGGAGGACAGTGGGGCTGTAGGATAACAGGAGGAGGAACAGGGTGGCTGGAGGTACAGGAGGAGGACAGGGGGGGGGCTGGAAGGCTACAGGAGGATGATGGGGGGGGCGGCTGAGGCGTACAGGAGGAGGAGAGGGGGGGCTGGAGGGTCAAAGAGGGAGGACAGGGGGTGGTAGGCTACAGGAGGACAGGGGGGGCTGGGGCCACAGGGAGGAGGGACAGGGGGCTGGAGCACAGGAAGAGGACGGGGGCTGGAGGCTACAGGAGGAGGACAGTGGGGCTGTAGGCTACCGGAGGAGGACAGGGGGGCTGGAGGCTACCGGAGGAGGACAGGGAAGCTGGTGGCTACAGGAGGAGGACATGGGGCTGGAGGATACCATGGGAGGATCAGGGGGGCTGGGGAAATGGAGGAGGACAGGGGGGTGGAGGTATACAGGAGGAGGACAGGGGGAGCTGAGGTTAACAGGGTGGAGGACTGCGGGGCTGGATGCTGCCGGAGGAGAACAGGGGGGCATGGAGGTACCAGGAGGAAGACAGGGGGCTGGAGGCTACAGGAGGAGGGACGGGGGGGACAGGGGGCGGCTGAGCTACAGGAGGAGGACAGGGGGGCTGGAGGAAGCTACATGAGGAGGAGAGGGGGAGAGGGGGCTACAGGAGGAGGACATGGGAGGCTGAGGCTACAGGAGGAGGGAAGGGGGGCTGAGGGCTTTACAGGGGAGGAGAGGGGGCTGGAGCGCGACATGAGGAGGACAGGGGGGCTGGAGGCTACCGGAGGGAGGGACAGGGGGGCTGGAGGCTAAACAGGACAAGGACAGGGCAGATGGAGGCTACAGGGGAGGACAGGGGGGGCTGGAGGCTAAGGAGGAGGACAGGGGGGATGACTGCTACAGGAGGGGACAGGGGGAGCTGGAGGCTAACAGGAGGATTGCAGGAGGACTGGAGGCGGCTAATGAGAGAAAAGGGGGGGGGCTGGAGGTACAGGAGGAAGACAGGGGGCTGGAGGCTACAGGAGGAGGACAGGGGCTGAGGCTACAGGAGAAGGCTGGGGCCCACGGAGGAGAATAGAGGAGGAGGCGGATGGGGTACAGGAAGGAGGCTGCTGGGGGCTGATGGAGACATGAGGCTGCTGGCGGACAGGAGGAGGCTGCTGGGGGACAGGAGGAGGCTGTGTGGGGGACAGGGGAGGAGGATGTGGGACAGGACGCGGGCTGGTTGGACAGGAGGAGGATGCGGGAGGACAGGTGGAGGGCTGGGGGACGGAGGAGATGCTGGTGGGAAAGGAGAAGAAGGAGGCTGGAGGACAGGCAGGGAGGATGCTGAGTAGGCTGGAGGACGAAGGAGTGGAGTACAGGAGAGCGGCTAAGGAGGCAAGGTGAGGAGGAGGCCTGCAGGAGGACAGGAGGAGGAGGCTGCCAGAGGACAGGAAGTGGCTGCGGCTGACAGGAGGAGGCTGCTGGGGACAGGTGAAAGGCTGGAGGACCGAAGGAGGAGGCTGGAAGGCAGGTGGAGGTGGGGGACAGGCGGAGGAGGCTGGAGGACAGGATGGAAGGCAGGAGGCGAGGAACAGGGAGGAGGCTGGAAGGCAGATGGACGTGGGGACAGACGGAGGATGTACGAGAAGGACAGGTGGAGAGCTGGGACGGAGGAGGAGAATGGAGGACAGGAGGCAGCTGAGGGAGGCTGTGGACAGGAGGAGGCTGCTGGGGACAGGTGAAGGCTGGAGGACAGGAAGGAGGAGGCTGGAAGGCAAAGGTGAGGCTGGGGGAGACAGGAGGGGAGGCTGGAGGAAACAGGAGGAGGATAGAGAACAGGAGGGGACAGGAGAGGAGGTGAAGGAGCAGGAGGAGGCGGAGGACAGGAGGAGGAGGCTGGGAACAGGAGGAGGCGGAAGGCAGATGGAGGCGGGGACAAGGAGGACGCTGGAGGACGGAGGAGGATGGAGGGGAACGGAGGAGTGAGAAGAAGGAGGCTGGAGGACAGGAGGGGAGGCTAGCGGGACAGAACGGAGGCGGCTGGAAGGACTTGAACCAGGAGGGATGGAGGACAGGAGCACCGGAGGAGGACTGAAGGAGGAGGTACAGGAAGGGAGGCTGGAGGACAGGAGGCTCGGAGGAGGCTGAAGGACTGAGGCCTACAGGAGGAGGCGGAGGACAGGAGGAGGGCTGGAGGACAGGGGGCTACAGGAGGAGGCTGGAGGACAGGAGGAGGAGTGGAGGACAGGGGGGAACAGGAGGGAGAGGAGGACAGGAGCTACCGGAGGAGGCTGGGAGGACAGGACGGCTACAGGAGGAGGCTGGAGGACCGGAGGCTACGGAGGAGGAGGCTGGGAGGACGGAGGAGCTGGAGGACAGAGGGCTACAGGGAGGAGGCTGGGGGACAGGAGGTACAGGAGAAGGCGGGAGGAAGGAGGCTACAGGAGGAGGATGGGAGGACAGGAAGGGAGGCGGCGGACAGGAGGCTACAGGAGGAGGAGTGGAGGACAGGAGGAGGTGGGGGACAGGAGGCTACCGGAGGAGGGCTGGAGGACAGGAGCTACAGAGGAGGCTGGGGGGACAGGAGGCTACAGGAGGAGGCTGGAGGACAGGAGCTACGGCGGAGGCTGGAGGACAGGAGGCTACAGGAGGTAGGATGGAGGACAGGAGGCTACAGGAGGAGGATGGAGGACAGGGGGAGGCTGGAGGGGAACAGGGGGCTACAGGAGGAGGCGAAGGAAGGAGCTACGGAGGGGGCATGGAGGACGGGAGGAGGCTGGGGACAGGAGGAGGAGCGAGGATATGGAGGTTACAGGAGGAGGCATGGAGGACAGGAGGAGCTGGGGACAGGCTGGCTACGGAGGAGGCTGGCGACAGGAGGGACAGGAGGAGGCTGGCGGACAGGAGGCTACAGGAGGAGGAGGGAGGACAGGACGGCTACAGGAGGAGGATGGAGGACAGGGGGAGGCTGGAGGACCGTCGGGCTAACAGGAGGATGGCGCTGTGAGGAAAAGGAGGCTTACAGGAGGAGGATGGAGCGACAGGCAGGAGGGTGGGGGACAGGAGGAGGATGGAGGATTAGGAGGCCTACCAGGAGGAGCTGGAGGGACAGGAGAGGCCGGGGGACAGGGGCTAAAGGAGGGGCTGGAGGGACCCGGATCGGCTACAGGAGGGGAGGAGGACGGAGGAGGCGGGGGGACAGGAGGCTACAGGAGGAGGCTGGAGGACAGGATGGCTTACAGGGGGGAGGCTGGAGGACAGGAGCCCCTACAGGGGGGGGCTGGAGGACCGGGGATTTACATTATTATGAGGAGATAGAGAACAGGACCACACCAGGGAGGCAGGGGTGGGGGTAGGGGTCCAAATTATTATGTGTAAGTTTGGGGTGATCAATAAAAGATGGAAAACGAAATGTAAAAGGAGGATCACAAATTAAAGATGTTGTTTATTAGTCTGCAGATTTGCATTATGGGGATTATTATACGGGCATGGGGTGGGGGGTGGCCAAATAAGGGGGAATCTGTACTATGTGGGGGATCCGTCCAACCGGTCGATATGAACCTTGCGGGGTGGGACATGCATTGGTTAGAAAAAGGGGGGATGCGAGTTTTGTCCTCTTTCTCTCGTCCAAAGTGGGGAGGTATGGTAAAACTTCAGGTGACTATGAATAGTAGGACTGGATGTTAGTAAGAATGGTAATATGCTTCTATATGGCACGGCCAGGGATTATACTCTCACCTAGGTCACACGCCAAAATATAACATTGGGGGCTGGTAATTTACTAAGGGCCCAATTAGATTTTTGTACGGTTTAAAACGAACTTATTTTCGTTTTGCACTGACTGTTCCCTGTATTGCCCCGGGATTTGCGCCGTAAACGATCGGATTGTGGAGTAATCGGCGCCGGCATGCACGCGAAGGAAATCGGGGGGCGTGGGCTGAAGAAAACACGAGGATTTGGAAAAACAGGGAAGCGCTGGCCCAAACAAATAAGCTGTGTGCAAAGCCGTACTGGGGGCCTGCAGGACGAAGGGCCCTCCAATAACACCAATGTATGAAACAGGACAGCACAAAAATGAGTGAAAAAAAACGCCGTTTGGTTTTAATCCATAAAAGACGACATTTCGGCTCGTGAGGTTGACAAGGAATGAGTGGACATTATAGATACTTATAGTGCAGTATAGTAATTACATACAATAATCTCCACATAAGTGCTATAATCGATCAACGTGCAGTGCTTCACTCCTCACAGTACATTCAAAAAATACATGGCTTACAGTTTGTTGTGAAGCATATAAATACATGACTTAGACACAGTTAGAAAGCCTGAAAAACAATTCAAAAACCTTTTAACAAGGTAATAATGTGTGTAAAGTGCAGGTATCGCTTCTTAACAAACCTACCGGCCGCCGACCCCATGGGTAGGCATACTTTACAAGCAACCGCGATCGTTCAAACCACGGTTGTAAACAAAAGTTTACCCTGCGCATGCTATCCGGCCCAAGGGTCTTTTGTAAATCAGTCACGCAACGTATAACCTCTAACAGGAAGCACTAAGCTTCCATCTGGGCGTGTGGGAATCCGAAACACCCGGTTGTAGCACATGGCGCAATCGCTGTGAATATGATAGTGTGACCATTCTTGATTGAGGGCAGCCAGCAAGCTATAGCCGCTGGTGTATCAGGTAAGCTATATAATATAGTAGGACTTTAACCAGCCTAGGCCGAGGTGGTCGCGTGTCCAACCACTGGTGGAGGCACTCCCTCACCCCAATGGAATATATGTGGAATGATGATTCCAACACAATGGACAACAGAACCAACTCAATCCAGAATCGCCGCAACACAGGGGCTAACCCTAGCACATCAGAATAATTTATTAAAAACATACTACATGCAAATTCCCCAAAATAATAGAGAATTAAACATGATGCCTGTAAATGTACCCTGTTATAGTGCCGGGTAGTACATGAACGACCCACGAGTTATTGGTCTACACAGAATGGTTTCGCATTCCCGTCCAAGGATGTGTCATATGAACTTCTTACCATAAAAAGGTGAGTTCTATGAGAGAAAGAAAAGAAAGTATAAGTCAAAAGGAATGCCATGAAAATTATTACCAATAAATCCCAAGATATATTGACGAAGAACGAAGAATAAAGAAAAAAGAGCAATTCATGGGGGGAACAACCTTCAACATAGTTATGCGATATATACTATGCAAACAGTAAGGTATAATATATTAGTTTCTAGAGATGAGCGAACATACTCTTCGAGATTGATGCTCGTCTCGAGCATTAGGCCGTACTACGAAACTGCATTCGTTGCTCGGACGAATAATTCGCCTTCCGCTCGAGGAGAAAATGGAGTCAGCCGTTTGCTTTTGGGGGCCAGAAACAGAGCCAATCACAAGTCAGGAGACGCTGCACTCCACCCACGCTGACGTGGTACCCTACACGTCGATAGCAGTGGTTGGCTGCATCAGGTGACCCTGGAATAGACTGAGCCTGCCCGCGATGATCGGATAGTATGTGCTCGTGGATTGCAGCCTAGGAGGAGGAAGCTGCTGCTGGTCCCTACTAGGCGGACACGCGGCCTAGGGTGTAGTAGATTCCGTTAGGCAGGAGTGATCAACAAGAACCCAACAGCCTTTAGGGGCCAATAAACGTGATTACACTTTTTTTTTTTATTTGCAGTTCAGTCCATATTGTGAGGAATTTGCAGGGGGACTTGCTACCCGTTGTGTTTAGCTCTTAGTGACCAAACCTATCACTCAAAACAAGTGGGAAAATTTATTCGGGTTGTGTATTTCATTAGGAACAGTCTGCCATTTAACTTTTTATTTTACGTTTCTTTTTTCATTAACTCAGCGCCTCTCATCTCAGCGTGCATTTCGTGTGATTTCATACTTGGCTGAAAATAGCAAAGAGAATCAAACGGTTCCCCTCTTACTTAAGATATACAATAGAGGTTATATATATTTTATTTTGGGTGATCTTGCTGGTGGCTGTCTTGCTGCAGTGCATCTACTAGCAAATTGTGAGGAATTTGTCGTGAGACTTGGGACCGTTTGTGTTAGCGCTAGTGACGGCACCATCCACAGCAAAGACCGAAGTGGGAAAAACTTTATGAGGGTTTGATATCAATTAGGCAACAGTCTGCAACTCCCTTACTTTGTATTTAGTTATTTTTCATAACTCAGGTTCATCTATTCTGGATCGCAGTGTTGCTTTCAAGTTGGCTAGAAAAAGCCATAGCAATAGGATAGCATCGTTTGGTTTTAAAACTAAAAAACACAAAAAACAAAAAAAACCAAAAAACAAAAAAAAAGTAAAAACAAAATAAAGTTATAACTTCATTTCAAAATGTTGAACCGAGGGATTAGGGGTAGCAGGACGAGGGCGGGGCCCCCGTGGAGTCAAAACTATTTGCAGGGTCAGAGGCCCATGGTCCTGTGGGCGGGGGTGTGAGACTGAGCACACCTGCTGATTGAGGGAGCAGTGGAAACGCCGCAGAGCTAAACTCCCGGTCATGTTGAAGTTACTGGGACTCGTGGTAGTAGAGCAGTTGAGGCCAGAACAGTGCGAACAGTGCTTGTCGTGGATTGCCGAACAAAGCGCCTCTCGAGCAATTGTCCCAGTATGTCTTCCACGCAGTCCACCACTCTGTCCACGGCAATATCGGCACTCCTCAAGCTCCTGCAATCAGATCCCTCACCCCCCCCCAGTCTGCCCCTCCCAGGAAAATTGGCATTTGAACCCCGGCATACTCTGAGGACCTGTCGTCTGGACCTTCCCAAAGTCCCACAAACCACTTGTTCCGGTTGCTGCTGAGCAATTCTTACGATTTGCCCGGTTTTCCACCAGTCGCAGTCTGTGGGTGATGACTCTGAGTTAGGGGGAAGACCAGAGTGTGTAAAACGTGTCCGACGCTTGAGGAGACACGGTTGTCCGACCGTGGTGTGATGGTGAAGTGTTGTCAGGGCAGGAATCCGACGGGGGGGAGCAGACTGAGTGATCGGACGGATGATGACGGGACATGACACAAGCTGGGTTCGTATCGAGGCTTCCCCCGTGTCTCCCCCGGGGAACCACAGTGCCCTTCTGCCCAGGGAGGAGAGTCACATCGACCAGAAACAGGTTGCGAAGACGCGCATAAGTGGTGGGGCCCACCAGCACGGAGGAGGCAGGGCCAAGAGCAGGTGCATCAGCGCCACAATCGTGTCCACGCTTAGAGTGAAGGCTCCCGTGGCGACGGGCCCCGACGCCGCCGAGGGTCTAGATTTTCAGAAGTCTGGACGGTTCATTCTAAGGAAAACACCGGATGACCCGACGGAAACTTGTGCCGTGTGCAACCTTGCCAAACCAGGATCAGCAGGGGTTCCACCACTACTAGCTTAACGACCCCCAGTATGCGCAGGCATATGAATGCTAGACACCCCACTCAGTGCACCAAGCAAGTTCCCTCCGGCCGACGTGCAACAATACACCAATGCTCCTTCCCCTCGTGTCAGCGAGAGTTACCCAGCCCCTGCCTCCAGGACCCCCGGCACAACAAACCCTCATCGTAGCCTACAACGAATCTCTCAACAGCATCCACCAGCGTTCAGATTCCATAACCGACGCTGGAGCGGAACGTTAAATATAGCGGCAACCCCACCCGCACGCCCAAGCCCTTAAGTCCAATCTCCAAGATTGCTTAGCATGGAGATGCGGCCTATCAGGATCTAGTAGTGACCGAGCCTTTTCGCAACCAATGGTCGGCCCGCGCCGGCCCTACGGTTCGGTCCCCAGCCGCACTTACTTTAACGATGTGAGTCCCAGACCCCTGCACCCAGCACGCTGCTCAGAAAAATCCATCCGTGCCCCTGACCACGCCGTTTCGACAAGGTAACTGACAAACTACGACACCGCCTGCGACGAGTGCTGCCGGGCAGGGCCAACTATATGTCGCTGACGGCACAGGCGGGTACACTTGGGGAGGCTCGGCGACCGAGTTTGACCATCGCGGCTCGGTCATATTACTGACGATCTTGCCCCGAGGATGCGGGGCCTAACTCGTTCCAGCGTTCTTTCAGGCATAATCATGCCTTCATCCCTCCTCCCACCCATCCCCTCACCCTCATCTCCTATGAACTACCATCCGTTCGGGCATGGGCCATTCAGTCACTAGCTCTATGGCCACAAGCTAGCAGTGACGTTAGCTCCAAGCGAAGCGCAGAAGGCGGTGCTCAAAATGATGAGCCTATTGGCCCGATAAAAAGGCACAACCGCCCAAGAACTACTTTACAGGGCATTCACGGAGCCAGATTTCCATGACTTGGGGCTGGGCACCGATGTGAACTGAAGCCAGGCCATCGCGTTTTGCGTTGTTGGACAAACGGCCCCTGTAACCTCGCGTGGCGGCCTCCTTGCAACTCGGCAGACGGACACATGTGCCATGCCCTGGCCCATGTGTTAATCTGATAGCTTCAGCCGTTTTTCCTCAAGACATACACCAATCTCGTATCGATTCTCGCCTCACGAATGGTGCGACGCATCGGATGGAAGCATTTCAGGAAGCTCCAGCACAGATGCTGCCACTCTCAGGGCACGCGCAGCGCCGCCTCCAACCTGCCCGCTCACAGCATGTTGTGCGAGTGCCACAAAGGTGGAAGTATACATTTAACCATGTTATCCAGAGTTTACCAGCACGCGCAGAGCGATTTAGACTCAGATGTCAACTTCCCCCAGAACTGGTTAGTCCAGGTCAGTAAGCTTCCTCAAGTCTACAATGGAGGAGTGGAGGGGAGGTATGAATCGTGTAGGTTGATGAGTAACTTGAGGACGTCATTAACAACAGATCGGTCAGTGGCGATGCCGCCACATCACCTCACCCATCCCGTGCTTGCGGCATTGTTGAAAAAAACTCTCTGCATCAGACATGACGTCGGAAAGAGATTGCGCTGTCACAAGAGACGGGGGAAGAAGATTCCCTTTGTGATAGCCAAAGGCAACCTCAGGGTTTCTCAGCGAAATATCGAGAGAGGCTGGAGGAGGATGCTGGACGGAAGAGGAGGAGATGGTGGGCAGAAACAAGAGGGCGGCATTGCTCAGACCTTCACTGTTTCAGCGTGTTATGGCAGAGAAGAAGTAGGATTGTTGAGCAGGCAGGAGGAGAATGGACACAGCTCAGGCCGTCTGAGCGGAGTGAATTCTGCGAAGTTGGGACTCTGGCGCATTATGGAAGGATTCCATGCTTAGGAATGCCATCCCGTGACCATCTCGCCGTTCAAAGGAAATTATGACCCAGCACCGATATTCACTGGGCTATTAACTCTCCTGGACCACGGTTACAAGAAAAATCTTTCCATCTCATCGGAGAGGAAAAAAAGGAGTGTGAGGAATGCATGAATACCCCAGCCCCAGGACCTGGCTGCAAAAGCTGAAAACTGTATTTCCATTCTGACAACGCTAGGTGCAGAGTGCGTTTAGTTCTGCGGACAGTAGCCAATGGGAGAGTAGAGAGCAGGCAGCTTGTTCCAAGCCACTGCAAGGGTACGCTTTACAAGGCTTTGCCAGCTTTATGTCACCCAAGCACGACACTGTCACTGTCACCAGTCTCGGCAGCAGAGTAGGTGATCTTTACAGAAAAGATGGTGAGGAGAGCTACGTAGCTGCCATACCATCCGTGCCTAAATGATCACAAAGCTCCTCACACACTACTGGGTTTCACAAAGTGGACATGTGGTCACGCCTGGCACGACCCCCCCCTATGGCGTGTACGCTTGGAGGTTCGTTTGCTGCCATCCGCTGCGTCTTGTCCGAGCGGGTTCACGCGTAATGTGGTGGCATTCAATCACCCCGAAAGCGTACAGCCTGTCGATGACAGCGATGACAGGCTGAAGCTTATTAAGATGAATTAAGCCTGTGATTTCCATAAATTCCAATCTCCACAGGTGAAGGACAGCTCAATCTGACTAATTTATGCACTCCTCCTCCTCATTTTCCTCCTTCTCCTCCTCTTGTACACCTAACTGAGATGGAAATCGGCTTTTATTTTTGACATGGGCCCCGCTTAAGCTATAGTACTTTATGCATTTATTTCTGGAAGGGCCACCTACCCGCGTCTCTGTTTAAACAATTTTTTGGGAATGCCAAATAAGGCACTCAATCTATTTCAATTGTTCTGGAGGGCCACCTACCTGCTCCTCTGGTTTGACAACTTTCATGGACTGCCACACTACAAGCTGGAACCTCAATTTGCTCCATGTTCATTCTTCTGGAGGGATACCCTACATGCCTTGGTTTGAAACATTTTTCGGGTTGCCACATACAGGCACTCAATCTATTTCATTTGTCATGGCAGGGCCACCTACAGGCTCCTCTGGTTTGAAAACTTTTTTGGACTGCACATTAAGGCACTCAATCTATTTCATTTTTCGGAGGGCACTCACCCTGCCTCCTCTGGTTTGAAAACTTTTTTGGCCGACTGCCGACATCACAGGCACTCAATCTACCTTCATTTTCATTTGGAGGGCCATCCTACTGTCCACTTCTGGTTTGAAAACTTTTTTTGGACTGCCCCACCTACAGGCACTCAATCTATTGTCAATTTTGCTGGGCTGGCCACCTACTGCTTTCCTCTGGTTCCTGCTAAAACATTTTTCTGACGGCCACATACAGGACATCTTATCCCAAATTAAATTGTCTCCATGGCGTACCTCCCAAAGTCGTCCCATTATAGCCTGCCCTCCATAATGTCCCTTATCAAACGAGGTGATGTCAGGCAGGAATTTTGTGGGGGGTTGTTCATGGGCTCTCCCAAATCAAACTGTTAAAATTTGTCGCCACCCCCATGCTTGTGCTATCCACCCAAAATATTACTGGCAAACTTTATCATTTACCAATCATATTTCAGCGACTTCTTGGCATCTGTGGACATCCCCTCACCCGCCATATTTTTCCTTACAAAAAACTTATAAGACCACGCTACTACACTTGATCTGATAAAAAGCCGTTATTACAGTGCTGTTGGGGAGTAGATAGAGACAGGGGCTTGATCTGGCGAAAGCCTCGCCTGGCCAGCGCCAGCGCCACCTCCATCTCAAGATACCAACTCAACATAGTTTAACTTGCAGCACATTTCAATTCGTACTACTACCGTTCACTGCATTACAATACAATCGTTCCCCTTTCAAAAACGGCTGTGTCAGGCAAGAAATTTTCAGGTGTTTCAACCAATACCATAGTGGAACGCCGGCCCATCTGTAGCTCGCATGCTGCGAGACCTGAAGTTTGCAATCATAGCAGCCCGCAATACTCGAGATGCCCCATACGGATCGCTCTATCACGAAAGTTGTCCCATGGGGCTGCGTCCACCTATGTTTCGGTCGTCCCTTATCAAAAGAGCTGTGTCAGGCTCATTTTCGGGGTTTTGTTTCACCAGATTTACGTTATGGAACCGCGGTTCACCTCATGTCAGCCACAGCTGTGTTAATAGGATAACTATAACTTCAACCTTTGTCCACATAGGAAAATCATCTCAACTCCTTTGGTGAAAATGGATTTGAAACCTGATGTCCATTAGCGGTATGTCGCCATGTAGGGACTCTCTAGCCTGCAAGGCCTGACTGCTGCCTCTGCATGACGTTCTCTATAGGGTCAGGGTCAAGACGCATGTTTTAGTGCTATCTTACGCCTCATTCGGCTCCACTCTGTCAGGGCCATGTGTTGACCTAATTTGGCATAATGGTGCGATTAAGCCCAGCTCAGAGGCATCCACATGCGGCTGCCTTGCAGGTTGCCTGTCCATTTACGGGTGTGTCATCACCTTTTCTGAGGTTCAGGTGTTTGGCCCAGCTCCATGTGCAGAGCTGGTCCCCTTGAAAAACTGCTCGAGTCTCCATGATTCAATGGGGCCAGTATCACGACACAATTAATCTTAAAATCTACATTGAGATCAGTGCGGGTTTTTTAACCCGCGCTACCTAATTGGGAATTCACTCAGTTCTTTGCAGCTCTAAGAAGACCTGTTCGGCGAGCACCACATTCTATCAGAGGGGGGAGTTGTCTTTCTCAGGGGTGTACCTTATGAGCGATTATACTAAATCCTTCAATTGGCACTCAGTGTCTGCTCCCATTTCAAGAAAGTGTTAGACACTGGTAGCTCTTTGAAACCCTGTTCCGTATCGATACGATGTTAGGTAAGTCTCGTCTTAAATAAGATGTGGTTTCACCCCACGATAACACCCCAGACTGCCAAGGAACGACAGTAAATCTAAATCATTCAGTGATCACTCTGGCAGGTGACAGAAGTGTCTAATGTGTTAACGAGATGCCGCTATGGCTCAAATGTATTGCCTTGATCATATGAGAACAGTTTACGCACGACAAACATGCGGAAACATCCCTTTTCTGACCGGTTACCACAATAGTAAACTCGCGGTGTGAGGCTGTGTCTAGAGGCCTACATCGGCTTCTTACCAATTTGATCCCCTCAAATTACTACCACGTTCTATACGAGAAACAACGGTGGCACATTGAATTCAGGTATATCAGAGAAACCGTGTGTGACAAGATACACCAAGTCGTTACGCAGCTCTCAGCCCCAATTTCATTGCCTCCTGTGTTATATGTGGAGGATAAAGGGAATCCTATTCATAGTCTTTTAGAAGGGGGTTTAAGAAAGAGCTGTCTTGGCTGGTGACTAGACAAGGCTCTAGATTTACTTCTGTCACCATCCACTTTAATGGATAGCCTCTATCATGGATTTTTTAGAGCATCATATTGAAATCTTCTTCGTTGTCTATGCATTCACTCGTAATCCTAGTTATGCGTCCCAAAAATGACCCGGTAAGGGAAGCCCTTCCTTGAGTCTGGCCGTCGTGGTGTCACTTTCAATCGGCGGACGTCAATATTCCTATTGTAGGTTTAACATGAATAGGTAGGAAAAATGGCCGGTTTTTAAATTGTCCATTAAACATCAAGGAATTGTAATGAGACTTTGATTTTTACCATGTTGAACTGTAAACCTTTGGTCTCTACTGATCATTCACAATAAGTAGAAAGAGATCCTAATCCAGATCAGATCCGTTCAACCAAAGGAGGAAGACGTGTCCCGAGTCTTCCACCACTTACAATAAATGAGAAGAAGTGGTGGGGGACCCATAGACGACGTCTTCCTCAAATGTCTAATCGGATATTAGGCATATGTGGCGCCATATTGCGACCCTGGGCCAAATCGTTTTTTTAACTGCAAAAAAAAACTCTCAGTCCCAAATAAAAAATAATTTAGTGTTAGTAATACTAGATTTCGAGGGCCTTAAAGTGATTACAAAGGTCCTCCTGGTTTTTGTGGTGAATAACGTCAGAGTTTCCCTTACAGTACTGATGGCTTCATCCTGTATCGTGTGCTCCTGTAATAGAAGCGCTATAGCCCCCTCTTCCCCGAGATTTCCCCCGATGTGACGTAAAAGAAAAACACCCCCCCACCCTAATTGTATCCTTTGAGCTGGCCATGTAAGTGGCTTTTAATGTAACCAACTCTTTCCCCCTACACATCAGCTTATTCTTGATATATGAACTCAGCGCTGTTGCAAAGTTTGGTAGGATTCTATCCAGAAAAGTTCGACACATTAGAAAATATGTGGCCTGAGCCGGCCAAACATTGTGCCCAGGAGGGACATTTTAAATTCTATGTATATTTGGAGGAGCGCCCTTACCCAGTAAGGTTACCGTACGGACGTTCAATAATAAGAAATTACTTATAGCATTTTCATCATAAGATCTTGACAACATGCATTATATAGGATAACTTCTAAGTACGTTTGAAGTTGACAATTTAGGATTCACCGAGATCCTCTTATAAAACAGTCGGTGTCTAACACAGTTCGGCGTCGAGGAATTTCGGCTAGTTACGCGCTGCCGCCTACTCAATGACGCGCGATACTCTCTTCTTTCGCTTTTTTTTTTCCCCCCCCCTCTTTCCTTCTTACCCCCTTTTCCCCTTTTTTTCCCTCCCCTCCGTCTTTTCCCTGCTCCACACCCTCCCCCTTTCTCTCTCCCCCCCCCCCTCCTCCCTCCCCCCCTTACCCCTCTTCCCCTCACCCTCTCTCCCCCTCCCCCTCTCCTTCTCCCTTTTCTTCCCTTCCCCTCCTTACCTTTTTCCCTCCTTTTGCCCCTCCTATTTTCTCCCCCCTACGCTCTTCCCTTTTTCTCTTCACTTCCCCTTCCCCTGTTCTTTTTTTTTGTTTTATCTTCTTTCCCCCCCCACTCCCCCTTTTTTTCCCTCCACACCTTCCCTCTCTTTCTGCCTCCCCCCTTCTTCACCTCTTCCCTATCCTTCTCTTTCCTTTTCCCCCCAGCCTCCCTCCTTCTTTTTTTCCCATTTTTCCCCCCTTTCTTCTCTATTCTCCTCCCCTCCCCCCCCTCCCTCCCCTCCCCCTCCCCCTCCCCCCCGCTTTTTTCACTTTCCCCCCCCCCCCTCTCCCCCCCTCTTTTTCCCCCCCGCCTTTCCTCCTTCCCCCCCCCCTCTTCCCCCCCTTTTTTCCCCTTTTCCCCCCCCCCAGCCCTCCGCTTTACCCACGCGAGTTTGATTTTGTGAGGTCGCCGTCATGGGCCGCTCGCAATTGCCAGGACTTCAGCCCTGTGATATGGGTGATGAGAAATGGCGTACTGTAGTATGTGATCACGGAATTTTATACGAGATACGCTTTATTTACCACCGATTATAAAGTTTCAATCTGTGGCCACAGAATATAGGGGGAAAATTGTGCCCCTCTATTTGATAACCCAAAGTTTTTAAACATAATTCAGCAGAAGAATCGTCTGTTGTGAAAACGATTATGGAACAAAATGTTCAATTGATCGATCTATTAAAAAAGAGAATAGACTTGTGTTCAATTATGAAACCAGTCAGATGCATACTTCATACAAACAAACCCTTTGGAATAAAACAGCGTGTTGTGAGTGAGTCAACATGTTTGGACGATTGAGATATTTACCACTAAAAGTCTTTTTAGTGTCTTCATGGTTGTTCCCTTGAGTTCCCTTTGTCTCTTTTAAGGGTATCTCTATGTTTAGTCAACATCACAACCGTCGTCTCGATTGTCTGTTGTTTATTTGAGAATTTTTCATCTAAAAAAGAGGCATAGAGGGACGCAGGAGAAGTAGGCATCGAATCCTAGTATTATTTTTACTGTTGGACTATGGTCGTCGTCAGTAGTTGCTACTTGTCTTTGTTGTCCATTTTGCCCAGTGTCATATATGCGCCGCCCGATTATCATCTCCGCGTCACTGCATTGCCACTTCATGCGGTTTAGTGGCACTCAATAATACCTGCACGTAATCTTTGGGAGTTTTGAGTCTACGGACTCAAAGAAACACTGGTGCCTGTCTCAATCATCGGTTTTTAGTTTGACTTAATAAGCTGTTTTTAATTTCCATGATTTGATTTTTTATGATCTGTAATTCCTTGTTCAAAAATTTTTCAAGGTTAAAACAGGAGTATCCATCTGAGTGACTTGTTTGGATATAGAAGCAAAGTTTGGCACAAAAATTGGGGGTCTCTGGTACATAAATTTGGGTAAATCGAGAGCGCAACCACTGGAATGGAATTATTTTGAATTGGTAGTATTCTCCCAGCCGTAACAGGTGGAGTTGTTAAAGTGCACCACTTCTGGATTCTGCCACTCTCGACTCTTCTCTATTCAGTTGCCAATGTAGTAGGTTGGTAAAAAAGCTGTATCACCCCTCCCAATGGTTGCAAAATTTGGTTCATATCCTCAGTATATGTAAAACATCATGGGTGACGCACTCCACCGATAGTTTCCATGTACCCTTTTCCTACCACATCAGAATAATGAAATCCAAACAACAATTAATGGAAAAAAGAAAAAGATGAATTTGAAAAAATTTGAAAAGAGCCAAATCAAAAAACACTTACTAGCAATGAAAAGCTTCAAAGCCACAAAAACGAGGACAAATAGAGATGATGAATCGAGGTATATAGATATGAGATAGATAGATAGATATGAGATGGGATAGGAGAAGAGAGAATAGACTAGATAGATATGAGATAGATGATAGATAGATAGGATAGATAGATAGCATAGATATGATATGAGACTATATAGATATGAGATAGACTAGATAGATAGATAGATAGATAGACAAGATAGATACAAACGTACAGAAACGAGAGGCAGCAACTCCATAGGTAGTGACACATTCTAGTGTTTTCCACCTAGAACGTTGTCGCTGTGTACCAGCCTTTGTCAAGCCATTGTGTCCAGTGCATTACATATGTTTTGGCTGGTTTAGTGGGAAGAGGTTGTCTAAGAGAACAAGACTAGAGTCACCATTAAAAAAGGATTTATCTCGTATCCAAGGACTAATAGTGAATGAGGGATGTGGGGTTTCAGCTGCAGACGAAGTCATAGACCATAGTCATGAAGTAAGAGTCATGCAGACCAAGTAACGGAGACAGAGGGACAACAGCATACATCTGCGCTCACATTCATTCCTGGGGACCTTTGGAGAGGCCTACTGGTCGGCCCAAAATCCATTCACTGTGTTCAGGGCAGTCCCAGGTACGGTACGAAGACTGATGCTGGTCTGGAGTTTTGTGTTCTAAGTTTGAATTTGTATGTAAGTTGAGACGATGTATATTTTATAATTGTCGATTCGACCAAAAAAGAATTTTGGCCCCAGTGACAATTGGAGTGTGTAATCACGTTTTTGCGGTAATGGGACAAGGATTATCAATAAAGTTCTACAGACACCTCACAGCTTGATTCATGTAGCCGGGCTATAAGTAAACGCATTCACCAGAGGTCAGAGGGTCTGTCTCTAACTGTGGGGTCTTTAAGTAGGGGACTGTCTGTATATGAAATGGGTGGAGGGTTTGGTGTGCCTTGTTTCAGATTCATTTTGCCAGGATCGTAGTCACTATGTACAGCATTGGGGGGTCATTTATATAAGGGCCTGTTTGCACGATTCGTGTTTCTACAGACAAGTTACCGGAAATTTCCGATTGCGACGATTTTCCGGTATTGCCCCGTGAATTTTGGCGCACCGTGATCGGATTTTAGGCCAACATGCGGACGCTGGCAATGCATCGAGGAAATGGGGGGCGTTGGCGAACAAAACCGGACGGATGCGGGGAAACAACAAAAAAAAACAAAAAGGTTGCGGAGCTTTGGCACTTACCTCACTCACCCAGCTCGGTTGTACTCAGTGCGTGTATGTATGCTCTCCAGCGCAGCCAGCGCACCTGGTGGACGTAGGAGGGAACTGCATCTAGTGAATCCCAGGCCGGTACCCGAATAACCCGAAGGAACGCGCCGACTGGATCGAGAATGGACCGGGTAAGTAAATCTGCACCATTGTTTAATAGGGACTCTAAGTGGGGTGCTGCGTTTGTGGGCCATGTAATATACTTCACCTTGGTCAATCGAACACCAGTTACACAATGATTTTGTAAAGGATAATCTGCCATCAACACATCATCATGATAAAAATCCAGGGACAACCTACATAGATCAGGAACCAAGGAACTGCAGCTATTCTTATTTTGTTATCATGGCTCTTACTTGTAAATTCAACTTTTACATTATAGCAATGAGTCGCCAAGGTGCTACCCCTAACTCTCTGTATTAGCTTTACAAATGTACACTGTCACTGAGGAATTCAAGTACGAGTCCAGTGTTCGTGACAAGTGCATGAGGGAGAGCGGGGGGGGGGGGGTGAGGGCTGTTTGTAAAATCGGTAAAAGTCAGATACACCCGAGGCGGCTATGGGATAGCCCTTAGTTTCATTGAGCTGAATTGTACAAGGTTGAACTAGAAGGAAAAGATCATGGCATAATAAAAACCATCAGAATGGCAGAATAGCAACCAGTTTTGATGCAGTGTTCCTGAGGAAGCCCTACTAGTGGTCGGTCTTATTAATATGTCCACCTTATGAACTATACAGTTTATGCCTGAACCTATGGACCAGCTCTGGGGCGGAGATGTGGGACAGGCGTGTTATAAAACTTGAGATCCTGCCCTTGCCCTTGTCCTCTGCTCATTAATGGCCCAAATATATCGATATCGAGTTGTAAGAATCACTAGCGATGCCTGCGGGATTGCAGTGTGGCATCAAGGAGCTCCGTGCATCGTAGATGGGTTTTTTTATATATATATTATTCTAGTTGTGACCATCTGTTTGGGAATTTTTATTTCCAGAAAAGGACTGTAGCATATGTTGTGTGCAGATGAAGAATTTATTGATCCAAGGGAAACTCTGTGTCCAAAATGAAAGTTGTGACCATTGACAAAAGTTTCATTTTGGGATCAAATACGATTACTTGCATCTCATCACCACATAGTAGTGCACAGTTTTCTGGAAAATATTTGTAAAGTAGGCTTGGCCCCCTAGACTGTAGCCCACAAAGAATAGCGTTTTGAGAGCAGATGGTCCTCCGGACTATGATTAGATGGTGAAGTTGGACCCTCTGGCCTTTGTGGTGAGACACTGTAGGGTCTCAGTCTCCTTCCTTACATATGGGTAACTACGGTCGCTAGTACATACATCTCTTTTTGCCTCTTCTATGGACTCACAAGACTTTCAGGCAGCGGAGGAGTAAGGACTGCACATTAAGAAAATGTTCCATGGGAAAATTAATTATTTAAGTAGGTCAACTGCATATGACCTAAATGTGGCATCCAGATGCATCCAACATTTTGGCTTAATCCTGTATTCAGCTGTAGCACTAAATTAATAACTTAATCAGTGAATATGCTAATTAGTACAGCAGGCTTATGGGGAGGAGACCAGCATGAGGCAAAAGGCTACTTATGCCACCAGTAGCCGCTTCTACACTCCTACCCCTCCCCGCAGGAGAATCAAATTACTGTGTGTCTCCAGCAGACCCAGTAAGTAGTAACAGCTCTGGCAGACGAGCAGCCAGTACGCAACCTTTCTCCGCGTGGCTGGAGATGGCCCTCTTCGTATCTGACGCGAGCGTCTCCAGCCTACAGTCAGATCTAGGGCTTCGGCATAGAGGAAGACTATGCGCATAAGCTTCATCTCCACGAAGGCGCGCGTTTGATCCCGAGCGAAAGGTGCGGAGGGAAAGCGGGCCTATATATGGGAGATGTAGAGTAGCCTTTGCCCCAGAGATCGGTTCAGCACTTTACTCCATGCCACAGTAGCCGATACTATATTAGCATCTGCACTATTTTAAACGTTATTTTTGCGAGCAAGCTGCGTCCTGGTTAAGCCAAAAAACTGGATGAGAGCTGGCTGACGGCATTAGGCAATAGGCAGTTGGAACACTACCAAGGAGATATGGTCACCACATTTTCACATTATACAGCGCGTGACAGGTATCCTATACCGAAGCTCTAATTCACGACTGAACCCCTTCTTTTAGAACAAAAAAGTAGTTTTGCTTACATCCACAAGAAATCACATTTTATCTTTTATTACTGGATAGAGGGGGTGTGTCTCTGCTCAGCTGGCCCCTCCATTATCTCCTCCATGCCTTATGCTTCCTTATGGTCGCAGTCATGTCATGTGACCGAGTGACTTCACTATAAGTATTTTAGAGACTTAATAATAGCAGAATGCACCCCATACATGTATCTGACACCAAGAAGAGGGCCGGCTCCAGGCTTTCTGGGACCCTGGGCGACAGCAGAGCACTTGGGGACCCTCGTGGGGCGCCCTCAGTGGGCCAAACTGCCGCCCCCTGCGGACACACTGACCACCCCCCTTTCCCCCCGGGCAACTGGACACCCTAATCCTCCTGCGGACACGACCCCGGCACACTGATCCGCACGCCGCGGGACCACACGACCCCCTCGCCCAATCCGCGGACACATGATGAAACACCCACCTCCCTACGTGCTGACACACATTGAAACCACCCCCCTTCCTTGCTGACACACTGAACCCCTCCCCTGCTGACACATGCACCCTACATCCCTCTCCCGCTTGAGACACATTTGCAACCCCCCCCTTCCCCGTGGGACACCCTGATACCCTGCTGACACCCACTAAACCCCCCCCTTCCCCTGTATACACACTAACCCCTGCCCCACCGCGGACACACGACTCCACTCCGGAAAAAAGAAAACAAAAAAAAAGAATTCACTTCATGGCGTTCCCCCGGAGCAGTGCCTGCAGCTGCCTGCTGTCTTCGGCCGGGCCTCCCAGGACGCGCCGGCTCTGAAGCCAGGCCAAAGTGATCCGATGACGCTCATCATGTGCGCGGCTTCAGAGCACGTCGCATTATCTTGCGGACTGCGCTGCATGCGTGGGAACCGGTACAGGTTGAGTTTTAGATCTGGCATCTACTGCTGCGTCTCCCGACCAGCGCAGCATCAGAGGGCAAAAAAGTGATCGATCCGGATGTGACCAATTGTACCAGGTGTTATAGCAACACTGCGTACAATTGATACGCGGGGCCAATCTGGGGGCCCCTACAGTACCACGGGGCCCGGCACTGGACCGGGGTTGCGCGGTTCTGGCGAAACTGCGACCAGTAAGGAAGCATAAGGCATGGGGAGGAGTAGATGGGGAAGGGGGGGTGGTCAGTGTGTCCGCAGGTGGAAGGGGGGTAGTCAGTGTGTCTGCAGGGGGCGCAGTGTGGCCACTGGAGGGCGGCCCACGGAGGGGCCCACTAAGGCTCTGTCGCCCAGGGGCCCACTAAAACCTGGAGCCGGCCCTGCTTCTTGTGGTCAGATACATGTATGGGGTGCAGTCTGCTATTATTAAGAGTCTAAAAGACTTAGATGAAGTCACTCTGGTCACATGACATGAACTGCGACCAGTAAGGAAGCATAAGGCATGGGGAGGAGTAGATGGGAACTGCGACCAGTAAGGAAGCATAAGGCATGGGGAGGAGTAGATGGGAGGGGCCAGCCAAGCAGGACACGCCCCCTCTGATTCCAGGTAATAAAAGATAAAATGTGATTTCTGTGGATGTAAGCAAAACTATTTTTAGCTAAAAGAAGGGGGTCAGTCAGTGAATAGAGCTCTATAGGAGCCTGTCACCGGCTGTATATGTGCAAATGTGGTGACAGATTCCCTTTAAGTAGTTCCAAATGCATATTGCCTAATGCCGCACCAGCTGCATCCAGTTTTTGGCTTAATCCAGGACGCAGCTGCTCGCAAAATAAACTTTTAATCAGTGAATATGCTAATTAGTATCAGAGGCTACTTGGGGCATGGAGTAGTCTGAAACATCTCTGGGGGCAAAGGCTACTCTACATCTCGCCATAGCCGCTTTCCCTCCGCATTTCTGGGGCGTGGCAAGTGGGTGTGGCTTACATGGGAAAAATCGCCGCCCTCTTGTCCCTCTTTCACTCCCTTGAAAGTTGGGAGGTATGGGTGATTACACTCAGTAATGTAAAGGGAAAGGAGACTGGAGACCTACGAGTGTCTACAAGGCCAGAGGATGTCCAACTTCACCCAAATCCATAGTCGGACCATCTGCTCTCCGCTATTCTTGTGTGTGCTACAGTCTAGGGGCCAACCTCTTTACAATATTTTCCAGGAAAGACTCTGCACTAATGTGGTGTGAGATGCAAGAATCGTTATTGATCCAAAATGAAACTTTTGTCAATGGTCACAACTTTCATTTTGACACAAGTTTCCCTTTGGATCAATAAAATTTCTTGCATCTCACACAACAGTAGTGCACAGTCTTTTCTGGAAAATAAAACTTCACCCAAATGTCACAACTAGAAGAATATATATAAAAAAAAACCATCTACGATGCCGGAGCTCCTTGATGCCACACTGCAATCCCCGCAGGCACGCTAGTGATTCTCACAACTCAGGTATATATTTGGGCATTAATGAGCGGAGGACAAGGGCAGGGCAGATCTCAAGGTTTTAACCCCTGCCCACATCTCCGCTCCCAGAGCTGGTCCAGAGGTTCAGTGATAAACTGTATAAGTTCATAAAGAGGTTGACTATTAATGACCCCACTAGTAGGGGCTCCTCAAAGGGAAACTACAATCAAAACTGTTGCTTCTACCATTCTGATATTTATTATCCATGATCTATTTCCTTCTAAATTCAACTTGTAACATTATGCTAATGAAACTGAAGGGCTACCC
>CM033646.1:31250895-31273800 GCA_019512145.1 Engystomops pustulosus | reverse complement strand
CTAAATTCAACTTGTAACATTATGCTAATGAAACTGAAGGGCTACCCTAGCCCCTCTGTGATCTGACTTTACAGGATGTTACACCCTCACTCCCCCCCCCCTGCTCCCTCAGCACTTGTGCACGAAACACTTCGTGCTGAATTCTCAGTGAGACAGTGTAACAGTTTGTAAAGCTAAATTACAGAGAGTTAGGGTAGCACCTTGGGCTCATTAGCATAATTGTAAAAGTTGATTTTACAAGTAAGGAGGCCATGGATAACAAATATAAGAAGATAACTGCAGTTACTGTGCCTGGATCTATGGGTAGGTGTCCCTGGTTTATCATGATGGATTGTGATGGCAGATTTCCTTTAACAAAGATCATTGGGAACTGGTGTTGATTGACCAAGGTGAAGTAGATTACATTGCCCACAGAACCAGCACCCCCACTTAGATCCCTATTAACACAATGGGGCAGATTTACTTAACCGGCCCATTCGCGATCCAGCGGCGCGTTCTCTGCTCTGGATTCGGGTCCGGCCGGGATTTATGAAGGTAGTTCCTCTGCCATCCACCAGGTGGCGCTGCTGCGCTGAAAATCATCTCAACGCGCCGGAATGCACCACCTCGGACCAGGTGAAGGTAAGCGCTCCCCAAGCGACACTTTTTCGTTTTTTAAATGCGGCGGTTTTTCCGAATACGTCGGGTTTGCGTTCGGCCACGCCCCCCGAATTCCGTCGTGCGCATGCCGCAGTACCAGTAAGCCTCTCCAGAAGTCCCATGGAAGTGAATGGGAGCGCAGGATGGAGCTGTGTCCTCTGCTCCGTTGACTTGGTCTACATGACTCTGACTTCTGACTATGGTCTATCACTCTCTGCAGCTGAAACCCCACGATCCTACATTCACCTATGATCCTTTGGATACGAGATGCGTCTAAAACGTGATAAATCCCTTTAATGGTGACATCTAGTCTTGTTATAGTCCCAGGCTGCAATGATCAGCTGTAAGGTGTCTGTAATGAAGCTTTATTGATAATCCTTGGTCCCATTACAGCAAAAAGTGATTAAACTCTGGGGCCAAAATTCTTTTTGTCTGAATCTACAATTATAAAATATACCTGGGGCCAAAATTCTTTTTGTCTGAATCTACAATTATAAAATATACAGTCTCAACTTACATACAAATTCAACTTAAGAACAAAACTTCGGACCCTATCTTGTACGTAACCCGGGGACTGCCTGTAAACAGGATGCGGACCCTATCTTGTACGTAACCCGGGGACTGCCTGTAAACAGGATGGATTTTGCCGACCAGTAAGCCTCTCCAGAAGTCCCATGGAAGTGAATGGGAGCGCAGGATGGAGCTGTGTCCTCTGCTCCGTTGACTTGGTCTACATGACTCTGACTTCTGACTATGGTCTATCACTCTCTGCAGCTGAAAGCCCACGATCCTACATTCACCTCTGATCCTTTGGATATGAGATACGTCTAAAACGTGATAAATCCCTTTAATGGTGACATCTAGTCTTATACGTCTAAAACGTGATAAATCCCTTTAATGGTGACATCTAGTCTTCTCTTCTTCTCTTGAAACCTCTTCCCACTAAAGCAGCCAAAACATATTTATCCATATTCCAAACCTCTCCAGATAATGGACCCTGCATCCCTTATAGCCGAACACAGAAACAGAGTTCTGGGTATGGAGAGAAAGAATCTACAACCCAAAACGAAACAAACAAAACAAAACCGCATACCCTTTGTATCCACTTATACTGAAATAAGTGGTGACATAGGAAAGATTATCCATAAGAATTGGCATATCCTTGCTGATGCGTTTCCCCCCTTTCTATCTTACAGACGCACGCCGAGTCTGAGAGACAGGTTAGTTAGGGCTGATGTGGGTACAAAAAAGAAAGAAACTGCACTATGATGCTAAAGGGAGAAAGATTCACACACCCAATAACTAACACCACGTATGGAATTAAGCATTATCTTACGTGTAATTTGGATCACCTCCTTTATCTGATGCATGATCCATGTAATCTATGGTATATTGGTGAGACGACCCTCGATTTCAAGACCCGGATTAATCGACATAGATACACTATTAGGGCTGGCAGAAAGGATCTCCCGGTGCCTAAACATTTTTCTGACTGCAAACATAGAGAGGGACAATTGAGGTTTCGCCTCATAGACAGAATCGCGCCCCTTAGGAGAGGAGGGGATAGGATGAAACTTTTGAAAAAACGAGAATTAGAGTGGATCTATAAGTTAAATACATTGAAACCCAATGGGTTAAACGTTGATTTCAAAATAAGCGGAATTTTTTGAATACTGGTTTGCCTCTTTTACTTGTGATTTTACATACGATACTAACCGTAATTTTCTTTTTTCTATAGATCACTTTCTCACGATCGCACTTTGTCACGTACACAATATTGCTGGACACTGTCTGTGGACTCCTCCTATGGCTCCTCTGCTAAAAAATGTTTGTTATTTGCATAGTTTAATAAAAGGTTTATTTATGATAATTTTGGCTCCTGATTAATTCATGCCAAGGTTATTGGTGTTGCAGATCCACAATGACTATGATCACATATTGACTACTTACCTTGGTGGATGGAGACTGGACCGACTACCACTTGGACTGTGATTAGGACGTTGCAGCGTATATATTTAGCGGTCTATATAATATACAGATTGGACGATGCTACTTTATGTCTTTTTAGGTTTATACTGACCACTAGGGCTTTCCTTAGTTCACTAGTGGTGGAGAGCACAACGATAAATGCTGTTGGTGATGGGGACATCGCCACAGCTGATAGGGGTGCTTCTCCCTTCTTGCAGGGTATGTGTTCTCCTTGAATACACCCCGTGTGAGTGTGCAACACCCTCGCCGATGCAAGGCAGAGAGGTTGTTGCGAATACGTCCCACCATGTAGCTTGCAGCCTGTGTAGGGTCTGATCTGATCAACCCCACAGCATGTCACTACATAACACAGGGGAGAACTGCAGAGGTAGAGCCTGCCTGGTAAGGCAGGAGTTAATTGTTTTCTGTGATGTACACTCACCGGCCACTTTATTAGGTACACCTGTCCAACTGCTCGTTAGCAGTTCACAGCAGAATGATCCAGCACGAGCTATTCTGCTGCTGGTGCAGTCACTGTGTACATACATGACATTATTTATCCTGTACTGATCCTGAGTTACATCCTGTATTATACTCCAGAGCTACACTAACTATTCTGCTGCTGGTGCAGTCACTGTGTATATACATGACATTATTTATCCTGTACTGATCATGAGTTACATCATGTATTATACTGCAGAGCGGCACTCACTATTCTATGGGTGAAGCCATAACATACATGACTGGTCTGGATTCCTAAGGGACCCACTATTTAGGACTAAGGGTCCTAAGGGACTCACTATTTACAATATTTATTTTCTCTAATGTCTTAAGAACTGAACTCACAGAATGGACAAGTTAATGTTGGTGTTTTTGCTAAAGCAATTTTTGAATTTATAGGAATGACAGTAGCAGATCGTATTAGAAGAGGAATATGTTCATGGATAATAAGCAGGGGCGGACTGGCCATAAGACCCACCGGGAGAAATCCCGGTGGGCCGACTCGTTTGGGGCCGGTCTGACATCTGTGGGGCCGGGAAAAAAAACAAAACATTAACTCACCTTGGTAAGGATGGACGGACACCGCGCTGAGGTGGGAGGCCGGGCGCAGCGCTGCAGGGACTTCCCCCTGCTGTGCTTCTGCTGTCTGATGCCAGTGTCATCACGTGACCCGCCTCATGACGTCCCCCGCGCGGGCCGGCATCTCTCCCTGCTAGATTTGGAGGCCTGAGCACTGCTGTGAGCAGTCAGCTCACAGAGACCACACAGCCCCCCCGCGAATGCCCCCCCCCCTTTCCCTGGTTTGCAAGAAGGAGAAGGATGCAGGATGAAGATGGCAATGAGAAGAGAACTTACAGGGTAAGTGGCTGTATACATGGGAATGTATGGCTGGTGTGTATGCTACGTGGGAATGTATAGCTGGTGTATATGCTACGTGGGAATGTATGGCTGGTGTATATGCTACGTGGGAACGTATGGCTGGTGTGTATGCTACGTGGGAATGTATGGCTGGTGTATATGCTACGTGGGAATGTATGGCTGGTGTGTATGCTACGTGGGAAGGAAAAAACTATGGGGTTGGGGGGGGTCTTTTGAAATTAAGAAGACGAAGAAAGAAGAAGAAAAAAGGGGAAGAGGGGCAGAGCGACGAAGAAAAGAAAAGGGAAGAAGAAAAGACCAAGGGGGGGGGAAGGAGGAGAGAAAACGGGGGACGGGAACAAAGAAGCAGAAAAGAGGAGGACGGAAGAAAAAAGGGGAACCAAAAAACAAAAGGGGAAACAAAAAATCAAGAAAGTCCCTGCCCAACCCCCTAATTTGGGTGGTTTGTGTAGGGGTTAAGTAAGTAGAATGTGTCCAAATTAATTGGAAAAAGCAGGTTGGGGAGTTGGGAGGGAAAAAAGGCGTTAGGTAGTAGAAGGAAAAAAAAGGTTACGGTGGTACTACTGGGTATTTGGTGAGATTGATATGGGGGAGAGATAAATCTCATGCCTTGGTTTATATTCGGGGACCCTGTGATGTATGAATATTACATCCCAAACCACCTGTATTATAGTCCATTACAGTTTAAATGCTAGTGGTGTTTATGGCAGTTTTTTGGCTCTTGCTCGGGTGGTGTTGTTGGTGTCCTTGGGTATTGGTGACAAATTTTTTTTTTGTTTGTCCTGGGGGGGACTTGTGACACTAAGATTGAAGAAATTAGCCACTGCAGTGGATGTTGGATGAGTTGGTGACCCGTTGGTTTTGCGGTTTGGATCGGTAGGTTTGGGGTTTTCGGAGGTAGGTTGGGAGCAAAAAGCAAAAATAAATGACAGACAACTTTGATTCTTTTGATTGAAGCTTCCAAATAACTTGTTTTACGGGTTTGGTGGATATCAATTAATTTGGGGAGGAAAAAAAAAAAAAAAAAAAAAAAAAAAAACTTAAAAAAAGTTGTCTGTGGTTGTGAGTAAAGTTATGATGAGTTTCTTATAGAGTATTATGAATGTTATTTTCGATGGTTATTGGAAAATCTTTTATGCTGTCTTGTTTTGTTTTAAATTGTAAAATTCGTTATAAACTTCGGATGCTGTGGCACGAATTTATCCCAAGGGACATTCACAACGATGTTGCATCGCCATACCGTAGTTTATGGCGTGGCATATACGGCCCGTTGCGGAGGAGCAGGGGAGAGGCGCAGGGGATGGAGCGAGGGCTCCACCCCCGCCCACTCTCCATTAGAAAAGATTACAGTTGTACGGGGCACCTATCACGGGAGAACGATAGGACATGTCATATAAATCTTTACGATGTGCTACGGAGGGGTACGGTGCCGGCACGTCTTTGCTCCACCGTACCGCTTTTGCCAGGGCCGTGAGACAACATAGAGGGTGTATAGTCCCCCCCATTTCTTTCGCGGTGAAAGTCATTGTTTTTTTGTTTCCTCTATGTCATGTTGTTGTATGATGGTGAGTGAAAAGTGGGTGGAACAGTGGAGTGGGAGTGGTGTGTGGGTTTGTGGAGGTATAATAAATGTGCGAGGTAAAGGGGGAGAAAGAGAAAAAGCAAGGGTGTGGAGGTAAAGGGGGAGCAAAGCAGTCGGAGGTTTGGTGGAGGGGGAGGGAAATGGGGCCACACAGAAGTGACCGGGAATTGACAGTGACAATGTCATGGACAAAAACCCCCTTTTTTCACTCTAAGGTGTCTTATGATCAGGTGAGAGTGACAAATTGTTGTTCTTCTAATTCATCCTAGACTGGAAACATTTGGAGCCACTGGTTTGGATGCTGGTAAACCAAAGGCAATCAGTGGAAAAAGGAAAATAAGCGAAAAGCGTTCCCTTGGTTAGAGAAGTCAATGTTACATGATGTCAATCAGACAGGAATTTCAAGAGCATGGAAGAACTTACAGAAGATCAATCATTCATCCGGTCTATAGCCATTCAGCCATTAGGTATAGAATAAGGGGAAAAACCCTATGTTACGCTTCTCTAAAGGCAACTTAAAGCAACGAGATATTCTCAGGGAGGACGACTGATGAAGCCAAGACTGCTGAAAATAAATTGATTATTGCAATAATATTGAGCCAATGATTGTTAATGGAACATGGTAGGGTAGATGGCTGGTAGATCTTCCCCTGGGAGTCACGTCATCTAGTAGATCATTGCTTAACTCAACTTTCAGGAGAAAGGATCTATAGCACATGCGATTTGGCCGCCGAGGAGACTGGGTGGTAATGTTTACAAAACTAATCTTTAAATTCACCAATCACAACGCATGACCTGTTCTGGTCAGAGGAGGTTTTTAGAGCTTTAGAGAGAAAAGAAGCAGTCATCTTTGATGTGATGATGAGCTATTGTTCAGAGAAATCAGACCCGGTCTTCGTGATACTGACCATGAATCAAAAAATCTGGGGAACGCTTAGAACAAAAAAAACGACACCATGTGCCTATAATTCCTTAGAACTATATCAGGGGCGGGACTCGGCCTGGAAATTTTTAAAGTTGGCCCATGGAGAAAAAACAAAAAATGGGAAATAAAAAAAAAAACTGTTAAAAGTGGCCCCATTATTGGGGGCGGCGGTAAAAACAAGAGGCGTTTTGGCCATTGTGATTGGGGTGGATTGGAGGAGTTTACAGAATGTGGGTTGGTTTGGATTTGGAGTTACCCAAAAAACTGTATAGATGGTCTAAATAAACATGTACAGCAACAGAGAACAGCAATTCTACTACCTCCTTTATACGGAATAAAGCTTCTTTTTAAGGAGAAACACAACTTAAATCCTACACTACCTTTTCCGTAAATTAAAACAACTACTTTCCGATTGGTTTTTGTTTTTTGTAAAAACAACCAAGTACTATAATACTGCCCCTATTGTACAAGACCAAGGAATATATTAATCCTATAATACCGCCCCCTATTGTACAAGGAATATAAACTACTCTAATACTCCCCATATTGTACAAGATAGACACTACTATAATACGTCCCCTATAGTACAGAATATAAACTAAATAATACATGCCCCCTATGTACAAAAAATATAAACTACTCTTAATAATGCCCCTATGTACAAGAATATTAACTACTATAATTCCGCCCCCCTCTGTACAAGAATATAAGAACTTACTATAAATAACGCCCCCTACCCCCTAGGTACAAGAATATAACTACATAATACTTGGCTCCTATTGTACAAGAGAAAATACACTAACTATCGAAAATACGGCCCTCCTATTGTACAGGAATTATAATATATAATCTGCCCCCTATGTGACACGGATATTGAAAAACTACTATAATACTGCCCCCTATGTACAAGAATATAAAACTATATTTACCGCCCCCTCCCCCTATGTATACAAGAATAGAATACTATATACCGCCCCTATGTTAACAAAGAATTATATAACTACCTTATAATACTGGCCCCCTATGTACAAGAAGTATAACTACTATATACGCCCCTATGTACAGAATTAATAAAATTTATATAAACTGCTCCCTATGTTTTTACAAAAGGAAAAACAAATTAAAAATACTATAATCCTGCTCCCTAGGTACAAGGAATATAACTACTATATCCTGCCTCCGATGTTAACAGGAAAATTAGGCTACTATAATACTGCCCACTATGTAAACGGATATAAAAAACTACTATTAATACTTCCCGATGGTACAAGAATGATAACTTACATAATACTGACCTAGTAAAAGAATATAAACTAACTATAATACTATGCCCCCTATGTACAAGAATATAAATACTATAATACTGCCCCCCTATGTACAAGGAATTAACTACTATCATACTGCCCCCTATTGTACAGCCAATATAACTACTTATAATACTGCCCCTATGTACAGCATAAACTTACTTATAATACTGGCCCCATATGTACAGGCAATTATAACTCCTTATAATAACTGAACCCCTATGTACAAAGAAATAATACTATAATTACTGTTACCTCTGTACAAGCATATAAACTCTATAATACTGCCCCCTATTGATACAAGAATATAAATATATCAATACTGGCACCTATGTACAAGAATATTAACTACATAATACTGCCCCCTATGTACAAAAGAATAAGAATATAAAATACTATTAATATGCCCCCTATGTACAGCAAAATAAACTTTACTTATAATTTACTGACCCCTAGTAACACGAATATGAGACCCTACTATAATACTGTCCCTAGGACAAAGAATATAACCTACTGAATACTGCCATATGTTACAAGAATTTAACTACTATAATACCTATGACAGAATAGTAACTACTTAATACTGCCATATATCAGTACAAGAATTATAACGGACTCATCATACTCGCCCCCCCTATGTACCAAGAATTAAACTATATAATACTGCCCTATGTACAAAGAATAATAAAACTTTAATATAATACTGCCCCCATCTGTACAGGAAATAACTACTATAATACTGCCCCCTATGTACAAGATATAACACTACTATACTAACTGCTCTATTGTACAAGAAATAAATACTGATTAATACTGCCCTCCTATGTACAGGAATATAAAATACTATAATCAATGCCCCTATGTACAGGAATACATACTATAAATAATGCCCCTATGTACAGAATATTTTATAACTACTTCATACTGCCCCCTTATGTACAGGAATAAAACTCCTAATGACTGCCCCTATATACAAGAATATAAATACTCTAATTACTGCCCCACATATGTACAAGAATCTAAACAAACACTACTATAATACGTCCTATGTACAGGAATTATAACTACTATAATACTTCCCCCTAAGTACAGATATAAATACTATAATACTGCCCTAGTACAGAGAATATAACTACTTATATTACTGCACCCCCTATATCAAGGAATATAAATACCTTAATACTCGCCCCCTATGTACAAGATATAAGAACTATAATTACTGCCCCTAATTACAAGAATATACAATACTCTTAAGACTGCCCCATATGTACAAAAGAAATATAAAAACTACTATAATACTGCTCCCTATGTACAGGGATATAACTACTATAATTATGCCACCTTGTACAGAATATAATACTAGAATACGGCCCATATGTTTACAGGAAATATAAAACTATGATAAAACTACTATACAAACACAGGCTACATAAAGCCGCCTCGCCCAGGTTAGTATGTAACATAAACCTCAGTAAACAACAGCACTACGCACGTCATGCCACAGCATAAGCCATCATTCCCACGTGCATAAACACCAGCCATACATCACACGAGATCTTTTACACACAGCCTAGCATGCCCATAGCATAAACAAACAAGCCATACATGTCCAGTAGCAAACCACCAACATACATTCCACCGTAGCATACACAAAAGCCAGGTATACATTCCCAAGGTAGCATACAACCAGCAAAAATTCCCATGTAAAACACATTCACGAGGATACACCAGCAATAACTGTCCACGGAGCATACACCACCAGCCATAAGTCCCAAGTAGCATTACCACCAGCAAATACTGGTCCCACTGTAGCATTAACCCAGACACTCACATTCCCACGTAGCATACACACCCAGCCATACATTCCCACGTAGCATACACACCAGCAACATTCCCACGTAGCATACCCAAACCAGCAACATCCACGTGCTGCACCCACCCACGTAAACTCAGTACACACCAAACATTACCGTATACACCGCATACACCAAGTAGCAGATCACACCAGCCATACAGGTACCCACCGTAGCATGAACACCAGCACATAATCCCACTTGTAGCATACACCACCAGCCATACATTTCCCCAGTAGCATACACACAGCCATACATTCCCACGTAGCGACTACACCACCGCCATACAGTCCCACTAGATACACAACCAGCCATCTACATTCCCACCTAGGCATACACACAGCCATACATTCCACGTTAGCATACACACCAGCCTACACACGTCACACACAAGATCACATTTCCCGACTACCACAGCACTACGGGAGTTTCCCAGTAGCATCACACCAGCCACACGGTACACGCAGGCATATACCACCAGCCATACATTCCCACGGCATTAAACACCGCTATACTTCCACGTAGAATTACACCACCAGCTCTACTTCCCCACGTAGCATATACACCAAGACATACATCCACGTAAGAATACACCAGCTTATACTTCCCACGTAGGCATACACCACCAGCCATACATTCCACGTAAGCATTACACACCAGCCATGAAAGTAAAACACAGAACCGGAGGAAACCCAAATCCAAAATCAAAATAAAAAAAACCCCTCTATCCCCTTCCCCCAACCCCCCTCCCATTTCTCCCCCTTTATTTTTTCCCCACTACTCTCCAATCTTCCTCCCTCCTTCTGTTTCCCTCCCTATTCTCCAACTTTCTCCCCTTAAACCACAGAGCGCATCCAAAATGCAAACACAATAGCAATACCAACCACAGTCCTCACCCACCCGGCCCCCACTTAACATATTAAAAATTTTCCCGATACACCAACAACTTCAACGTGTACTACCGGCCTTGGGGGATCCCCCGGCTCGGCAGTACTCGGGGATTACCCGGACACGAGCAACAGACGTGATATGGCGGACGAAGGCGGTGAAGAGGAGAAGACGAGGGCCCGCGAGGAGGAGATCCCCCCTACCTAGGGGGGCCGCCGGAACCCTGGACACGAGCAATGGGAGGAGTTCTGAGCTAGGGGTGATCGGCCCGTCGCTCCGGAGAATGCACAACGCAGGACCAGCATTGGCGAAAAACACTACTCCAACATAGCGTTTTCTGCCCGAGAATATTCCTTCCTTGCTGACTAGTACTAGATCTTTATTGTCTTTATATGAATTAGATATAGCATTAGCTACATTTCTCAACTTAGACACCTGCTTTTATTTCTCTTTTGGTTGATTTTTAGTATTTGATTTAGCATATTTTAGAACAGTCAGCTATTTTTTATTTTTTTTTATAGGCATACACACAGCCATACATTCCCACGTAGAATTTAAACACAGGGCCATACTTACCACGTAGCATACACACAAGCCATTACTTTCCCACGTAGCAGAACACCAGCCCCATTACGGTTCCCACGTAGCATATGACCACGCCATACATTTCCCAATTAGCATTACACACAGCCAGTATATGCTACGTGGTACCGTATGGCTGGTGTGTATGCTACGTGGGAATGTATGGCTGGTGTGTATGCTACGTGGGACCGTATGGCTGGTGTGTATGCTACGTGGGAATGTATGGCTGGTGTGTATGCTACGTGGGAATGTATGGCTGGTGTGTATGCTACGTGGGAATGTATGGCTGGTGTGTATGCTACGTGGGAATGTATGGCTGGTGTGTATGCTACGTGGGACCGTATGTCTGGTATATATGCTACGTGGGACCGTATGGCTGGTCTGTAAGTTACGTGGGAATGTATGGCTGGTGTGTATGCCACGTGGGACCATATGGCTGGTGTGTATGTTGCATGGGACTGCGTGGCTGGTGTGACTGAGGTGTATGTTACATGCGAAACTGGGGCGAGGCGGCTGTATGTAGCTGTGTTGTATAGTAGTTTATATAGTAATATAATAGTTATATGCTTGTACATAGGGGGCAGTATTATAGTAGTTATAGTCTTATACATAGGGGGCAGTATTATAGTAGTTATATTCTTGTACATAGGGGGCAGTATTATAGTAGTTATATCCTTGTACATAGGGGGCAGTATTATAGTAGTTATATTCTTGTACATAGGAGGCAGTATTATAATAGTTATGTTCTTGTACATAGGGGGCAGTATTATAGTAGTTATAGTCTTGTACAAGGGGGGCAGTATTATAGTAGTTATATTCCTGTACATAGGGGGCAGTATTATAGTAGTTATATTCTTGTACATAGGGGGCAGTGTTGTAGTAGTTATATTCCTGTACATAGGATGCAGTATTATAGTAGTTATATTCTTGTACATAGGGGGCAGTATTATAGGAGTTATATTCTTGTACATAGGGGGCAGTGTTATAGTAGTTATATGCTTGTACATAGGGGGCAGTATTATAGTAGTTATATGCTTGTACATAGGGGTCTGTATTATAGTAGTTATATTCTTGTACATAGGGGGCAGTATTATAGTAGTTATATTCTTGTACATAGGGGGGCAGTATTATAGTAGTTATATTCTTGTACATAGGGGGGCAGTATTATAGTAGTTATATTCTTGTACATAGGGGGCAGTATTATAGTAGTTATATTCTTGTACATAGGGGGCATTGTTGTAGTAGTTATATTCCTGTAAATAGGAGGCAGTATTAAAGTAGTTATATTCTTGTACATAGGGGGGCAGTATTATAGTAGTTATATTCTTGAACATAGGGGGGCAGTATTATAGTAGTTATATTCTTGTACATAGGGGGGATGTAGATCATCAGCCTGGATGCAAAGGGCAGGCTGGGAGGTAGCTGTGTCCTAGTAGGATGCTTCAGCTTTATCCTGGATTGCTTCAGGTATCACCCTTGAAGGTAGGATGATACCCCTTTCATCTCTCTACTAGCTATTAGTTCCACTCTTCAGGCAGGGGCTAGGCTCTTCCTGCTCTGGTATGCTAGCTGCACAGACTCCGCAGAGTCTGTTCTGGAGTAACTCCAGTCTGCGCTACTGCTCAGCTAACTGCTCTCTCCTCTCTTCTGAGAGGGAACTCACTTCCAGAAGTTTCCTCAACAGGGATCTTGTTACTCCCCTGGTCAGGTGGTGGCTGCTCCTCCAATTACATCTCAGCTTACAGAAACAGTGTGTAACACATGTGATTGGATGACACATCTTACATCACACAAAACACTTAACTCCTGCCTTGCCAGGCAGGATCTACTACTGCAGTGTTCCCATGTGTCCTATAAGGACTATGTAGTGTTATGTAGTGACATGCTGTGGGGCTGACTAGACCCTACACAGGCTGCAAGCTACATGGTGGGACGTATTCGCAACCACTCCTCCGCCCTTAATCGAAACGCGAGATCGGAAGACCATTTCCACGATTTCTATGTTACTTTAGTAAGCAGCTTCTAGTGCCTTTTTTATTGGTGACAGGTCCTCTGTAAGAGTGTATTAATGTGTGTATGAGAGTAAAACTTTATGCGTGTGTATAAGTATATAAATGTGTGTGATTTTACAAATATGTATATATATATTTTTTTTAAGGTGAAGTGGGGGCCTCATACAGAAATCTGCTGTGGGGCCCAGCCTCTCCTAGTTACGCCACTGCTGGAAGGTGATTGGAGAAGTGCTACCACCTGATCAGGGGAGTGGAGTATATAAACCCCTGCTGGGCGGAAGCACATGGTCAGAGTGAGAGACCCCATCTTGGAGTCTGTCTCCCGCTAGAGTCTGCAGAGAGAACCAGGCCTCAAGGTCTGTCTGCCACAGCCATTGTCCTAATTCCAGGAACTTTGGGTGCCTCAGGCCTACTGCCTAGCACATAGGGCAAGCCCAGAGACTTATGCCCAGAACTGCAGCTCCATCAGCCAGACTCAGTTACATCTGCACCAGCCAAGCCTGAATCTACTATTAAGCTGCGTGTAACCTTCCTGTGGACCAACTCTTCCAGCTTAAGAATCTGCCGTTGCTTGCTGTTCAATAAAGAACTGTAAGTTGATTTGCACAATGTTGCCTCTGTCTGATTCCTGGATATGGCTGCTTATTACCACGGGCTTCCCCATCCATCACCCAGGGATTCATCCTATAGATACCTCAGGGGGTGCCCCAGGGAGAAACCATTTAATCAGCCTCTCCCTCCATATTTCTTGCACCCACCACCTGCTGGAGACCTGCCAGGCTGTAGGTGGGCCCCCCGGTCACCATACCAAGTAGCGTGACAACAGCATGCCCAAGGCCAAACTAGCCAGCCACTCCGATATTCTGGGCCCTGGCTGTCTCCAGGCTCCCAAGAAAAGGGGGGATGGGGGATGTTGCATGAACATATAAAGTACAGAAATGATTCAGAATGCTGAGAAAGCCATTAATAAAATTAGCATAGCATAGTCCATTGGAACCTGCCACCAGCTGAAAATCACATTCTTGGTGACAGGTTCACTTTCTGAAGTAGTTCCCAATGCAGATCTCTCATGGCTGCGGCAGCTGCATCCCGTTTTTGCATATTTACAGGATGCAGATGCTGTCAAAATAAATTTTATTTTCTCTATATGCAAATAAATTTCAGTGGCTATTGCGACGTGGAGTAGCCTAAGATAGCTCTGTGGGTATTCCACGGCCCCAGTAGCCACTTCAGATCTGCCTAACTGCACCTCTTTATCTTCTTCTTGTGTGTCTCCGGTAGTAAGTGAACTCTGCATAAGAGCAGTAGCCCCGGTGCCAGAGACGGGCCTTTCACTCTTTAGCTCTGCACATGCACGGTAGCACATATTCGCCTGCCGAAGGAAGAATAGGAGCTACTGCACATAGCTCAAGAGCGAGAGGCACGTCTCCGGCACCGAAACAGGAGCTACTGTGCTTTTGCAGAGCTTGCTCACACGAAGAGACATGCAATAAGTAGATAAAGAGGTGTGAGTAGGTGGATCTGAAGTGGCTAATGGGAGCATAGAGTAGCCTTCACCCCCCTAGAGCTCTCTTTGGATATTACACGCCCCCAGTAGCCTCATATTAATTTGCATATAGAGGCTTTAACCCCAAGGCCCTTTTCCGTTTTTGCTTTCCATCTTTTGCTTCCCACCTTCAAAAATCTATAGTTTTTTTTCTTTTTCCATGTAAAGAGCTTGTTTTCTGCGTAACAAATTGCACTTTATAGTGATGATATTTAATATGACGTGTCCTCACTTTATTTTAAAACAAGTTAGACGAGAGAAAAACACGGTGTCTGGAAAAAATACACAACCACATAACGTAATGGGTCAAAATGGCCACTGTTTTATTTGAATCACTGGAATAAAACAATCAGAGGAGGAGTCAGGTGACATGCTAGGGGTGAGATTTACCAATACCCCAATCTACAGCTGCCTAACATGCAGCACCCGACCAGACATCAAGTAAGGGGGCGGCACGCTCTGGCTGCCATTCTAGCAGAGCCAGTACACTTTAACCCCTTCCCGACATTAGACGTAATAATACTGCATGGCGGGAGGTGCGTCCGCAAAAACGTGCGTACTACTTACGTCAAACTCTGGCCAGAAGCTGCGGGTTGTCGGCTTATATTATAGCCACACACTGCCTCTAACACCCAGCGATCATCAGATTTTCTCCGATCGCGGGTGTTTTAAGAGCCTGGAGGGTTTTACGGGGGGGGTCCGCACTCCGATCGCAGCCCCGGGACTGCCGGTGCCTGGGGCTGCGCGATCCTCCTCGGCTTCCAGGGTCTGGCCTTCTGACAGGACCCGGCTGTAACCACCTGAGCATGTGCAGTCTGTATTTACACTGTGTAATGTGAAGAAGAGCTTGAACGGACGATCAATGATCGGACATGTCCTACCTCATTGCTCTGGGTTGGTTTGATCATGGGATAACAAAGTCAATAGGTTTCCCCAGTTTTTGGTGGTAAAATTAGGGGCCTCGGCTTATACTCGGGGTGCTTATAACTTTTTCATACTTCGTTGTACAGAGCTGTGGGTGGTATCAATTTTTGTGACTTTTGACGGCATTTTCAATGCTTCTATTTTTTGGATTGTAGGGCCTTTTGGTTCTTTAGACCTTTGGGACTTTAGATTTTTTTTATACTTTTGAAAATGGCATAAAAAAGCCTTTTTAGAATTTTGGCACTATTTTCTGTTACCGGGTTTAACGCAGTGAAAAACGGTATTATATTTTGACTCATCGGGCATTTTCATATGCGGCGATACCTAATATGACTATTATTTTTACTGTTTATTTATATTTATATGACTTCTAGGGAAAGTGGGGTGATTTGAATTTTTATGTTTTTTTATATAATTTTTTTTAAACTAGGCTACTTTAACCCTAGGTTGTCTGATTGATCCTACCATATACTGCCATACTACAGCATGGCAGTAAATGGTGATTTCTATCTTCAATCATTACAATGTGCGACTACAATGCGCGACAAGGGGTTAAAACGAGGCAGCCTGTCATGTCACCGATTGCTGCCACCCAGATGATGTCACTGGGAGTGACAATCTTCACAAATTTTCTGAAGCTGCCGGCAAAGCGACCGATGGATAACACCCGTGGATGCCTTCAAACCTGTCTTCAAACAGGTTCTTAAAGTGACCGCTTGGCGACAATGGGATGACCCCAAAACCACCTGATCCTCTTTGGCTACTCTTCCTGCATTGCAGAACGCCTTTGGAGAAGCATCACAAAGACCCAGTCCAGGAGCCGATCATCAAAGCCTATAGGCGAAAGCCTATAAATGTCAGAAACCACAGCCAGCAGTAGCACTAGAGTCTAACCTCACTCCGAAAAGTCAAAATGGAGTTTCCAGGACTCAGCACAGTTTCCAAATTGCATCGATGAGTTGGATTTTTCAATTATACATAATGGGGCAGATTTACTTACCCGGTCCATTCGCATCCAGCCGACGCGTTCTCGCGGTGGATTCGGGTTTCCGGCGATTCACTAAGGCAGTTCCTCCGACGTCCACCGTGTCGCTGCTGCGGGCTGTAGTCCGCCGGATTTCACGATCCATTGTCTGGTGAATCTTCCCAATCCGTCGGGTTTTCGATTCGGCCACGCCCCCCCCTTGCCCGTCGCTTGCATGCCGGCACACTGATCGCCACAATCCGATCTCGTGCGGCAAAATCCTGGGGCAATTCAGGAGAAATCGGCGCAAATTGGAAATATTCGGGTAACACGTCGGGAAAAAGCGAATCGGGCCCTTAGTAAATGACCCCAATATTTTTCTTTTGTTTTGTTGGCTGACAGTGACTACAAGTTAGTAATTGTGGATATTGGGGCATATGGAAATTCTCCAGATGCAGCAGACTTGAGGGCTTTCAGAATGGATGAACGGCTTCACTCCAACCAGCTTACCTGTCATGGGTGCTCCCGCAATCCCTGTCTCGGATCGCGGGCGCACCCGTGCCCCTCAGTGTGCCCCCGGAGCCCCGCAGATTTTACTGTCCCGGGCTCCAGCGACGGCCTCTCATGCTCCCGCGACTCGGCGCAAGTGCCCCCTAGAGCGCGCGTGTGCCAGCTCGCAGAGATTTAAAGGGCCAGCGCGACGATAATTGGCGCTAGCCTGCTATAAGTGCCTGCCTCATCCTGCTGGATCTTCAAGCCTTCCCCTGAAGAAAAAGTTCTCCTGTGATTCCTGTGTGCCAGTCCCTTCCTGTGATTCCTGCATTTCTGTGTGCCAGTCCCTTCCTGTGTTCCTGATCCATGTGCCAGCTCCTGCGATTCCTGACGTGAGTCCTACTGTGCCTTCCTGTGCTATTCTCCTGCCGTCACCCCGGGTACAGACCGTCTCCTGTATTACTACCTTGGCAGCCACCGCGAGCTAGTCGCACCTGTGGAACGACCTGGTGGTATCCCGCCGCAGCAAGCCCTGGTTTGCGGCAGGCTCTGGTGAAAACCGGGTGCCACCTATACTCCGGTCCCAGGTGTCGGCTAGTAGCGTCTCCCGTGGTGGTCCAGAGGGTCCACAGACACCCAGCCCTGACATCACCCTATCTACTGGACCTTCTGCACCATTTGTTATTGTCGCTGATAAAGGCTTTGGACTTTCCTGTCACGTGGTTTGGATAAACAGAGGCACATTTTTAACTACCGGCTCACCCGTGCGAGATGGTGTGTGGAGTGTGCCTTCGGGATTCTTAGCAGCAAGTGGTGGGTTCTTCATAGCTCTTCACATGGCTGGAAGGGAAACATGCAAATGGCTGGAAGGGGAACATGCACATGGCTGGAGGGGAGATAAGCACATGGCTGAAAGAGAAACATGCACACGGCTGAAGGGAAATATGCACATAGCTGGAGGGGACACATGCACATGGCTGGAGGGGACACATGCACATGGCTGGAGGGGACACATACACATGGCTGGAGGGGACACATGCACATGGCTGGAGGGGACACATGCACATGGCTGAAGGGAAATATGCACATAGCTGGAGGGGACACATGCACATGGCTGGAGGGGACACATGCACATGGCTGGAGGGGACACATGCACATGGCACCCCAAGCAATGTGAAGCTGGCCCCCATCCATATGCATGTGTCCCCTCCAGTCTGTGCATGTGTCCCCTCCAGCCAGTGCATGTGTCCTCTCAAGCCATGTGCATTGTGCCTCCATCCAATGTGCATGTGCATGTGTCCCCTCCAGCCATGTGCATGTGTCCTCTCCAAGCCATGTGGCAGTGGGCCCCTCCAATCCATTGCAGTGTGCTACCCCTCCAGCACATGTATCCCGCCCATAGTCGCCACAGCCTAGTGTGCCTCCAGCCATGTTGCAAGTGCCCCCACTAGATGGATAACACCCGTGGGATTGCCTTCAAACCTGTCTTCAAACAGGTTTAAAGTGACCGCTTGGCGACAATGGGATGACCCCAAAACCACCTGATACTCTTTGGCTACTCTTCTTGCATTGCAGAACGCCTTTGGAGAAGCATCACAAAGACCAGTCCAGGAGCCGATCATCAAAGCCTATAGGCGAAAGCCTATAATGTCAGAAACCACAGCCAGCAGTAGCACTAGAGTCTAACCTCACTCCAAAAGTCAAAATGGAGTTTCCAGGACTCAGCACAGTTTCCAAATTGCATCGATGAGTAGATTTTTTTCAATTATACATAAGGGGCAGATTTACTTACCCGGTCCATTCGCGATCCAGCGAGCGTTCTCTGCGGTGGATTCGGGTTTCCGGCGATTCACTAAGGCAGTTCCTCCCGACGTCCACCAGGTGTCGCTGCTGCGCTGTAGTCCGCCGAGTTCACGATCCATTGCTGGGTGAATCTTCCAAATCCGTCGGGTTTTCGTTCGGCCACGCCCCCCCCATTCCCGTCCGTGCATGCGGCACCAATGCGCCACAATCCGATCTCGTGCGGCAAAATCCTGGGGCAATTCGGAATAAATCGGCGCAAATTGGAAATATTCGGTAACAACGTCGGAAAAAGCGAATGGGCCCTTAGTAATGACCCCAATATTTTCTTTTGTTTTGTTGGCTGACAGTGACTAAGTTAGTAATTGGGGATATGGGGCATATGGAAATCTCCAGATGCAGCAGATTTGAGGGCTTTCGAATGGATGAACGGCTTCACTCCAACCAGCTTACCTGTCATGGTGCTCCCGCAATCCCTGTCTCGGATCGCGGCGCACCCGTGCCCCTCAGTGTGCCCCCGAGCCCCGCAGATTTTACTGTCCCGGGCTCCAGCGACGGCCTCTCATGCTTCCCGCGACTCGCGCAGTGCCCCTAAGCGCGCGTGTGCCAGCTCGCAGAGATTTAAAGGCCAGCGCGACGATAATTGGCGCTAGCCTGCTATAAGTGCCTGCCTCATCTGCTGGATCTTCAAGCCTTCCCCTGAAGAAAAAGTTCTCCTGTGATTCTGTGTGCCAGTCCCTTCTGTGATTCCTGCATTCCTGTGTGCCAGTCCCTTCCTGTGTTCCTGATCCGTGTGCCAGGTCCTGCAATTCCTGACGTGGTCCTAGTGTGCCTTCCTGTGTGCTACTCTCCTGCCGTCACCCAGGTAAAGACCGTCTCCTCATTACTACCTTGGCAGTCACCGCGGGCTAGTCGCACCTGTGGAACGACCTGGTGGTATCCGCCGCGCAAGCCCTGGTTTGCGGCAGGCTCTGGTGAAAACCGGGTGCCACCTATACTCCGGTCCCAGGTGTCGGCTAGTAGCGTCTCCGTGGTGGTCCAGAGGGTCACGACCACCCAGCCCTGACATCACCACTATCTACTGGACCTTCTGCACCATTTGTTATTGTCGCTGATAAAGGCTTTGGACTTCCTGTCACGTGTTGGATAACAGAGGCACATTTTTAACTACCGGCTCACCCGTGCGAGATGGTGTGTGGAGTGTGCCTTCGGGATTTAGCAGCAAGTGGTGGGTTCTTCATAGCTCTTCACATGGCTGGAAGGAAACATGCAAATGGCTGGAAGGGGAACCTGCACATGGCTGGAGGGGAGATAAGCACATGGCTGAAAGAGAACATGCACAGGCTGAAGGGAAACTAGTGCACATAGCTGGAGGGGACACATGCACATAGCTGGGAGGGGACACATGCACATGGCTGGAGGGGACACATAACACATGGACTGAGGGGACACATGCACATGGCTGGAGGGGACACATGCACATGGCTGAGGAAATATGCACATAGCTGGAGGGGGACACATGCACAAGGTGGAGGGGACACATGCACATGGCTGGAGGGGACACATACACATGGCTAGTGGGGGCACTTGCAAATGGCTGGAGGGGACACATACACATGGCTAGTGGGGGCACTTGCACATGGCTGGAGGGGGCACTTGCACATGGCTGGAGGGGACACATGCACATGGATGGAGGGGCACATGCACATGGCTGGAGAGGACACATGCACATGGCTGGAGGGGACACATGCACATGCACATGGATGGAGGGGCACATGCACATGGCTGGAGAGGACACATGCACATGGCTGGAGGGGACACATGCACATGGCTGGAGGGGACACATGCACATGGTTGGAGGGAAAACATGCACATGGCTGGAGGGGACACATTCACATGGCTGGAAAGGGCACATTCATATGTCTAGAGGGGACACATTCACATGGCTGGAGGGGGCACATTCACATGGCTGGAGGGGGCACATGTAGAATGCACAAGGCAGCAAGGGTCACGTCTTTTGTACATGTCCACTTGGAAAGTTAGTGCTGCACTTGGCTTTTGGGAACTTGATAGGGATATGGGGTGACAATCACACTTTCCAAGTGCGTGTCTTTGCTGCTCTCCACTCTTCTACCATAACTTGCGCAGTCACCTCTTCTCATGCTTTCACCTTATTCCCATGGTTTGTGTATGTTTCCAGGTGCTTAATCCTATAGAATGGGATTTGCCTGCACTAGTGCAATCAGACGCTCCATTGAAACAAATGGAATTCTCTTGTCAACTACTGTCAGAACTGCAGGAAAGAAGGTCCACCCAGTGGTTCTGGTTCCCTGGCCACTGCACAAATCTTTGGCAGCATACAATGCACAACCATATGCAGCACGTATGTAAACCATATTTATACGCCCCCATAGATTTCTATAGGGTGCACAGAAACAAAATACTTGAGATATAGGACATGCTCTATATTTTTTTAATGCTAGTTACACAGTACTGTTATGATATGGTAAAAAACAGGCAATGTAAATGGTTAAACTAATTGTTCATTTAAATGAATGTGGCCGTATGCTATCACGTAAAAAAAAATGTGAATGCAGCCTAACTACATTTGGTACATAATGGAGATATGCCTATTTTATATCTTGGATGTTGTGTTCAAATGAAATACACTAATAAAAAAAAGTAGCAGATGATAAAACTACATTTTGAACCGATGAGTCACAATAGTGTGTGGTTGGCGATGGTATCCAGAACTCATTATGATTGTCCACTTTTCTGATGGGTTTAGCCTTCCAATCATTGTATAAGAATGTTCACTTGCCTAGGAGAAGAGGAGATAGAGGTATCTCTGTGGCGGATCTCATCAAAAGACTTAGTTTTTTGGTGATTTTATAAGAGTTGGAGTTCTTTAAAGGCCATTTTGGCCTACAAACAAGAATGCCGAGGCGTTCTAGTAAGAAGAACACGGGCGCGATTCCAACAGCAGACCCCATGGCAGCCGAGGCTTATTCGGACGACTCTCCTATAGCCAGAGCCGTACCCGGAGCAGATTGCGCCACCGGGAGAGAGGAATATCTCCGATGGACAAGGCCCGCCAGACAGAACGGAGGGAGAACGTACCACCTACAGAGCCGTTCCCCTGTGAGATCTGAGGTAGGAGTGCTGCTGCAACCTCTAGCGGGCATCCTGAAGACTCCTTTCCTTCTATTGATGATTATGGACTTCCTGCTGACCCTGTAGGAGCCCATCATCGTGTCCTATCTGTTTTAGAGGACTATGTGCAGGAGCCAACACATTCTTCCAGCCTCACTGCTCACACGTACTTTCACAGACACTGCATCAGTCGCTGGACGAGGGAAAGACATAACCTGCCCGTTGTGTAGAGCAGAAGAAATGGAAATGATGCTGGCCTGGATGGATGGTGTTGGAATACACGAAATCCTCAGAAGTTTCAGAAACGCCTCAGCAAGGCCAATAATGATGTACTATGAGAACGAATGGCGAAATGTCACCCTTATTAGAAAGACCAATTTATAATACAAAACCATCACATCTATCCTTCTGAGCCAGCCAGCAGTTACCTACCACCCGGATGTTCTATGGGGCAGGCTCTTCACCCCCCGTCTCTTTGGCAGCATACAATGCACAACCATATGCAGCACGTATGTAAACCATATTTATACGTCCCCATAAACTTCTATAGGGCGCACAGAAACAAAATACTTGAGAATATAGGACATGCTCTATATTTTTAAATGGCTAGTACACAGTACTGTATGATATGGTATAAACAACGGCAATGTAAATGGTTAAACTAATTGTTCATTGAAATGAATGTGGCCGTATGTATCCCGTAAAAAAATGTGAATGCAGCCTAACTACATTTGGTACATAATGGAGATATCTATTTTATATCTTGGATTGTTGTGTTCAAATGAAATACACTAATAAAAAATTGATTTAAAAAAAAGTAGCAGATGATAATACTACATTTTGACCGATGATGTCACAATATATGGTGGTTGGCGATGGTATCCAGAACTACA
>CM033646.1:31153182-31250716 GCA_019512145.1 Engystomops pustulosus | reverse complement strand
GTCACAATATATGGTGGTTGGCGATGGTATCCAGAACTACATTATGACGTCACATTGTCTGATGGGTTTAGCCTTCCAATTCCGTATAGAATGTCACTTGCCTAGGAGAAGAGGAGATAGAGGTATCTCTGATGGCGGATCTCTCAAAAGACTTAGTTTTTTGGTGATTTTATAAGAGTTGGAGAGTTCTTTAAGCCATTTTGGCCTACAAACAAGAATGCCGAGGCGTTCTAGAAGAAGAACACGGGAGCGTCCAACAGCAGACCCCATGGCAGCCGAGGCTTTCCTGGACGACTCTCCTATAGCCAGCCGTACCCGGAGCAGATTGCGCCACCGGGAGAGAGGAATATCTCCGATGGACCAAGGCCCGCCAGAACGGAGAGTTACCCTACCACCCGGACTGTATATATGGAGGCCTATCACCACTCCGTATCTATTCATCTTACTCTCTCTCCTATCTACCCTCTATAAGAGAGCTCTGGGGGTACTCTGCGTAAGCGCAGTAGCCCCGGTGCCATAGATGCTCTTTAGCTCTGCACATGCGCAGTAGCGCATATTTCCCCACCGGAGGAAGAATAGGAGCTACTGCACATAGCTCAAGAGCGTCTCCGGCACCGAAACAGGAGCTACTGTGCTTGTGCAGAGCTTGGCTACTGGCAGAGACATGCAATAAGTAGATAAAGAGGTGTGAGTGGCTACTGGGAGCATAGAGTAGCCTTCAACCCCCCCCTCCCCCTCCCCCCAGCTATCTTAGGCTACTACACGCCCCCAGTAGCCTCTGAAAGCTATCTTAGGCTACTACACGCCCCCAGTAGCCTCTGAAATTAATTTGCATATAGAGGCATTAAAGTTTATAACAGCAGCAGCTGCATCCCATAATTGGGCAGGGCAAAAAAGGGATGCGGCTGCTGCACCCATGGGAGATCTGCATCAGGAATTAGTTGGTAGTCTACAATGGTCAGTGCCTCTGTGACATTGCGTGGCTGCCTGGGACTGCAGGAGGACTCTGTGTGGACGAGGGGGCAGCACAATCAGTGGCCAGACACAGGGGGGGAGATTTATCACCGAGTTTCTGAGGTAAAACTGTTCTAGTTGCCCATGGAAACCAATCAGAGCTCAGCTTTCATTTTATATAATTTTATTATTACTATTATGACTATTTTATTATATAGTAATAATAAAATAGGCATAATAAAATAGGCCTAACAATAGTAGTAATATTGTAGTAATAAAATTTAATTATAATGTAGTCACAATAATAGTAGTAATATAGTACAGTAATAATAAATTAGGAATATTATAGTAGTAAAAAAAAAAGAGAAAAAAATATATAAATATAGTAGTTATAGTCATTAGTCATAGTAATAGATATATTTTAGTAATAATAAAGTAGTCATAATAATAGGAATATTATAGTAATGATAAAATAGTAGTAGTAGTAGTAATAATAGAATATTATAGTAGTAAAAGCAAGAAAAATAAAGTAATAAAACAACATAGTAATAATATAGTGATAATAATAGTAGTTATAATACAAATATTTTCATAGAATTATTTAAATAAAAATAGGATAGTAATAACCCATATATCCTGCACCTGTATCTGGCACGGACCCGCTCCACAGTCCAGCACCGCCCCATTGGACGAGGTCCAACGCCTAGTAGTATTATAGGGACAGACTATTATAATATAGTTACATGAGTAATTATAATACATTTGATCCAGGGTTTCAGAACCAATCGCCGTTTCCAGGGTGAAGGGCACCGCCATGGGCACCACCTGTGCACCCACGTACGCGAATATTTTCTTAGGATGGTGGGAGGACCAGCACGTCTTCACGGAAGAACTCGCCCCCTACACCAAGCATGTGCTATTCTGGGGCAGGTGGAAGAACTCGCCCCCTACACCAAGCATGTGCTATTCTGGGGCAGGTATATAGATGACGTGCTGGTCCTCTGGGAGGGTGACATCCCCACCTTCCAGGAATTTGTCTATAAATTGAATCAAAACACGATTTTTATGAAATTCACTTCAGAAATTGATCAAAACCGGATTAATTTTCTAGATCTCACCATCACTAAGGATAATACAGGGCACTTACACACTATGATTTACCGCAAGGACACTGCCACTAATAACCTTTTGAATTGGGAGAGTTGGCACCCACAACCCTTAAAGAAGGGAATACCAGTAGGTCAGTACATCAGAGCAAGGAGAAACTGCTCCACGGAGGCGGCTTTTGAAAGAGAATGCTCTAATCTATACAATAGATTTAGAGAAAGGGGATACCCCAAGAAAACACTTCACAAAGCTTACCATCGAGCAAAGTCTCTAAAAAGAGAAGAATTACTATCAAACAAACCCAAACAGAATGAGACTAAATGGGCAAGATGCATCGGCACTTATGACGCGTACTCACAGGAAATATTAGGAATAATAAAATCTCTCTGGCCGATCCTAAGTAATGACAAAGAACTTACAGATATTTTACCACCTCATCCTTCCATCACCTACCGGAGAGGTAGGAATTTACGAGACCTTCTAGTGCATAGTCACCTATCCGACAAAATATCTAAAGGAAATGAGTGGCTACAAAGTTCCCTAAAGGGATCTTTTCCATGTGGCACATGTACATTCTGCAAACAAATTCTTAAGATCAAGAACTTTACTAACCCTGTAGATAACAAAATATACGAAATTAGGAAATTCATCAACTGTAAAACTACAAATGTTATATACGTGGCAAGTTGCAACTGCCCCAAGTTTTATGTGGGAAAAACAACCCAAGAATTTAGAAGAAGAATTTCCTCACATCTAAGTGCCACCCGGACGGGAAAGGACACTTCACTTGCCAGACATATACGTTTAAAACATAACGGGGATATGGAGCATCTTCGTTTTTGGGGAATTGACACCCTTAAAATTGGCCCTAGAAAGGGAAATATCGATCGTCTACTTATGCAATTGGAAGCAAAATGGATCCACCGGCTAAAAAGCCTGACCCCAAGTGGACTAAATGAGGGTTTTACATTTACGCCCTTTATCTGAAGTATATACAACACTCCCTGCCTTTCAAAACAGAACCATTTAAAGTAGGATTTCACCATCCACGAAAAACACTCACCTAAACATGATATATAGAATCTAAATAGTAATTGGAATCTCTATTCTGTCTTGAAAAATGTCAGCGTCAACACCTTAGACAGGACTTTCAAATTGATGCGCCTAGTGAATAATCCACTGACTCCGCTGTCACGAACAAAATTACAAGTTGACGCGCCTGCGCAACATTCTATCGCTTCCGTTGCTACGGCCACCAGAAATGCAGCAAAATGACGCAGTGCGCGATCTGGTGCGCATGCGCGATTATAGGCATTAGAAAAGCTCTTTGTGAGTCACTATGTCTCCATGGCGGCAAGATCACGTGACGCTACACAGATGGACAATAGTAAGAACCCAATAGAGGTGAGTTCTGAGCAATGTCTCATCACCCAGCCCCCCCCCCTCCCCCTCCACCAATCATCAACGAAACACAATGACACACCTACCAGCTGATACCGGGGGGCGGCTTCTTACTAGTCTATTGGCTAATACAGCGCACACCTACTCATGTGATGTCATCAACAGAAAGCCTTTATAAAGATACGCGGACAAGCCACACTTCTCAGTTCAGCCCTGACACCCCCTGAGGACGCCAGATTGCGGCGAAACATGTCGGGGGGGCTGACCGAGCGAGAAACATTTTAAATCTTGTGATAAAAAGCGGAGGGTTACCTTAGAGCCTAGAGGTGTCAGACTGCAGCGACACACTTTGAGGCTCAATTTGGGAATTTGCTCTAATACTACTACTAATAGAGGGACTATTCGGTTACCAGAATAGATATATACGTGTGCGTATGCAAGTGTGAATGTCTGAAATCTCCTACAAATACCCCTTCCTTGAGAGCATGTGAATGCCTGATATCTCCTACAAATACCCCTCCCTTGAGAGCATGTGTGAATACGGGCAAAGGAGAGGAGCTATGACACACTAAATAGTGGAGTCACTCCATCGATTTTGGGGATTACTAGGAGCGCTACGATAAACCTACAACAGCCACGGGACTGGCACAACACCCACGCGCATATACCACACGGGCATAGACTCCAAAGGTCTCCCTCCATGACAATATAACATTCATTAATACCTACCCTCCGCTATCACATAAATATTTTAATACACCTTTTTCGATTCAGTATATTGATTTCAAACTAGAGCCACAAAACCGGCTCCGAATTATTTATTAGAAAATAGAAATAACAAGTTAATTTTTACTCACTCTGTCCTTTGGTCTAACAGACCTCTATTTGCCAGAAAATTGCAATTGTTGAATCTTAGATATTGACTTACAATAGGTCTAGACCGAATGTCAATTTTGGATCTTTCCACTTAAATTTTTTAATATTTTTCTTAGCGCTTAGTGACCACATATCCCTCAAACCACCAAACGTGGTCAATTTATTATCGGGTTTTGATTTCAATTAGGCACGTCTGCCAGTTTTCCTTTTTATTTTACGTTTATTTTTTATAATCAGTGGTCATCTCATCTTGCATAGTGTGTGCTTTCATACTTGGCTAAAATAGCCTATAGGAATCACTGTCTTACTTACGCCTACAGTACGCGTTATATATATTTGATTTCCTGTTGATCTCTGGTGCTGTAGTTGCCTGCAGATGGCATCTACTAGCAAATTGGTGAGCATTTGTAGTGAAGACTGTGCGACCACTGTGTTTTGCGCTTAGTGACGCACATACACATCGCAAAGACCGAAGTGGGAAAATTTATTATGGCCCCGGGGTTGTTTCATTAGTGCACAGTTCTGCCATTTCCTTTTTTATTTTACGTTTATTTTTTTCATAACTCAGCAGTCTCTCATCTGCATAGCAGTGGCTTTAAATACTTGGTCTAAAATAGCCATAGGAGCATCCAACTGCTTACTAATCGCCTACCTTAGCGTTATATATATTTGGATTTCTGTGGCTTACTGTGGCTGAATGTGCTGCAGTGCATCTACTAGCAAATTGTGAGCAACTTGTAGTGGACCTATCGACCACTGTGTTTTTTGGCGCTTGTGACGCACAGTATCCATTCGGCAAGCCGAGTTGGGAAATTTATTAGGGCCCAGGTGTTGTATTTCAATTAGGCACATGTCTGCCATTCCTTTTTTATTTTAACGTGATTTTTTTCATCAACTCACGCGTCTGCCATCTGGCAGAGTCAGTGTCCTTTAAGACTTTGCTATAAAATAGCCATAGGAAAGATCCAAACTGTCTTACTTACGCTACAGTAGCGTAATATATCTTTGAATTCTGGTTATCTGGCTGGGTGGCGTAGTTGCCTGCATGGCATCTACTAGCAATTGTGACACTTGAAGTGAGACTTGCGACCACTGTGTTTTGCGCTTAGTGGATGCACATATCCATCGCAAGACCGAAGGTGGGGAAACTTTATTAGGCCGGGGTTATTTCAATTAAGGCCACAGTCTGCCATTTCCTTTTTATTTTACGTTTATTTTTTTCATAACTCACGCGTCATCTCATCTGGCTAGTATGTGCTGTTAGCCTTGCTAGAACAATAGCCATAGAGAATCCAAACGTCTTACTTATCGCCTACAGTAGCGTTATATATAATTGATTTCTGTGTTGATCGCTGGTGGCTGATAGTTGCTGCATTTCATCGTACTACAAATTGTGTGAGCCATTTTTTATGAGCTTGCTGACCACTGTGTTTTGCGCTTAGTGACGCACAGATCCATCGCAAAAGACCGCGAAGTGGGAAATTTATTAGGGCCCCGGGGTTGTATTTCATTAGCACAGTCTGCCAGTCCTTTTTATATTTTATTAGGTTATTTTTACATACTCAGCGTCATCTCATCTGGCATACAGTGTGCTTTCATACTTGGCTAGAAAATAGCCATGCAATCAGATCAGCATCGTTGGTTTTTAAAACTAAAAACACAAAAAAAAAAAAAAAACCAAAAAAGTTTAAAAAAAAAAAAAAATAAAGTTATAACTCTCATTTCAAAATGTTTAAACCCGAGGGCTAGGGGTGATGACAGGGCGGGGGACGTGGGGCGTCCACTACTGCGGGTCAGGCGTGGTTCCTGGGCGGGGTGAGACAACGCACCTCTTATGATGGAGCAGGGAACGCCGCAGACCCCTCCCTAGTTCATGTCTGAAGGTTTCTGGGACCCTTTCCCCGTGGTAGACGCACACTGTTGAGGCCAGAACAGTGCGAACAGGTGATGTCGTGGATTGCCGACAATGCTCATCAATTTTGTCCACCAGTCAGTCTTCCCGCAGTCCACCTTTCACGAATCGGCACTCCTCCAGCTCCTGCACCTCAGCCTTCCTCCCCCCCAGTCTGGTCCCCCTCCCAGCAAAATGTGCATTTTGAACCGCCATAAACTCTGATGAACTGTTTTTCTGGACCCTTCCCACATTCACAAACCATGCTCCGTTGCTGATGAGCAATTTTCGATGCGCCAGGTTTCCAACCAGTCACAGTTCTGTGGTGATGAGACCTGTTGACGACTGGAAGAAGTGTGTAGAGGTGCCGAGATGAGGAGACCGGTTGCAACAGTGGAGGAAGTGTTGTCAGGCAGGAATGTCCGAGTGGGGATCAACTGAGGGATCGGAGTGATGATGAGGTTGACAGCACCCAAGCTGGGTGAGAGGCCGGGTGAACCAGTGCTTCTGAGATGGAGGAGAGTCCTCGCCAGACAAGTTGGAAGTGGCAGTGGGTGGGGCCAGACGGAGAGCAGCCAGAGCTGGTGCATCAGCGCCAAGTTCAACTAGTGAAGCTTCCCGTGCGGCGGCTCCCTGCGGCGAGGGCCTATTTCAGAAGTCTGGAGTTCTTTAGGAAACACCGGATGACCCGACGACTGTGGTGTCCACATTTGCCAAACCTAGGAATCAGGGTTTCCACACCACTGACTATGCTACTACCACCATATCCAGGCATATAATCTACAACACACCCCACTCTGCAACAAGCGCGTTCACCTCCGGCCGTGCACACCCTTGCTCTCCCCTGTGTGTCAGTGAATAGCACTGCCGCCCGCATGACCCTGCCACAAAAACCCCATCGTCGCCTCCACGATCCTCCACGCATCCACCAGCTGTCATCTCTCCATACCCTAGCGCTGAGACGGCGAAACGGCAAATTAGTGCACCCATCCCGCACGCCCAAGCCCCTTAATGTCAACATCTCCAATTGCTAGCCTGTGGATATGCTTCCCTATAGGCTAGTAGAGACACGAGGCCTTTCGCAGCCTATGGCGGTGAGCCTGCCCCCTCGTATTGTGTCCCCCGCCTACTCTTTTCTTCATGTACCGTCCCAAGCCCTGCACCAGCACTACGTCAAGGAAACAACATAATCCGTGCCTGACCAACGCCGTTTCCTGACAAGGTCCACCGACCCACTGGACACGTGGAGAGTGCTGCCGGCAGGCCACTATATATCGCTGGACGGCACATCTGGGTTAACTGGTGGAGCTGGGACCGGGAGTCTGACCCTGCCCCTGGTCATATATCTGCCGACGCGAGGATTGCGGGCCTACTCTCGGTCCAGGTTTTCAGGCCTACTCATTCCCTCCTTCCTCCTCCCACCCCGGTCCGCCACGCTCCTCCTCCACGACCATCCGTGGGCCATTGGCGCCATCAGATCGTAGCTCTAGCACCAGCACAGTGCCCGTCGCTAAGCGACAGCAGGCGGTTGCTGAACCACTGCTGAGCCTAGGCGATAAAGGCACACGCCCAGACTATTACAGTGCACAATCACCGGCGCAGACTGATCTGTGCTGCACCGCTGAACTGAAGCCAGGCATGGTTTGTGTTGTGACAACGGCCGTAACCTGGTGGCGGCGTCTGCAACTCGCAGATGACACATAGTGTCCTGCCTGGCCCATGTGTTTAATACTCATAGTTCAAGCTGTTTCCTCAAGACATACCCCAAGTCTGTCTGATTTGCTCACGCACGGTGCCCGCATGTGTGCGCATTTCAGTGAAGTCCATGCACAGAGGCCTGCCACTCCAGGGCAGCGCAGCGCCGCCTCCAACTGCCCGCCACCGACTGTTAGTCGATGTGCCCAAGTGGAATTCACACTTACCATGTTATCCATAGTTTACCAGCAGCGCCGAGCGATTGTAGACTGCCAGATGTCACTTCCACCGATACTGGTAGTCAGGTCAGTCAGCTCCTGCAAGTCCCCTACAATGAGGGTGACGTGGATGTCATGATATCTGTCCAGGTGCTGAGTACCTTTGAGGAGGTCACACAGATGGTCATGGCTGATGCCGCCATCTCACCTCACCAGTCCCCGCTCTTTTGGCCTGTGAAAAACTCTCTGGTCAGCATGAAGTCGGAGCTTTTGCTCCTCACAGAGAAGGGTGAAGAAGATTCCCTTGTTTGATACCAAACACCCTTAGGTCTGTTACCCTCCGCTATCACATAAATATTTTAATACACCTTTTTCGATTCAGTATATTGATTTCAAACTAGAGCCACAGACCGAGCTCCGAATTATTTATTAGAAAAATAGAAATAAAAGTTAAATTTTATACTCACCTCTGATACCTTTGGTCTAAAGACCTCTATTTGCAGAAATGCAATTTGAATCTGAATATTGACTTACAATAGGTCTAGACCAGAATGTAAAATTTTGGATCTTTCCACTTGAATTTTTTATATTTTTTCTTAGCTCTTAGTGACACACATATCCACCTCAAACACCAAAGTGGGACAATTTATTAGGGGTTTGATTTCAATTAGGCACAGTCTGCCAGTTTCTTTTTATTTTACGTTTATTTTTTTAATAACTCAGTGTCATCTCATCTTGCATAGTAGTGTGCTTTCATACTTGGCTAGAAAATAGCCATAGGAGAATCCAAACGTCTTACTTACGCCTACAGTAGCGTTATATATATTTGATTTCTGGTTGATCTGCTGGTGGCTGTAGTTGCTGCAGTGCATCTACTAGCAAATTGTGAGCAATTTGTAGTGAGACTTGCGACCACTGTGTTTTGCGCTTAGTGACGCACATATCCATCGCAAAGACCGAAGTGGGAAAATTTATTAGGGCCCGGGGTTGTATTTCAATTAGGCACAGTCTGCCATTTCCTTTTTTATTTTACGTTTATTTTTTCTGCAGTGCATCTACTAGCAAATTGTGAGCAATTTGTAGTGAGACTTCCGACCACTGTGTTTTGCGCTTAGTGACGCACATATCCATCGCAAAGACCGAAGTGGGAAAATTTATTAGGGCCCAGGGTTGTATTTCAATTAGGCACAGTCTGCCATTTCCTTTTTTATTTTACGTTTATTTTTTTCATAACTCAGCGTCATCTCATCTGGCATAGTAGTGTGCTTTAATACTTGGCTAGAAAATAGCCATAGGAGAATCCAAACGTCTTACTTACGCCTACAGTAGCGTTATATATATTTGATTTCTGGTTGATCCCCGATGTATCCGTTATGCTGCTCCCCTAGTATTCCGTTAATGCTGCTACCCGAGGTATCGTTATGCTGCTCCACTATGTCTCGTTTCGGCTGCTCAACTATGCTATTCAGTTTGTATGGCTCCCCTATGTACTCCGTTCTGACTGCTCCCCCTGGATGTCTCGTTCTGCTGTCGTCCCCGATGTCTCCGTCTCTGCTCCATGCTCCTCTGTGTCCCTCCGTTCTGCCGCCCCATTCTCCGTTTGGCGCTCCCCTATGTCTCCGTTCTGACTGCTCCCCGGAGTGTCCTCAGTTCGTCTGCTCCCCTATGTATCTCCGTTCTGACTTGCATTCCGTTCCATGTGTGCTCCGTTATGTGCTCCGCATGTTCTGCCGCCCCATGTCTCCGTTCTGCTGCTCCGATGTCCGTTCTGCTGCTCCCCGATGTTCCGTTCTGGCCGCCCCGGGTCTCCGTTCTGTGACTCTCACTCTATTCTACGTTCTGCTGCTCCCCTATTTCTTTCTCCTTCTAACCGCACGCCATTTCTCTGTCTGGCTTACCTGAATCTCTGTTTTGCTGTATCCGATGTCTCGCGTTGCTGCTCCCGATGTCTCCTCTGCGCTCCCGATGCTCCGTTCTGCTCTCCCGAGTCTCTGTGGTGCTCACCGTTGTTCTTCAATGGTTCTACACATATATATTGTTCTTCACATTACATTTGTTACGCACCGTTCTTGATTTCAAATTAGGCGCATCTGCCAGTTTTTTTTTCCTTTTTTATTTTACGTTTATTTTTTTAATAACTCAGTGTCATCTCATCTGGCCTAGCAGTGTAACGTTAATACTTGGCTAAAATACATAGGAGAATCCAAACGTCTTACGTACGCCTAAAGTATCGTTATATATATTGATTCGGGGTGATCTGCTGGTGCTGTCAGTTGGCTGCGTGCAATCTTAACTAGCAATTGTGAGCAATTTGGAGTGAGATTTGCGACCAGTGTTTTGCGCTAGTGACTCACATATCCAGCGCAAAGACGCGAAGTGGGAAATTTATGAGGGCCCGGGTTTTTATTCAATTAGGCACGTCGCCATTTCCTTTTTTATTTTACGTTTATTTTTTAATATCTCAGCGTCATCTCATCTGGCATAGTAGTGTGCTTTAATACTTGGCTAGAAATAGTCATAGGAGAATCCAAACGGCTACCTACGCGCTACCTAGCGTTATATATAATTTGATTTCTGGTTGATCTGCTTGTGTCTGTAGTTGCTGCGTGCATCTAGTTTGGGGTTGTGTTTTTGGTCTAGCAAATGGGATCAATTTGGAGTGGAGACTAGCGACCACTGTGTTGCGCTTAGTGACGCACATATCCATCGCAAAGACGAAGTGGGAAAATTTTTAGGGCCCGGGGTTGGATTTCAATTAGCACCAGTTCCTGCCATGTCACTTTTTTTCTTACGTTTTATTTTTTTCATACCAGCTTCATCTCATCTGGCATGTAGTTGTGCTTTAAATACTTGCTAGAAAATAGCATACAATAGGATAGCATCGTTTGGTTTTTAAAAAACTAAAAAACCACAAAAAAAACAACACAAAAAAAGTTAAAAAAAAATTAAAGTTATACTCTCATTTTCAAAATGTTTAACCGAGGGCTAGGGGTAGAGACTAGGCGGGGACGTGGGCGTCCACTACTGCAGGGGTCAGAGGCCGTGGTCCTGGTCGGGGTGTACACCACCTGCGTATGAGGGAGGGCGGGGAACGCCGCAGAGGCTACTCCCTAGGTTCAGGTCTGGTTACTGGGACTCGTGGTAGAAGCACTGTTGAGGCCAGAACAGTGCGAACAGGTGATGTCGTGGATTGCCGACAATGCTTCGAGCAATTTGTCCACCAGTCAGTCTTCCACGCAGTCCACCCATGTCACCGAAATCGGCACTCCTCCAGCTCCTGCACCTCAGCCTCCTCCCCCCCCAGTCTGCCCCCTCCCAGCAAAATTTGCCATTTGAACCGGCATACTCTGAGGAACTGTTTTCTGGACCCTTCCCACAGTCACAAACCACTTGTCCGGTTGCTGATGAGCAATTTTCCGATGCCCAGGTTTTCCACCAGTCGCAGTCTGTGGGTGATGATGACCTTGTTGACGTACTGGAAGAAGTGTGTAAAGAGGTGTCCGACGATGAGGAGACACGGTTGGCGAGGCGCAGAAGGGAAGGAGCACCCTGCAGCTGCCAGGATTTTAGTTTTCTCGTTGCCCCCTTTTGAAGGCTATAAAATTTTTCGCTTTTCCGTCATTTGGGCCATGTGACGGCATTTTTTTTGCGGGACAAGATGCTTTTTCCATTGTTACCATTTTGGGGTTGGTATCACCTATTCTTGAAAATTTAGGAACTTTTTTTGAGGTCATGAGTAGAAAAGCATCAATGGGAGGTGTTTGGGCCAGGGTCCTGGGCAGGGGGCTGACTAGCAGAGGCAGCAGATGACACAGGGGAAGGGGCAGTGGTGTTTAGTATTCATATGCCTGCGCATACTGGTGGTGGTTAAGCTGGTAGTGGTGGAACCCCTGCTGATCCTGGTGTGGCACAGGTTGCACACCACTGTCCGTCGGTCATCCGGTGTTTCTTTAAAGAACCTCCAGACTTCCGAAAATCTAGCCCTTGCCATGAGAGCTTCACTACGTGAAACATTTGGCGCTGATGCACCAGCTCTGGCCCTGCCTCTCCGTCTGGCCCCACCACTGCCTCTTCCAACCTGTTCTCGTCGAGGACTCGCCTCTGTCTCAGAAGCACTGTGTTCACCCGGCCTATCAACCCAGCTTGGGTCTGTTACCTTATCATCCTCCGATCCCTCAGTCTGCTCCCCCCTCGGACTTCCTGACAACAACTTCACCACTGTCTGACAACTGTGTCTCCTCATCGTCCGACACCTCTTTACACACTTCTTCCACTACGTCAACAATGTCATCATCACCCACAGACTGCGACCGGTGGAAATCCTGGGCATCGGAAAAGAGTTTAGAAGAAACCGGACAAGTGTTTTGTGACTCCGGGAAGGGTCCAGAAAACAGTTCCTGAGAATATGCTGGTTCAAATGCCAAATTTTCCTGGGAGGGGGCAGACTGGGGGGAAGGAGGCTAGGAACCAAAGGAGGTGAGCAAGAAGCGCTGAAATGATTCCCTATGTCAACAAAAGGTTGATAACACAGCATTAGAGATGAGCGAACACATTAGCGTACTCGAAACTGCTCGTTGCTCGGACGAGTATTTCGCCAGCTCGAGAAAGTGGCATCTCCCGCCGTTTTGATATTTAGCGGCCAGAAACAGAGCCAATCACAAGCCAGGAGACTCTGCACTCCACCCAGCATGACGTGGTACCCTTACACGTCGATACAGTGGTTGGCTGGCCTGATCAGGTGACCCTGGAATAGACTAGCCCCTGCCCGCGCTGCTCGGATCATTCTCTGTCTGGATGCCGTTAGGGAGAGAGCTGCTGCTGCAGGGATAGCGTTAGGGTGTTATATTAGCTTACTGTTAGGCAGGAGTGAGTCTACAAGAACCCAACAGCCCTTGTTAGGGCTAGAATAGCGTTATATTTTTTTTTTGTTTGCTTGTGGCTGGGCTTGCTGGCACTAGTAGTGCAGCTAGTACCATATTGTGAGGAATTTGCAGGGAGACTTGCGAACGTTATATTTAGCTCTTAGTGACACACATATCCATCTCAAACACCAAAGTGGGAAAATTTATTAGGGGTTTCATTGAATTAGGCAGAGTCTGACGATTTTTTTTTTTTTACTTTTCTTTTTTTTTATAACTCAAAGTCATCAGGCACAGCACAAAATCCAGCTGTGTGCTGTCAGTGTAGGCTAGAAACTAGCCATACAAGAACCCAACAGGCCTTCTTAGGGCTACAATAGCATTATATATTTTATTTTTTGTTGATTTGCTTGTGGCTGGCCTTGCTGGCACTAGTAGTGCAGCTAGTACCATATTGTGACGAATTTGCAGGGAGTCTTGCGAACGTTCTGTTTAGCTCTTAGTGACACACATATCCATCTCAAACACCTAAGTGGGACAATTTATTAGGGGTTTGATTGAATTAGGCACAGTCTGCTTTTTCTTTTCTTTTTTTTTCAAAACTAAAAGTCATCAGGCACAGCACAAAATCCTGTTGTGTGCTGTCAGTGTAGGTTAGAACCTAGCCATAGCAATAAGATAGCATTGTTTTGTTAAAAAAACAAAAACACAAAAAAAACACAAAAAAAACACAAAAAAAATTTACACTTTAATTTTGAAAATGTTGAACCTGAGGGCTAGGGGTAGAGGACGAGGGCTTCCAACTACTGCAGGGGTCAGAGGCCGTGGTCCTGGGCGGGGTGAGACAGCAGGGGAACGCCGCAGAGCTACACTCCCTAGGTTCATGTCTCAAGTTACTGGGACTTGTGGTAGAGCACTGTTGAGGCCAGAACAGTGCGAACAGTTGATGTCGTGGATTGCGGACAATGTTTCTAGCCATTTGTCCACCAGTCAGTCTTCCACGCAGTCCACCCATATCACCGAAATCAGCACTCCTCCAGCTCCTCCACCTCAGCCTCCTTCCCCCCAGTCTGCCCCCTCCCAGGAAAATTTGGCATTTGAACCGGCATACTCTGAGGAACTGTTTTCTGGACCCTTCCCAGAGTCACAAACCACTTGTCCAGTTGCTACTGAGCTCTTTTCCGATGCCTAGGTTTTCCACCGGTCGCAGTCTGTGGGTAATGATGACATTGTTGACGTAGTGGAAGAAGTGTGTAAAGAGGTGTCGGATGATGAGGAGACACGGTTGTCAGACAGTAGTGAAGTTGTTGTCAGGGCAGGAAGTCCGAGGGGGGAGCAGACTGAGGGATCGGAGGATGATGAGGTGACAGACCCAAGCTGAGTTGATAGGCCGGGTGAACACAGTGCTTCTGAGACGGAGGCGAGTCCTCGACGAGAGCAGGGCCAGAGCTGGTGCATCAGTGCCAAATGTTTCTCGTAGTGAAGCTCCCGTGGCGAGGGCTAGATTTTCGGAAGTCTGGAGGCTCTTTAAAGAAGCACCAAATGACCAACGGACTGTGGTGTGCAACCTGTGCCACACCAGGATCAGCAGGGGTTCCACCACTACTAGCTTAACCACCACCAGTATGCGCAGGCATATGAATGCTAAACACCCCACTCAAGGGAACCAAGGCAGTTCACCTCCGGCCGGGCACACCACTGCTCCTTCCCCTGTGTCATCTGCTGCCTCTGCTAGTCAGCCCCCTGCCCAGGAACCCGGCCAAAACACCTCCCGTGCGAAAACCACACCTTCGCCTCCACGATCCTCCACAGCATCCAACAATGTCTCCATGCGCAGCGTTCAGCTCTCCATACCCCAGACGCTGGAGTGCAAGAGGAAGTACAGTGCAACCCACCCACATGCCCAAGCCCTCAACGTCCACATCTCCAAACTACTTAGCCTGGAGATGCTGCCCTATAGGCTGGTAGAGACCGAGGACTTTCACAACCTCATGGCAGCGGCCGCCCCTCGGTATTCGGTCCCCAGCCGCCACTACTTTTCCCGATGTGCCATCCCAGTCCTGCACCAGCACGTGTCAGACAACATCATCCGTGCCCTGACCAACACCGTTTCTGACAAGGTCCACCTGACCACGGACACGTGGACGAGTGCTGCCGGGCAGGGCCACTACATATCGCTGATGTCACATTGGGTTAACTTGGTGGAGGCTGGGACCGAGTCTGACCCTGGGGCTGGTCATATACGGCAGATGCCGAGGATTGCGGAGCCTACCTCGGTCCAGGTCTCTCAGGCCTACTATGCCTCCTCCTCCTTCCACCCCTCCTCCACCTCCTCCTCCAAATTGCCATCCGTGGGCATGGCGCCATCAGTCGGTAGCTCTAGACACAGCAGCAGTGCCGTTGCTAAGTGACAGCAGGCGGTGCTCAAACTGCTGAGCCTAAAGGCACACCTCCCAAGAGCTATTACAGGGCATCACGGCGCAGACTGATCTGTGGCGGGCACCGCTGAACCTGAAGCCAGGCATGGTTGTGTGTGACAACGGCCGTAACCTGATGGCCGCTCTGCAACTCGGCAGACTGACACATGTGCCATGCCTGGCCCATGTGTTAAATCTCATAGTTCAGCAGTTCCTCAAGACATACCCCAATCTGTCTGATTTGCTCACGAAGGTGCGCCGCATCTGTGCGCATTTCAGGAAGTCCAGCCCCCAGGCCATGGGTGTGGGAGGAGCCGAGAGACAGGGGCTTGGACAGGGAAAGTCGCCTGGCAGCGGACCGCCAGCTCCATCCCAAGATTAGGCAGCCTCAGAGGCATCCATGCATGCTGCCCCTGCTGTTTCCTGTCCATTTTGCCTCCCACGATCCTCCACAGCGTCCACCAATTGTCCATGCGCAACTTTTCAACTTTCTATACCCCAGACAATGGAGCACGAGAGGATATGCAGCACAATCATCCCCTATCGAAACAAGTGTGCAGGCAGAATGGTCAGGTGTTTCACCCAGATACATAATTGGAAATCGGCCCATCTGTCGCCGCCATGCTGGAGACCTGAAGTTGCAATCATAAGCAGCGCAATATGAATGCCCCATACCTGTCGCTCTTAATCATGGAAGGCGTCTCCATGGTGCCTCCACATGTCGTCCCCTTATCAAAGAGCTGTCTCATTTTTCGGGTGTTACACCAGAACGTTATGGAACTTGGTCACTATGTCGCCGCCCATGCTGTGTGTATCGACTAAATATACCGTCAACCTTTTGTTTGAAATCACTTCAGCGCATTCTTGCTCACCTCCTTTGGTTCCTCTCTGCCACCCATTGGTTTGAAGCCTGAGTCCATTTAAGGTATGTCGCCATGACACTCTCTAGCCTGCCGCTGTGCACTGCATGCCGTCCTTATAGTGTCAGGTCAATCTGGATGTTTTAGATGCATACTAGCTCATTCGGTCACTCTGTCATGGCCATGCTGTTGCCCATAATTTTGGCATAAGGTCGATGTTAAAGCAGCCTCAGAGGCATCCATTGCATGCTGCCCCTGCTGTTTCCTGTCCATTTCGTGGTGTTTCCATCCTTTTCTGAGGTTCCCAGGTGTTTGGCCAAGCTTCCTGTGCAGAGCCTTGGTCCCTTGAAAAATGCTCGAGTCCCCATTGACTTCAATGGAGTTCGTTATTTGAGACGAGCACTCGAGCATCGAGGAAAAGTTTGTCTCGAATAACGAGTACCCAAGCATTTTAGTGCTCACTACATCTTAGTGATAACATATGTGCAACATTCTATCCTGGGTATATAGGCAGGGCCGGTCAGCCGGTGTCTAGACAAAGTGGGGCCCTGGGCAAAACAAAAAGGGGGGCCCCAAAATAAAATTATTATGACCAGTCACAGCAGCAAAGAGGCTCCCTTTGTATGCAAAAAAAACTGTAATATGGAAAGAATTTTATAGGAGATAGATTATAGGGAGATTGATGGGCAGCACGAAGCCCAGAGGTTAGCACTACAGCCTTGCAGAGCCTAGTCAACATCTGCAAAGAGTATTGTTCTCTCTGTGTTTGCCATGGGTTTCCTCTGGGTCCTCCGATTCCTCCCTTGACTCCAAAAAATTACTGGTAGGCTGAGAATAGATGTGAGCCCCATGGGGCCCCATTTGGCAAATTAACATTCAAAATTTCCTCTAAAATATTTACAAATCCAGAAAATATAATAAAAGAAATATATTTCCTAAAACAGTAAGATGTGAGGAGATCATACATACCCCACACCAATATATCACCAAAAATGCAGAAAAGGAACGTTAAATCCACAGTGGACACCTCCTACACAATGTTGACCAAATAAATAACTATATATCCTAAGCCAAGTAATGAGATAATAAAAGTCACTTTTAGATGTGCGCATGTATAATCCGCACAATAACAGATTCCTCCGCCCATCATAAGAATGAGAGTGAGAGCATCATAACATCGGTTGTAAATAATGGAGGATGGTGGTTATAAAAACTTTATTCCAGCGTTTATGGACATGTTTCTGGGTCACGGTGTTAATATATAACAGCGAAATTAGGCAAAGAGATCTAATGTTCAGTCATTTTCAAAAAAAAATCTATTGCGCAATAAAAGGCAATGCGAGAGGAAAATGTGTTCTTAGATAGTTTGCAAAGAGAAGGTTAAAAACATGAATATTAGTGATATTATCCCTTCTCAAAAGTGTAACTAGAGAGTGAGCGAGCACTAAAATGCTCGGGTGCTCATTATTCGAGACGAACTTCTCCCGATGCTCGAGTGCTCGTCTCGAATAAACAAAACCCCATTGAAGTTCAAATGGAGACTCAGCATTTTTCAAGGGACCAAGGGTCTGCACAGGAAGCTTAGCCCAAACACCTGGAAACCTCAGAAAGGATTGAAAAATGCAGGATGCCTCTGAGGCTGCTTAATCGCACCATATGCCAAAATTATGGGCAACAGTATTTAAATGGAGAAAAGTCTCTGGCAGGCACAGCCCCAACGATACCGCCGGACAGCCCAACGCGTGCCCGACTTCTCCAGGGGCAGGGGTGATCACGGCAGGACTTTCCAGCGGTGCTCAATCAATGTAATAAGAAGATATCCATACATAAACATAGAGAAAGATGACGGCACTCCGGTTCCCAAAAGCAGGAAAAAGCGTCCTTTATTGGTGGGGAAAGCATGCAGGGGGGTAAACAGAAGGTTCCGGCAACGGGGCCGTTTCACGCACTGTGGCGCTTTCTCAAGGATGGCCACGCCCCTCCGCATCATCGCTAAAATACACATGACCGTGACGGGGCGTGGCCAAACCTAGTGGGCGTAATGGCCATACCAAGTAACAAGCAATGCATTACAAACCTGTGACAATGAGACCGCAACAGTAGTTCAGTGATGCACATGAATATCCTTATATAAACACACAAGGAGACAAAGTATGTGACAACAGGTGATATTAAAACTATTCAGTAAGTGGGAGGATGATAAATCGTCAGGCCCGGCATGGAGGTCCTTCAAAACCCGGACCGAGAGGTTCAATCCCACTGCTGAAGTTAAAAACAAGAACAGAAGACACTAAAGCTGCGACGATCTGATCGTCGATCCATGCTAATGAAACTTATGTACAGCGCAACTATAATACCACCCTACAATTGAAGAGGGTAAGGGTCACAGGTGCTATAAAGGGCGCAGGGTGCTATATGGTAAGGGGCGCACAGGTCACGGAATACTGTATGAGCATATGCTCCAAGTTATAGTGAAAATGTGGTTTGGGATTAGTGGCCAGGTAGCCTGACCAGAATGAAAGAAGAAAAAGGAAGAGATAGTAAATATCACAAAGAATACATTGAGCTCGTTGCGGTCATTGAGTCCCAAAGGGCCCAGGGCCCCAAATTACTAAGAGCCTGCTCTCCACGCTGCAGGAGGATTTCCACGGTCCCCTCCCACGCCCTTATGCTCAATCCTCTCAATGCCAGAGAAACTTGAGAACATCTGGGTTGCCCCGTGTACTCGTGTACGTGTTTCAATCCGACGGGGGCTTCCATTACCTTTAGTAATGGATCTTCGATGCTCCCTAATCGGGAAATCATTTCCTAATGGTTTTCCCAATGTAAAACGACCACAGGGGCAGTAGACCACATACCACAACGAGTCCGACCGACAAGTTATCAGCGGACTTCACTACCTGTCTCACCCCTCCAAACTCTGCAACCTTTATTGGCCGTTTAGGTTGCAGTAGGTGCAGTGACTGCATCTGTGATTACCAGGGGGGAATCTAGATAACCATGTCCCTCCCATTGGTGGAAGTTTACTATGGACCATCTGTCTTAATAGTGGCTGCTCTCTGAAAGCGAACTAGCGGTTAGCACCCTGAAATACTGGCTAAATCTGGAATCCTGAGTCGAGGATATGCCAATTCCTTTGAATGCCGATCGTATGGCCCTCCACAGGGGAGTATCTAAGGAAGAAACCTTTCTCGTTGTTGTTTTCCCGGGGGTGTCACTGGCCCATCCGACAGGGGCGAGCTATCTAACAATGGAGAAGGGGACAAACCTGTTCTCCTCTGTTCCCTCTATCCCCCCAGGGTCCTCCTCCTGCCCTTCAACAAGTCCCTTGAGGGACATTCATTGCCTTCCACTGTGCTCCTCTAGTAGTCCTTCTGGATATCCCGGTCCCTAGGCCTGGCCTTCAATCCTCTGCTTGGATTGATCTGAAATCGTCGCTGTTAATTCGTCTAAGTCGGAAGAACTGACTGTAAGGTAGTGGCTGGTCTTAGTATGCTCTGGGTGGAGGAACTACCAAAATGCAGCAGGGAGTTGGTGGCTGTAGGCTTACGGAATGCCGTGGTACTGAGCCTACCCTCAGACTCTGTAACCCGTACATCCAGGAAATCTATGCTTTTTGTCCCCAAACACCGATGTGAATCGCATGTTCATCGTATTAACTGTATTGAGGGTACTGTATGAATGAGTGGAACTCGAGCTCAATCCCTCCCACACTATAAATACATCATCCACATATCGGTGGTATGCCTTCACATTCTGTGCATAGTGGTTGCCCAGGGGAAAGGACCATAGCGGCTCTCAAAACATGCCAGAAAATATTGGCAAAGGTGCACGCTACAGGGGTGCCCATGGCCGTACCTGTCCTTGGGCGAACCACTTGCCACCGAATGTGAAGGCATGGGACAACACCAATCTCAGACCCTCACATACAAAGTCGATGTACTTCTCCTCCGGCGGCGTTGATCAATACCTCCCTGATGCAATCTATTCCCAAGCCCTGGGGGATCCGTGTTTACAGACTCTCTACATCTATCGATGCAAGGCTGTAGTTTTTCTGCCAGTGTAAATCTTCCATACCCCCAAAAAGGCATTCGTATCCTGAGGTACGAAGGGATGTCCCTCAAGAGGGGGAGGAGGAGCCAATCCAAGTATTGTGACAGGGGTCGAACAAAGAGCCGATCCCTGCCACAATTGGTCGGCCCGGGGGATCGACCAGGGTCTTATGGCACTTTGGGGGAGAAATACCAGTTGGAATGCACGTGGATTGGGAGAGGGGAACAGCCTAGAAGCTGTTTTTTCTGAAATAATTTCCTGCTCCACGCTCCAGCGCAGATAGGACCGGAGTTATCCTGATACTTGCAGGTGGGTTACCATCTAATCTACATACGTCTCCGTATCCAACAGCTGGCGCAGGGCCTCTTTTTCGTAGGCTGTCTGGTCATTAGTACCACATTCCCCCTTGTCGCAGGCTTCACCACAAGGTCGCGTCGTGCACTGAGATCATGGAGTGCCCGGAGCTCTTCTTCTGTGAGGTTTTTGGGTGCTACGGGATACATCAACGCATGCACCTCCTCCAGGACACGATCCTTAAAGACCTCAATAGGTGAGCCTGCCGGCAAGGGTGGGGGACAAAAAGTGGAGGGTACACCTCCTCTGAATGGCGCCACCTCCAAGGTGGTTCTGACCTGTGGTTCCACGTCTATGGTAACCTCCCCAATGTCAGCAGGAGATTGATCTCTGCCTCGCTAAACGGTGCTGGTGCAGAAGCGGGTGGGAGGGAATAAAGCCTAAAGGTCCCACAGTAACCGGGACCTCACCTAGTTCCTGCTGGATGCGTGTTCTGCCACTCACCTTGGAAGAACTTCCTAAGGCTGAGTTTGCGTATGGGCAACAGCATGGCCATGACAGAGTGACCCAATGAGGCTAGATAGCATCTCCAATAATTGACCTGACACTATAGGGGACGACATGCAGTGGCAGAGGCAGCAGCGGCAGGCTTGAGAGTGGCATGGCGACATCCCTAAATGGACTCAGGCTTCAAACCAATGGGTGGCAGAGAGGAACCAAAGGAAAGTGAGCAAGAAGCGCTGAAAATGATTTCCTATGTGAACAAAGGTTGACGGGTATATTTAGTCGATAACACAGCATGGTGGCAACATGACCAAGTTCCATAAAGTATCTGGGGAGGGAAACACCCAAAAAAATGAGCCTGACACGGCTATTTTGATAAGGGGACGACATATGGAGGCAGCCATGGGACGACTTCCATGATTTAGAGTGACAGTATGGGGGCATCCATATTGCGCTGCTATGATTGAAACACTCCAGCATGGCGGCGACGGATGCGCTGAGTTCCATTATGTATCTGGTGAAACACCTGAAATTTCATCCTGACACAGCTCGTTTGATAAGGGGATGATGTGCTGATATCCTCTCGTGCTCCAGCGTCTGGGGTTATAGAAAGTTGAAAGTTGCGCATGGAGACATTGGTGGACGCTGTGGAGGATCGTGGAGGAGAAATGGACAGGAAACAGCAGGGGCAGTATGCATGGATGGCTCTGAGGCTGCCTAATCTTGGGATGGAGCTGGCGGTCCGCTGCCAGGCGGGCTTTTTGCCTGTCCAAGCCCCTGTCTCTCGGCTCCACCCCACCCAAAATGGCCTGGGGCCAAGAAGCGTTACTTTGAAAAAATTATAAGGCGGGGGCGGTCGTTGAATATTTCACTCTAGGAATAATGGAATAGCATAGCGGTTCTATTTTAATGTTTTTTCGGAAATGGTTCATGATTAAGAGCGACAGTATGGGGCATCCATATTGCGCTGCTATGATTGCAACTTTAGGTCTCCAGCATGGTGGCGACAGATGGGGCCGAGTTCCACTATGTATCTGGTTAAAACACCCGAAAATTCTGCTGACACAGCTCATTTGATAAGGGGACGATGTATGGAGGCAGTAAGGTAGTAGTAGATAAAGGTGCTGCAGTTAAAACTATGTTGTTGTATCTTGGGAAGGAGCTGCGGTCCGCTGCCAGGCGAGCTTTCCTGTCCAAGCCCCGTCTCGGCTCCTCCCCACCCAAAATGGGGCCTGGGGGCCAGAAGCATTTACTTTGAAAAAATTATAATTTCAAAGCTGGCGGGGGCTACAAACAGCACTTTAAGAACCTTTTGTATTAGAACAAGTGTAGTACTGTTCTTATAATTTTGGTTATGGCGGGTGAGGGGAATGTAAAACAGATGCGCAGAAGCGCTGAAAAATATCGGTAAAGATAAAAGTTTGCTCGTATATTTTGTGGATAAACACAGCAGGGTGGCGACAAAGTTAACAAGTTTGAAAACAACCCCCAAATTCTGCCTGACACAGTTCGTTTGCTAAGGGGACGATGTATGGAGGCAGCTATATGGAAACTTTGGAGGCAGCTATGGAGATGACGTGTGAAGGTAGCAATGGAGACGATGTGTGGAGCCAGCTAAAAAGACGACATGTGGAAGCTGCTATGGAGACAATTAAATTTGGATAGTGCCTGTATGTGGCAGTCCAAAAAAGTTTTCAAACCAGAGGAGCAGGTAGGTGGTCCTCCAGAAAAAATTAATAGATTGAGTGCCTGTGTGGCACTCCCAAAAATTGTTAAAACAGAGGACCGGGTAGGTGGCCTCCAAAAAAATTAAATACATAGAGTACTATAGCTAGAGCCAGTTGGCCTGGCAAAAAAAAAAACAGTTTCCTCTGCTTTAGTGTACAAAGAGAGGAGAAGGAGGAAAAATGAGGAGGAGGAGTGCATACATTATTCAGGTTGAGCTTCTTTCACCTGGTGGAGAATGGAAATCCTGAGAAATCCAGGCTTTATTCATCTTGATAAGCATCAGCGCTGTCAGTCGACAGGCGTGTACGCTTACGGTGATGATGCCACCAGCTGCACTGAAAACCCGCTCAGACAACACGCTAGCGGCAGGGCAGGCAAGACCTCCAAAGCGTTACAGCGCCAGTTCGTGCACATGTCCAGCTTTGAAACCCAGTAGTTGTAGGGAGCTGTGTGATCATTTAGGACGATGGTTATAGTCAGATACGTACTCCCTCACCATCTTTCTGTAAAGATCATCCCTACTCTGCGAGACTGGGGACAGGTGACAGTGTCTGCTGGGGTGACATAAAAATGGCAAAGGCCTTGTAAAGCGTACCCGCCAGTGCTGGACAAGCTGCCTGCTCGCCTACTCTCCCTCGCTACTTGTCCCGCACAAGTACGCCCTCTGCCGCTGTCAGAAGGGGAAATACTGTTTCAGCTTGTGCACCAGGGCCTGTGGTATTCATGCATTCTCACACTCTTCCTTTCCAGGGATGAGAGTGGAAAGATTTTGCTTGGCCGTGAGGCCAGGAGAGTGAAACCAGTAATCGGTGCTGGAATAAATTCTTTGAAAACGAGGGTCACGGGATAGGCAGCCTAGCATGAAATCTGCCATATGCGCCAGAGTACCAACGCGCAAAGAATTCACTCCCCTCACTGGCCTGACTGTCCATTTCCTCCTCCAACTCCTCTTCTTCTGCCCATACACGCTGAACAGTGAAGGACTGAGCCATGCTCCCCTCTTTGTCTCACCCGCATTCTCCTCCTCTCCCTCGTCGTCCTCCTCCACCTCCTCCGCTATGCGCTGAGAAACAGACCTGAGGGTGCTTGGCTATCAACAAGGGAATCTTCTTCCCCCGTCTCTTGTGACGAGCGCAAAGCTTCCGACTTCATGTGACCAGAGAGTTTTTCAACAGGCCAAGCAGCGGGGATGGTGAGGCGATGATGATGCGGCATCGCACTGACCATCTGTTGTGACTCCTCAAAGTTTACTCAGCACCTGACAGATATCAGACACCACGTCCACTCCTCATTGTAGAATTGAGGAAGCTGACTGACCTGACTAGCAGTTCTGGTGGAAGTTGACATCTGGCAGTCTACAATCGCTCTGCGCTGCTGGAAACTCTGGATAACATGGTTTAATGTTGAATTCCACCTCGTGGGCACATCGCACAACAGTCGGTGAGCGGGTAGTTGAGGCGGCGCTGCGTGCCCTGAGAGTGGCAGCATCTGTGCTGGATTCTTGTTGATAGCCAAAGCACCCTCAGGTCTGTTTCTCAGCGCATAGCGGAGGAGGTGGAGGAGGACGACGAGGGAGAGGAGGAGAATGCGGGTGAGACAGAAGAGGGGAGCATGGCTCAGTCCTTCACTGTTCAGCGTGTATGGGCAGAAGAAGAGGAGTTGGAGGAGGAAATGGACAGTCAGGCCAGTGAGGGGAGTGAATTCTTGCGCGTTGGTACTCTGGCGCATATGGCAGATTTCATGCTAGGCTGCCTATCCCGTGACCCTCGTTTTCAAAGAATTTATTCCAGCACCGATTACTGGGTATTCACTCTCCTGGCCTCACGGTCCAAGCAAAATCTTTCCACTCTCATCCCTGGAAAGGAAAGGAGTGTGAGAATGCATGAATACCAGCAGGCCCTGGTGCACAAGCTGAAACAGTATTTCCCTTCTGACAGCGGCAGAGGGCGTACTTGTGCGGGACAAGTAGCGAGGGAGAGTAGGCGAGCAGGCAGCTTGTCCAGCACTGGCAGGGGTACGCTTTACAAGGCCTTTGCCAGTTTTATGTCACCCCAGCAAGACACTGTCACCTGTCCCCAGTCTCGGCAGAGTAGGGATGATCTTTACAGAAAGATGGTGAGGGAGTACGTAGCTGACTATACCATCGTCCTAAATGATCACACAGCTCCCTACAACTACTGGGTTTCAAAGCTGGACATGTGGCACGAACTGGCGCTGTACGCCTTGGAGGTTCTTGCCTGCCCTGCCGCTAGCGTGTTGTCTGAGCGGGTTTTCAGTGCAGCTGGTGGCATCATCACCGATAAGCGTACACGCCTGTCGACTGACAGCGCTGATGCTTATCAAGATGAATAAAGCCTGGATTTCTCAGGATTTCCATTCTCCACCAGGTGAAAGAAGCTCAACCTGAATAATGTATGCACTCCTCCTCCTCATTTTCCTCCTTCTCCTCCTCTTTGTACACTAAAGCAGAGGAAACTGTTTTTTTTTTGCCAGGGCCAACTGGCTCTAGCTATAGTACTCTATGTATTTAATTTTTTTGGAGTCACTCCCTCCGCTGTGAAGTGTCTTTAGTATGGGGTGTTGAAACACACCGCGTCGCATTATGTACAAGATAGCTGGTCCACGAGAAGCGATAATTGCAAGCACACCACACGCCTTGCGAGATCAATGATTTCTTTGACAAGCCTCTTACTAGTGTTTCCCCTTCCTTCTTGCAAATCGACACGAGGGGGCGCGGAAGGCGAGTGGGAGGGGAAGTGAACATGCTAATGGGAGCCCTCACTCCCCCTGTCCGTGGCGGGTCACCATCCCTGTGGAATCACGGCTTGCTTTTGAACCTAGTGTGTGGGGGCGGCCACATATGCCCTGGCTGCGCAACGAGTTCTGTTCTGTGTGTACAATGTTGGGGACCCCTGTGCAGGGGGTGGGAAGAGCCACAAAAGATAGGAAAACAACGAGAGAGAGGGTATGACAACAGAAGAGCGGTGGCCGACCCGACGCCACCCCAGATGGGAACGGAAGACACGCGGTGTTTGTATTTAAGCAGCAGAGATTGGGGGAAAAGTGAAAGGGGCCTGACTCCCGGGTTTATGGGTGTTAATTTTAGTTGGGCAGCCGAACAGGTCATTGCAGGGTAGTACACCCGTCACGCATAAAGTCACGGTCCATTAGCCTTAAAAACGATAAGCCGAGTTCTACTATTTCGTTCCATATGACCTAGAATTCCTCTGGGGGACGTATACATACAGTGTACACGTGCGCTAGGTTGTGCCCGGATCGGGCCGAATAGACTACAGTGTCCACGAACCAGAACACTGGGTGACCTGTCGTCCGGTGTGAAGAAGGTGAAAGTATTGGAAGGTCAGCCACAAATTAGGCCAGAGAGTGGAGCACCGCAAACACTCGCAAGAACGGCACTTGTGAGGGGATTATCACCCCATGTCCCGAAGGCCAACCCATGAAGCACCCCGAACCAGGGACCATGTACAATAGACATGACCCCTGGCGCTATTTGCATTCACATGTGTCCCCTCCAGCACATGTGCAGGGGTTACCTTAGCCAGGTGCATTTTCCCCGCCAGCCTTGCCCCCCTCCACCAGGGGCAGGTGCTCCTGCAGCCATGTGCATGTGCCCCTCCATCCATGTGCATGGCCACCTACCCAGCCAGGGTGCAAGGTGCCCCGCCAGCCAAGGGCAGGTGACCCCTCTCCAGCTCATGGGCAGGGGGCCCTCCAGCCAGGGTGCATGTGCCCCCTCCACCATGTGCCTGGGCCCCGTCCAGCCAGGTGCATCGCCCCCGCCAGCCGTGGGCAGGTGGACCCGTCCAGCCATGGACAGGTGGCCCCGCCAGCCACGGCCAGCCAGGTACATGTGTCTCGGGCTCCCCAGCACGGGGGGGCGGGGGCCCGGCCAGCCAGGGCCGTGTCCCCCCACCAGGGGCAGTGTCCCGGCCACCAGGGGGCATGGCCCTCCAGCCATGTGCAGGGGTCCCCTCCAGCCAGGTGGCGGGCACCGCCAGGCGAGGGGCATAGGGCCCGGCTAGCCATGAAAAGGCGCCGCGGGCAGCCAACCACATGACCGGAAGTCCAAAGCCGGGAGCACAATGATAACAAAGGGCAAGAAGGCCAGAGAGCCAGGGAGAGAGGGGGAGCTGGTGGAGCCTAGCCGGGGCACCGACCCAGGCGGGAAGCCCGGAAACGCGGCATTCTGCAGAATTTCCATATGTCCCAATATATCACAATTACTAAATACAGTTTGCCCACTGTCCAGCCAAAGCCAACAAAAACCACAGAAAAATATTGGGGCACATTTAAGGGTCTGATGAAACGCCCGCACGCTTTTGGTCGTTTTTCGCGATTATTTCTGTTTTTGCGCCGATTGCCCCCGGGGTTGCGCGGCTTTCATGCGACAGAAATCAGCCGGCGTGGCGTCTGACAACCCGACGGATTCGGACAAACCGCGGAATGTTAAAAAGGATTGTGTCGCAAGATCAAGCACTCACAGGCACCGGGAAGAGAGATTGTGAACTCCTGTCGGACCTTGAAGCAGAAGCAACACATTCACCTCGGGTGCACGATCTTAGTGAATCGCGCTGCAAACCCGAATCCTCGTCGGACCACACGCAACCGAGGGATCACGACAGGGACCGTAAGTAAATCTGCACCATTGTGTATAATTGACAAATTGGTGCCCCTATTGAGCCGCTTCCGCACAAATGTGTTTCCCATCCGCTCACCAATGGCAAGCGGAAACTGTGCTGAATCCTTGAACTTCAATATTTGAATCGTCAAGCAGTCCGGCTCAGGCAATACTGCAGTTCTCCATTCGTCCTCCATGGCACTTCGCAGGTTGCGCTCTCACAATCAACCCAATGGTGAAAACACACAGTAGGAACTTATAATGCGGTGAAGCAAACAATCCGGTGGCAAAACCTAAAAAATAGAGAACAAGTCGTAATTTTGAAAAAACATTACATGCATGGAATATTAAAATACCATCACTATTAGTGCAAGTTGTTTGCACAAAAACAAGGCCCTCACACAGCTCTACATGGAATAAAGTTATCAGATTATTAATAATAAAAACGCAAAAGCGCCTCAGCAGGAAGGGGTTAAGGGACATTTCCTAATGGAGGGTGCTGTCTGTGTACATTTATTTAGTTGTGTGTGTGTGGAAGGGGGTGGGGTTGCTGCTGCAAGATGCGGAGACATTTTAAGGAACCTGTCAACCATTGTTTTTTTTCACAATACAACCTATTGACATTTCCTATAGAGCCCTTTTAAACTAAATGCCCCATCCCTTCTTTTAGCTTAAAGTTATTTCCCTCACAATCTTCATAAAATCACTTTATCTATGTTACCATCCATCTACTACCTCCCATCACCTGTGACGTGCCCTCTCATCATGTCCTTGGTGGATTCATCTACCTACTACCATTTGCCAGTCTACTCCATGTACCGTATTTTTTTTGGACGTATAAGGCACACTAAAATCCTTTGAATTTTCTCAGAAATCAAAGGGCTCTATAGTCCAGTGCGCCTTATATATGACCGTACTTACAGACCACATCTGTCTTGTAACTGTGTCACAGGTCTGGCCACCTTCTGTCATTCTTTCTTCCCTTATAATCAGTGCACCTTATAATCGTGCGCCCTTATATATGAACCTAGACGTTTTATGGCAGGCATTTAATTTATGGTGCGCCTTATACTTCCGGTTCGTCCTTATATCCTAAAATACTTTATATATCTGTTAACATTAAAGTCATGGACTTTCACTTCTCCATATCCTTCATTAGGGCAAGCTGTGGATACATGTAATATCATTCTGCACAATTTTTATTTACCTGGAACCATGATAAAGGGCAGCCCATTCTGTTCCGGAATAAATAAATATCATGAGCCTAGCTGTGATTTTCCCATAAATGCCTATTCTGATCTCCTTTAGGTCCTTATAATTCCTTAACGTGAGGTACAACACTCCTTTATCCTACCACAACTGCTTCTTATATGTTTTTTGTGAAACCAGATCTCTGTTCCTGATCCATCGTAACGCAAGATACATCGTTATGACACCACTGTGTAGTTTTAGAATGAATTCCAATATATACTCGTGTATATCCTCACCCTCGGTTATACACGAGTCAATCCAGCATAGCACTTAATGCAATAAAATCATAAAAGTGGTCAAAAAAAATATCTACTCCAGAAAACTCTGATGTTAACTACAACATGTCTCACAAAAAACAAGCCATCACACAGCCTGTAGAAAAAAATATAGAAGTGTTATTTCACTTCTACACACTGCAATAGATTTTTCCCCACATTAGGTTTTATTTGGCAAATTTAGTAAAACGTAAGAAAAAATCTGAAAGTTTGTATCCTATTATTGTAAAGACCCACAGAATAAAGTAACACGTTCATAGGGTATACTTTGAAAACCCAAAAAAATCAATTACAGAATTGATGCCTTTCTACTTTCTTCTCCCCTAAACAAAGTTAATACATTTTCAACACTAACGGAAAATCATATATATATCCTACAAATGGGCGCCATTAAAGAAACTGAAAAACACTATATTCTGTATGACAAAACGGGCGGCTGCATGGCCCTCCATCAAGTACAGAAGAGCAAAACAGAAGCAAAATCCGGAAAGTTCTGTTTCTTTTTATGCTTTATTTTATAGTAAAAAAAAAAAAACCGGACAGCTGCTCTACTTTTCAGCTATAAATTATGAAAAGCAATAGCGAAAGCTGCTAAATGCAAGTATGAACTTAAAGAGGACCTGCCACCCAGAAATGCGGCACCGGAGCTGCTTACTAAAGGCGCTGCCTCTTCCCGACCACGCCTTTCGCTCCGTAGGCCAGCGTTTTCATGCGGCAGTCACTCCGCCCCTAAAAACCGCCCACATCCTGGCCCCCTCATGAATACACCGGACTGCTTTGAGCGTCCGTCCCGTGTACATTGTACCTGCCGCAGTGTTAGATAGCGTTATCGAGATTTTCAATAACGCTATCGTTCTAACACCTGTTTGTTTTTAGCACTAGGATGCTGCTACTTTAGTACCTATAGTAAGCAGCTCCTAGTGCTGAATTTCTGGGTGACAGGTCCTTTTCAAGAAATCTCCTTGCAGACACAAACAACACATCTCCTATTAATGGACTGCTTCCAATAGGACACAGTGCGGTGATAAATGTCCTAGTAGATGGGCTGCTCACAATGATGTGCTTTATTTATTTGACTACCTTGTATCTGGGCACCTGGCTTTCTTTGTCTCTGCTACTTAAGCCATTGTTGGAAATGAAAGGCAGCTTCTCAGATTCATGTTTTGTTTCTATCAGAATAAGTGATTAAAAATACAATGAGTACCTTCATAACATACATCAATTCATTTACTGCAGGGTGGGCTTCCTTCCTTTTTTGCGTCATAGGCTGGCTGCTAATTAACAGAAACCATTATATAAAAGTTTATATTGTGCCATAGAATAATTATAAATTGCCAGTTTCCTACATAAGTCGTATAACACAAACTGAAGTGTATAAATCAGTGAAACCGTTAATATATCTATTATTCTCTGTTCTTTTTTTTCTGTGTGCACATTTACTTACCCCTCCGGATGAGTTCACTAAGATCGTTGCCCGATATTCTGCATGCGACGCTTCCCCACTCATTCAAAGGATTCACATTCTTCTTCCTGGTGTAATGTTAAAGTGCTTGTTCTTGCGACACAATTTGAACGTTAAATCCCGCGTCAGTGCGAATCAGTCGGATCATGCAACGGTGCGCCCCCCCGATTTCTGTTGCATGAAGCTGGCACAGCTGCGCCAAAATCCGATCGTGTGCGACACAATCCCTTTTAAATATCTGTCACACAGCCATGCAAAACTTGAACAGTCGGGAATTTCAACGAACTGCATCCGCCTCCTTCGTAAATAAGCCCACAATGTTTGAATTTCATTTAGAAACCTAATTTTCTAAATTCAATTCTGATGGAATGGTCAGGGGCTTGACCCAATGGTATTTCAGTAGAAATGCTTATCCAATTTTTCCGACTGAATGGCTTCCAAAACACAATTCACCACTACTGTGAACACGGGCTATGTCAAATCTATATCTACATGCAAATCTACATAGATCTTATTATACGCAGACGACAAGGTGCATTCAGTGTGTTGCAAGATCTGTGTTTTTGGCACCAAATTGTGCAGTATTTTACACTTGGATGTTAGATTGTGGTGCAATGAGGTTCAATAAATCGACTCACGACCAAAAGGTTTTAAACTGTCTACATATTCATGAAGGTGAAATGAACTTAGTAAATTCCAGCAGCACAAAATTCTTCTTATTTATTCCACCACAAGTGTTATACACAGCACGGCAATGTTTCGCCCTCTCTATGAAGGCATTACCAAGCAGTGTTACATGTGTCAAACAAGTTTATATAGGCCGTGATATCCTTACACAGTGTGTAGGAAAGATGTCATCCACATTAAGATGTTACATAACATCATACTTATAAATATCACATAAGAATTATGTAAAGACAAACAAATACAAAATATACAATCTCATCTGTGAACAATTCATAAATATATTTATAATAGTGCGAGCCTCCATATCGCTACCTTGAATCAGCTCAAACACGGTGTATCCAAATATTTTAACCCTGGTAGTATCCACATATTTAGTGTGTGCTATCATGTGTCTGTGTACACTACAGATAGTGCATAAAGATTATTAAAAAATTCTTAAAAGAGGAGAGATACCCTATTTAAATCATTAGAGTGTAAATCAAATAGCGCTACTGTCCGAAAAAATGCACAATCGGCAACGCCAGTTCCTTCACATTGCGGATACTTCCAGTTTGCTGGTTCTGTGCACGCATGCGCCTTGCCAGCAAGGTGGAATGGCGCACCATCTTGAAAAATAAAAATTAGGAAAAAAATATATATGTATAAAATTGTATCGACAGAAACGTAGTGACTAGAGATGACGAATACTTCGCCAGCTTGAGAAATGGCATCTCCCGGCGTTTTTGATTTTTGGCGGCCAGAAACAGGGCCAATCACAAGCAGGAGACTCTGCACTGCACCCAGCATACGTGGTACCCTTACACGTCGATGCAGTGGCTGGCTGGCCTGATCAGGTGACCCTGGAATAGACTAGCCCCTGCCCGCGCTGCTCGGATTCATTCTCTGTCTGGATGCCGTTAGGGGAGAGCTGCTGCTGCTGCTGCGGAATAGTGTTAGGGTGTTATATTAGCTTACTGTTAGGCAGTAGTGAGTCTACAAGAACCAGCCCTTGTTAGGGCTAGAATAGCGTTATATATTTTTTTTTTGTTTGCTTGTGGCTGGGCTTGCTGGCACTAGTAGTGCAGCTAGTACCATATTGTTGAGGAATTTGCAGGGAGACTTGCGAACGTTATATTTAGCTCTTAGTGACACACATTATCCATCTCAAACACCAAAGTGGGAAAATTTTTAGGGTTTCATTGAATTAGGCAGAGTCTGACGATTTTTTTTTTTTTACTTTTCTTTTTTTTTATAACTCAAAGTCATCAGGCACAGCACAAAATCCAGCTGTGGCTGTCAGTGTAGGCTAGAAACTAGCCTAAGAACCCAACAGGCCTTCTTAGGGCTACATAGCATTATATATTTTATTTTTTTGTTGATTTGCTTGTGGCTGGCCTTGCTGGCACTAGTAGTGCAGCTAGTACCATATTGTGACGAATTTGCAGGGAGTCTTGCGAACGTTCGTTTAGCTCTTAGTGACACACATATCCATCTCAAACACCTAAGTGGACAATTTTTTAGGGGTTTGATTGAATTAGGCCAGTCTGCTTTTTCTCTTTTCTTTTTTTTTTTCAAAACTAAAGTCATCGGCACAGCCCAAAATCCTGTTGTGTGCTGTCAGTGTAGTTTAGAACCTAGCCTCGCAATAAGATAGCATTGTTTTGTTAAAAAAAAAACACAAAAAAAACACAAAAAAAACACAAAAAAAATTTACACTTTAATTTTGAAAATGTTGAACCTGAGGGCTAGGGGTAGAGGACGAGGGCTTCCAACTACTGCAGGGGTCAGAGGCCGTGGGTCCGGTGGCGGGTGGACAGCAGGGGAACGCCGCAGAGCTACACTCCCTAGTTCATGTCTCAAGTTACTGGGACTTGGTGGTAGAGCACTGTTGAGGCCAGACAGTGCGAACAGTTTGATGTCGTGATTGCGACAATGTTCTTCTAAGCCATTTGTCCCACCAGTCCAGTCTTCCCGCAGTCCAGTCCACCCATATCACCGAAAATCAGCACTCCTCCAGCTCCTCCACCTCAGCCTCCTTCCCCCCAGTCTGGCCCCCTCCCAGGAAAATTTGGCATTTGAACCGGCATACTCTGAGGAACTGTTTTCTGTACCCTTCCCAGAGTCACAAACCACTTGTCCAGTTGCTACTGAGCTCTTTTCCGATGCCTAGTTTTCCACCGGTCGCAGTCTGTGTGTAATGATTAACATTGTTGACGTAGTGGAAAGTTGTAAAGAGTGTCGGATGATGAGAGACACGGTTGTCGACAGTATGCAAGTTGTTGTCAGGGCAGGAAGTCCGAGGGGGGAGCAGGACTGAGGATCGGAGGATGATGAGGTGACAGACCCAAGCTAGTTGATAGGCCGGGTGAACACACGTGCTTCTGAGACGGAGGCGAGTCCTCGACGAGAGCAGGGCCAGTCTGGTGCATCAGTGGCCAAATGTTTCTCGGTAGAAGCTCCCGTGGCGAGGGCTAGATTTTTCGGAAGTCTGGAGGCTCTTTAAAGAAGCACCAAATGACCAACGACTGTGGTGTGCAACCTTTCCACACAGTATCAGCAGGGGTCCCCACCACTACTGCTTAACCACCACCAGTATGCGCAGGCATATAATGCTAAACACCCCACTCAAGGGAACCAAGGCAGTTCACACTCCGGCCGGGCACACCACTGCTCCTTCCCCTGTGTCATCTGCTGCCTCTGCTAGTCAGCCCCCTGCCCATGAACCCCGGCCAAAAACACCTCCCGTGCGAAACCACACCTTCGCCTCCACGATCCTCCACACATCCAACAAGTCCCCATGCGCAGCGTTCAGCTCTCCATACCCCAGACGCTGGAGTGGCAAGAGGAGTACAGTGCAACCCACCCACCATGCCCAAGCCCTCAACGTCCACATCTCAAACTACTTAGCCTGGAGATGCTGCCCTATAGGCTGGTAGAGACCGAGGACTTTCACAACCTCTCATGCAGCGGCCGCCCTCGGTATTCGGTCCCCCGCCCGCCACTACTTTTCCCATGTGCCATCCCAGTCCTGCACCAGCACTGTAGACAACATCATCCGTCGCCTGACCACAACACCGTTTCTGACAAGGTCCCCCTGACCACGGACACGTGGACGAGTGCTGCCAGGCAGGCACTACATATCGCTGATGATCACATTGGGTTAACTTGGTGGAGGCTGGGACCGAGTCTGACCTGGGGCTGGTCATACGGCAATGCCGAGGATTGCGGAGCCTACCTCGGTCCAGGTCTCTCAGGCCTACTATGCTCCTCCTCCCTTCCACCCCCCCCTCCTCCACCTCCTCCTCCAAATTGCCATCCGTGGGCATTGCGCCATCAGTCGGTAAGCTCTAGACACAGCAGCAGTGTGCCGTTGCTAAGTGACAGCAGGCGGTGCTCAAACTGCTGAGCCAAAGGCACCCTCCCAAGAGCTATTACAGGCATCACGGCGCAGACTGATCTGTGGCGGGCACCGCTGAACCTGAAGCCAGGCATGGTTGTGTGTGACAAACGGCCGTAACCTGATGGCCGCTCTGCAACTCGGCAGACTGACACATGTGCCATGCCTGGCCCATGTGTTAAATCTCATAGTTCAGCAGTTCCTCAGACATACCCCAATCTGTCTGTTTGCTCACGAAGGTGCTCCCATCTTGCGCATTTCAGAAGTCCAGCACAGATGCGCCACTCTCAGGGCAGCGCAGCGCGCCGTCCACACACCCCTCACCGACTGTTGTGCGATGTGCCCACAGGTGGAATTCAACATTAAACCATGTTATCCAGAGTTTACCACAGCGCGCAGAGCGATTGTAGACTGCCAGATGTCAACTTCCACCAGAACTGCTAGTCAGGTCAGTCAGCTTCCTCATCTACATGAGGAGTGGACGTGGTGGTCTGATATCTGTCAGTGCTGAGTAAACTTTGAGGAGTCACACAGATGGTCAGTGTGCGGATGCCGCCATCATCAGCCTCACCATCCCGCTGCTGGCCTGTTTGAAAAACTCTCTGGTCAGCATGAAGTCGGAAGCTTTGCGCTCGTCCACAAGAGACGGGGGAAGAAGATTCCCTTGTTGATAGCCAAAGCACCCTCAGGTCTGTTTTCTCTAGCGCATAGCGGAGGAGGTGGAGGAGGACGACGAGGGAGAGGAGAGAGAATGCGGGTGAGACAAAGAAGGGAGCATGGCTCAGTCCTTCACTGTTCAGCGTGTATGGGCAGAAGAAGAGGAGTTGGGGAGGAAATGGACAGTCAGGCCATGAGGGAGTGAATTCTTGCGCGTTGGTACTCTGGCGCATATGGCAGTTTCATGCTAGGCTGCCTATCCCCTTGACCCTCGTTTTCAAAGAATTTATTCCAGCACCGATTACTGGTTTCACTCTCCTGGCCTCACGGTCCAAGCAAAATCTTTCCACTCTCATCCCTGGAAAGGAAAGGAGTTGGAGAATGCATGAATACCACAGGCCCTGGTGCACAGCTGAAACAGTATTTCCCCTTCTGACAGCGGCAGAGGGCGTACTTGTGCGGGACAAGTAGCGAGGGAGAGTAGGCGAGCAGGCAGCTTGCCATCACTGGCAGGGTACGCTTTACAAGGCCTTTGCCATTTTATGTCACCCCCCGCAAGACACTGTCACCTGTCCCCAGTCTCGGCAGAGTAGGGATGATCTTTACAGAAAGATGGTGAGGGAGTACGTTACTGACTATACCATCGTCCTAAATGATCACACAGCTCCCTACAACTACTGGGTTTCAAAGCTGGATGTGGCACGAACTGGCGCTGTAACGCCTTGGAGGTTCTTGCCTGCCCTGCCGCTAGCGTGTTGTCTGAGCGGTTTTCAGTGCAGCTGGTGGCATCATCACCGATAAGCGTACACGCCTGTCGACTGACAGCGCTGATGCTTATCAAGATGAATAAAGCCTGGATTTCTCAGGATTTCCATTCTCACCAGGTGAAAGAACTCAACCTGAATAATGTATGCACTCCTCCTCCTCATTTTCCTCCTCTCCTCCTCTTTGTACACTAAAGCAGAGGAAACTGTTTTTTTTTTGCCAGGGCCAACTGGCTCTAGCTATAGTACTCTATGTATTTAATTTTTTTGGAGGGCCACCTACCCGGTCCTCTGTTTTAAACAATTTTTGGGAGTGCCACATACAGGCACTCAATCTATTTAATTTTTCTGGAGGACCACCTACCTGCTCCTCTGGTTTGAAAACTTTTTTGGACTGCCACATACAGGCACTATCCAAATTTAATTGTCTCCATAGCAGCTTCCACATGTCGTCTTTTTAGCTGGCTCCACACATCGTCTCCATTGCTACCTTCACACGTCATCTCCATAGCTGCCTCCCAAAGTTGTCCATATAGCTGCCTCCATACATCGTCCCCTTAGCAAACGAACTGTGTCAGGCAGAATTTTGGGTTGTTTTCAAACTTGTTAACTTTGTCGCCACCCTGCTGTGTTATCCACAAAATATACGAGCAAACTTTTATCATTTACCGATATTATTTCAGCGCTTCTTGCGCATCTGTTTACATTCCCCTCACCCGCCATAACCAAAACTTATAAGAACAGTACTACACTTGTTCTAATACAAAAGGTTCTTAGAAGTGCTGTTTGTAGCCCCCGCCAGCTTTGAAAATTATAATTTTTTCAAAGTAAATGCTTCTGGCCCCCAGGCCCATTTTGGGTGGGGAGGAGCCGAGAGACAGGGGCTTGGACAGGTGAAAGCTCGCCTGGCAGCGGACCGCCAGCTCCTTCCCAAGATACAACTAACATAGTTTTAACTGCAGCACCTTTAATCTACTACTACCTTACTGCCTCCATACATCGTCCCCTTATCAAATGAGCTGTGTCAGGCAGAATTTTCGGGTGTTTTACCAGATACATAGTGGAACTCGGCCCATCTGTCGCCACCATGCTGGAGACCTGAAGTTGCAATCATAGCAGCGCAATATGGATGCCCCATACTGTCGCTCTTAATCATGGAACCATTTCCGAAAAAACAATTAAAAATAGAACCGCTATGCTATTCCATTATTCCTAGATGAAATATTCAAACGACCCCGCCTTATAATTTTTTCAAAGTAAACGCTTCTGGCCCCAGGCCCATTTTGGGTGGGGTGGAGCCGAGAGACAGGGGCTTGGACAGGCAAAAGCCCGCCTGGCAGCGGACCGCCAGCTCCATCCCAAGATTAGGCAGCCTCAGAGCCATCCATGCATACTGCCCCTGCTGTTTCCTGTCCATTTCTCCTCCACGATCCTCCACAGCGTCCACCAATGTCTCCATGCGCAACTTTCAACTTTCTATACCCCAGACGCTGGAGCACGAGAGGATATGCAGCACATCATCCCCTTATCAAACGAGCTGTGTCAGGCAGAAATTTCAGGTGTTTCACCAGATACATAATGGAACTCAGCGCATCCGTCGCCGCCATGCTGGAGACCTGAAGTTTCAATCATAGCAGCGCAATATGGATGCCCCATACTGTCACTCTAAATCATGGAAGTCGTCCCATGGCTGCCTCCATATGTCGTCCCCTTATCAAAAGAGCCGTGTCAGGCTCATTTTTTGGGTGTTTCCCCAGATACGTTATGGAACTTGGTCACTATGTTGCCACCATGCTGTGTTATCGACTAAATATACCGTCAACCTTTTGTTCACATAGGAAATCATTTCAGCGCTTCTTGCTCACTTCCTTTGGTTCCTCTCTGCCACCCATTGGTTTGAAGCCTGAGTCCATTTAGGGTATGTCGCCATGCCACTCTCAAGCCTGCCGCTGCTGCCTCTGCCACTGCATGTCGTCCCCTATAGTGTCAGGGTCAATTATTGGAGATGCTATCTAGCCTCATTGGGTCACTCTGTCATGGCCATGCTGTTGCCCATACGCAAACTCAGCCTTAGGAAGTTCTTCCAAGGTGATGGCAGAACACGCATCCAGCAGGAACTAGGTGAGGTCCCGGTTACTGTGGGACCTTTAGGCTTTATTCCTCCCACCGCTTCTGCACCGTTTAGCGAGGCAGAGATCAATCTCCTGCTAGACATTGGGGAGGTTACCATAGACGTGGAACCACAGGTCAGAACCACCTTGGAGGTGGCGCCATTCAGAGGAGGTGTACCCTCCACTTTTTGTCCCCCACCCTTGCCGGCAGGCTCACCTATTGAGGTCTTTAAGGATCGTGTCCTGGAGGAGGTGCATGCGTTGATGTATCCCGTAGCACCCAAAAACCTCACAGAAGAAGAGCTCCGGGCACTCCATGATCTCAGTGCACGTACCGACCTTGTGGTGAAGCCTGCCGACAAGGGGGGAAATGTGGTACTAATGACCAGGACAGCCTACGAAAAAGAGGCCCTGCGCCAGCTGTTGGATACGGAGACGTATGTAAGATTAGATGGTAACCCCACCTGCAAGTATCAGGATAAACTCCGGTCCTATCTGCGCTGGAGCGTGGAGCAGGAAATTATTTCAGAAAAAACAGCTTCTAGGCTGTTCCCTCCCAATCCACGGCATTCCAACTGGTATTTCCTCCCCAAAGTGCATAAGACCCTTGTCGATCCCCCGGGCCGACCAATTGTGGCAGGGATCGGCTCTTTGTTCGAACCCCTGTCACAATACTTGGATTGGCTCCTCCGCCCCCTCTTGAGGGACATCCCTTCGTACCTCAAGGATACGAATGCCTTTTTGGGGGTATTGGAAGATTTACACTGGCAGGAAAACTACAGCCTTGCATCGATAGATGTAGAGAGTCTGTATACACGGATCCCCCAGGGCTTGGGAATAGATTGCATCAGGGAGGTATTGATCAACGCCGGCCGGGAGGAGAAGTACATCGACTTTGTATGTGAGGGTCTGAGATTGGTGTTGTCCCATGCCTTCACATTCGGTGGCAAGTGGTTCGCCCAGAGGACAGGTACGGCCATGGGCACCCCTGTAGCGTGCACCTTTGCCAATATTTTTCTGGCATGTTTTGAGAGCCGCTATGTCCTTTCCCTGGGCAACCACTATGCACAGAATGTGAAGGCATACCACCGATATGTGGATGATGTATTTATAGTGTGGGAGGGATCTGAGCTCGAGTTCCACTCATTCATACAGTACCTCAATACAGTTAATACGATGAACATGCGATTCACATCGGTGTTTGGGGACAAAAGCATAGATTTCCTGGATGTACGGGTTACAGAGTCTGAGGGTAGGCTCAGTACCACGGCATTCCGTAAGCCTACAGCCACCAACTCCCTGCTGCATTTTGGTAGTTTCCACCCAGAGCATACTAAGACCAGCCTACCTTACAGTCAGTTCTTCCGACTTAGACGAATTAACAGCGACGATTTCAGATCAAATCCAAGCAGAGGAGTTGAAGGCCAGGCCTAGGGACCGGGGATATCCAGAAGGACTACTAGAGGAGGCACAGTGGAAGGCAATGAATGTCCCTCAGAGGGACTTGTTGAAGGGCAGGAGGAGGACCCCTGGGGGGATAGAGGGAACAGAGGAGAACAGGTTTTCCTTCTCCTTTAGATACTCCCCCTGTGAGAGGGCCATACGATCGGCCATTCAAAGGAATTGGCATATCCTCACTCAGGATCCAGATTTAGCCAGTATTTCAGGTGCTAGACCGCTAGTCGCTTTCAGGAGAAGCACCACTATTAGAGACAGATTGGTCCATAGTAAACTTCCACCAATGGGAGGGACATGGTTATCTAGGGATTCACCCACTGGTAATCACAGATGCAGTCACTGCAACTACTGCAACCTAAACGGCCAACTAAAGGTTGCAGAGTTTGGAGGGGTGAGACAGGTAGTGAAGTCGCTGATAACTTGTCGGTCGGACTTCGTGGTGTATGTGGTCTACTGCCCCTGTGGTCGTTTCTACATTGGGAAAACCATTAGGAAATTATTTACCCGATTTAGGGAGCATCGAAGATCCATTACTAAAGGTAATGGAAGCCCCCGTCTGATTGAACACGTACAACGAGTACACGGGGGCAACCCAGATGTTCTCAAGTTCTCTGGCATTGAGAGGATTGAGCATAAGGGCGTGGGAGGGGACCGTGGAAAAATCCTCCTGCAGCGTGAGAGCAGGCTCATTAGTAAATTTGGGGCCCTGGGCCCTTTGGGACTCAATGACCGCAACGAGCTCAATGTATTCTTGTGATATTTACTATCTCTTCCTTTTTCTTCTTTCATACTGGTCAGGCTACCTTGGCCACTTAATCCCAAACCACCATTTCACTATAACTTGGAGCATATGCTCATACAGTATTCCGTGACCTGCGCCCCTTACCATATAGCACCCTGCGCCCTTTATAGCACCCTGTGACCCTTACCCTCTTCAAATTGTAGGGTGGTATTAATAGTTCGCTGTACATAAGTGTCATTTAGCATGGATCGACGATCAGATCGTCGCAGCTTTAGTGTCTTCTTGTTTTTAACTTCAGCAGTGGGATTGAACCTCCGGTCCGGGTTTTGGAAGGACCTCCATGCCGGGCCTGACGATTTATCATCCTCCCACTTACCTGAATAGTTTTAATTATCACCTGGTTGTCACATATACTTTGTCTCCTTGTGTGTTTATATAAGGATATTCATGTGCATCACTGAACTACTGTTGCGGTCTCATTGTCACAGGTTTTGTAATGCATTGCTTGTTACTTGGTATGGCCACGCCCACTAGGTTTGGCCACGCCCAGTCACGGTCATGTGTATTTTAGCGATGATGCGGAGGGGCGTGGCCATCGGCTTGAGAAAGCGCCACAGTGCGTGAAACGGCCCCGTTGCCGGAACCTTTCTGTTTACCCCCCTGCATGCTTCCCCACCAATAAAGGACGCTTTTCCTGCTTTTGGAACCGGTGAGTGCCGTCATCTTTCTCTATGTTTATGTATGGATATCTTCTTATATACATTGATTGAGCACCGCTGGAAAGTCCTGCCGTGATCACCCCTGCCCCTGGAGAGTCGGGCACGCGTTGGGCTGTCGGCGGTATCGTTGGGGCTGTGCCTGCCAGAGACTTTTCTCCATTTAATACTGTTGCCCATAATTTTGGCATAATGGTGCGATTAAGCAGCCTCAGAGGCATCCATGCATTTTTCATCCTTTTCTGAGGTTTCCAGGTGTTTGGCTAAGCTTTCCTGTGCAGACCCTTGGTCCCCTTGAAAAATGCTTGAGTCTCCCATTGACTTCAATGGGGTTTGTTATTCGAGACGAGCACTCGAGCATCGGGAAAAGTTCGTCTCGAATAATGAGCACCCGAGCATTTTAGTGCTCGCTCATCTCTAGTTACTACATTTTGAGAAGGGATAATATCAACTAATATTCATGTTTTTAACCCTTCTCTTTGCAGAACTATCTAAGAACACATTTTCTCTCGCATTGCCTTTTATTGCGCAATAGATTTTTTTTTTGAAAATTGACTGAACATTAGATCCTCTTTGCCTAATTTCGCTGTTATATATTAACACCGTGACCCAGAACATGTCCATAAAGCTGGAATAAAGTTTTTATAACACACCATCCTCCATTATTTACACCGATGTTATGATGCTCTCACTCTCATTCTTATGATGGGCGGAGGAATCTGTTATTGTGCGGATTATACATTGGCGCACATCTAAAAGTGACTTTTATTATCTCATTAGCTTGGCTTATGGATATATAGTTATTTATTTGGGTCAACATTGTGTAAGGAGGTGTCCACTGTGGATTTAACGTTCCTTTTTCTGCATATTTTGGTGAATATATTGGTGTGGGGTATGTATGATCTCCTCACATCTTACTGTTTTAGGAAAATATATTTTCTTTATATTAAGTATTCTGGATTTGTAAATATTTTAGAGGAAATTTTGAATGTTAATTGCCAAATGGGGCCCATGGGGCTCACAATCTATTCAGCCTACCAGTAATTTTTTGGAGTCAGGGAGGAAATCGGAGGACCCAGAGGAAACCCATGCAAACACAGAGAGAACAAACTCTTTGCAGATGTTGACTAGCGCTGCAAGGCTGTAGTGCTAACCACTGAGGCTTCGTGCTGCCCATCAATCTCCCTATAATCTATCTCCTATAAAATTCTTCCATATTACAGATTGTTTTTGCATACTAAAGGGAGCCTCTTGCTGACTGTGACTGGTCATAAAATAATTTTATTTTGGGGCCCCACTTTTTGTTTTGCCCAGGGCCCCACTTTGTCTAGAACCGGCCCTGCCTATATACCCAGGATAGAAATGTTGCACATATGTTATCACTAGAGATGAGTGAGCACTAAAATGCTTGGGTACTCGTTATTCGAGACAAACTTTTCCCGATGCTCGAGTGCTCGTCTCAAATAACGAACTCCATTGAAGTCAATGGGAGACTCGAGCATTTTTCAAGGGGACCAAAGTATATTTTGTGGATTACACAGCAGGGTGGCGACAAAGTTAACAAGTTTGATGTGGAAGCCATGAAAACAACCCAAAATTCCTCTTGACACAGCTCGTTTGATAAGGGGACCATGTATGGAGGCAGCTATATGGACGACTTTTGGAGGCAGCTATGGAGATGACGTGTGGAGGTAGCAATGGAGACAACATGTGGAGGCAGCTAAAAAGACGACGTGTGGAGGCTGCTATGGAGACAATTTAATTTGGATAGTGCCTGTATGTGGCACTCCAAAAAAGTTTTCAAACCAGAGGAGCAGGTAGGTGGTCCTCCAGAAAAATTAAATAGATTGAGTGCCTGTATGTGGCAGTCCAAAAAAGTTTTCAAACCAGAGGAGCAGGTAGGTGGTCCTCCAGAAAAATTTAATAAATTGAGTGCCTGTATGTGGCAGTCCAAACGAGCAGTTTCGAGTACCCTAATGCTCGACCGAGCATCAAGCTCGGACGAGCATGTTCGCTCATCTCTAGTTATCACCCTTGATCCTTTGATGTTTAACCACTAGCTGTAATTTTACACATTTGTAAGTGTAAGATTTGTAAGTCTTTTAACGTCATAATAAACTCAAAGGATTGGTTAAAAATGATGCCAACATAAAGCAGAGTTATGAGAAATGTTAGTAGCAAATTTTGGGTGATAAAACTATTTAATATAATAGATAATACCGCTTACCTGTCTGAAAAAACGCGTCACAAGATGCTCTTAAGAGCCTTCCCCCGGGCCAGGGGCAACATTGTAGAAAAACTACCGTAATTCAAATCCAGCAAAAAATGTGTTGAGGTTTCAATAAAAACTTGTCATCCTATTTATTTCAATATCCAACTTTAAAAGTATTCCAACAGATATAGGACAAATGTTGCATCAGCTCGCCAACAAGTTTCGAACACAGACTGCGCTCTTACTCTTGGCCTACCCATATCACAGTCTGCGCTCTAGAAACATGCTGGCGAGCTAATGCAACAGTTTGATATTATTGAGACCAAAGGAATATACCAAACTTTTTTAATGCTACTAGATGATTGGTAATTGGTGTTTGTATAACTATATTTGGTATATTATTGGATATATCCATTGTATATCTTGGATTGTTGTGTTCAAATGAAATACATTAATAAAGCATAGATAAAAAAAGGTAAGTAGCAGGTGATAATACTACATATTGCCTGATGATGTCACAATACATGGTGGTTGACGATGGTATCCAGAACTGCCGTATGATGTCATATTGTCTGATGGGTTTAGCCTTCCAATTCCGTTTAGAATGTCACTTGCCTAGGAGAAGAGGAGATAGCGGTATCTCTGTGTCATAACATCAGCGTCTCTCATCTGGCCATAGCAGTGTGCTTTAATACTTTCTAGAAAATAGCCATAGGAGCATCCAAACTGCTTACTTCGCCTACAGTAGCGTTTATATAATTTGGATTTCTGGTTACTGCTGTGCTGAGTGTGCTGCATGGCATCTACTAGCAAATTGTGAGCAATTTGTAGTGAGACCTATTCGACCACTGTGTTTTTTGGCGCTTCGTGACGCACATATCCAATCCCAAGAACCAAGTGGAATTTATTAGCCATGGGTTGTGATTTCAATTAGGCACAGTCTGCCAGTTTTCCTTTTTTATTTTACGTCTATTTTTTTATACTCAGCTGTCATCTCATCTGTGCATAGTAGTGTGCTTTAATACTTGGCTAGAAAATAGCCTAGAAAGAATCAACGTCTTACTACTTCCTACAGTCCGTATATATATTTGATTCCTGTTGTCTGCGTGGTGTCGTAGTTGCTGCAGTGCATCTACTAGCAATTGTGACATTTGAAGTGAAACTTGCGACCACTGTGTTTTGGCTTAGTGATCGCACATATCCATCGCAAGACCGAAGTGGGAAAATTTATTGGCCCGGGGTATTTTCAATTAGTCCAGTCTGCATTTCCTTTTTTATTTTACATTTATTTTTTCATCAACTCACAGCGATCATCATCAGTCTGCATAGTATGGCTTTAAATACTTGCTAAAAATAGGCCATAGAGAATCCAACGTCTTACTATACGCCTACATTAGCGTTATATATATTGATTTCCTTGTTGTCTGCTGGTGGCTGATAGTTCCTGCCTAGTGCATCTACTAGCAAAATTTGTGAGCAATTTGTGGAGAACTTGCGACCACTGTTTTTTGCGCTTAGTGACCGCACAATCCATCGGCAAAGACCGAGTGGGAAATTTATAGGCCCCGGATGTTTTATTTCAATAGGCACAGTCCTGCCATCCTTTTTATTTTAACGTTATTTTTTTCATCACTCACGCGTCTCCATCTGGCATAGTCAAGTGTCTTTTATACTTTGCTAGAAAATAGCCATAGGATCCAAACTCAGGCAATAGCTAATAACTTGTTTCTGGTTTCTTAAAGTCTAAGTATCCAAATCAAAAAAAAAAAACAAACAAAAAAGTTTAAAACACAAAACCAAAAACAAAGTTATAACTCTATTTCATTTACCCGGGGTCTAGGGGTGAGACTAGGGGCGGGGGACGATGGCAGTCCAACTACTTGCAGGGTCAGCCGTGGTCCTGGGCGGCGGGTGAGACAACCACCTTTATGATGGAGCAGGGAACGCCGCCAGCCTCGCTGCCCTAGTTCATGTCTAAGTTTTCTGGGACCCCTTTTTCCCCCCGTGGTAGACGCACTGTTGAGGCCAGAACAGATGCGGAACAGTGTTGAATAGTCGTGGATTGCCGACAATGCGTGTCATCTAATTTTGTCCACCAGTCAGTCTTCCACGCAGTCCACCCATGTCACCGAATCGGCACTCCTCCAGCTCCTCCACCTCAGCCTCCTCCCCCCCCAGTCTGGCCCCCTCCCAGCAAAATTTGCCATTTGAACCGCCATACTCTGAGGAACTGTTTTCTGGACCCTTCCCACAGTCACAAACCACTTGTCCGTTTGCTGATGAGCAATTTTCCGATGCCCAGGTTTTTCCACCAGTCACAGGTCTGTGGTGATAGACCTGTTGACGTACTGGAAGAAGTGTGTGAGGTGCCGAGATGAGGAGACACGGTTTGTCAGACAGTGGGGAAGTTGTTGTCAAGGCAGGAAGTCCGAGGGGGGAGCAGACTGAGGGATCGGAGGATGATGAGGTGACACGACCCAAGCTGGGTGAGATGGCCGGGTGAACACAGTGCTTCTGAGATGGAGGAGAGTCCTCGCCAGACAGGTTGGAAGAGGCAGTGGTGGGCCAGACGGAGAGTCAGCAGAGCTGGTGCATCAGCGCCAATGTCAACTAGTGAAGCTGTCCCCGGCGGGCTCCTGCGGCGAGGGCCTACATTTTCAGAAGTCTGGAGGTTCTTAAGGAAACACCGGATGACCAGACGACTGTGGTGTCCACATTTGCCAAACCATAGATCGCAGTTTCCACCACTACTAGCTACATACCACCACTATGCTCAGGCATATAATGCTAACACCACACCCCACTCGTGGCAACAAGCGCGTTCACCTCCGGCCGTGCACACCACTGCTCTCCCTTTGTCATCCGTGAATAGTCACCCCCGCCCAGACCCTGCCACAAAAACCCCATCTCGCCTCCACGATCCTCCACAGCATCCACCAGCGTCAGTCTCTCCATACCCTAACGCTGGACGTGCGAAACGGCAAATTAGTGCAACCCACCCGCACAGCCCAAGCCCTTATGTCACATCTCCAATTGCTACTGCCTGGATATGCTCCCTATAGGCTAGTAGAGACCGAGGCTTTCGCAGCCTCATGGCGGCGGCCTGCCCCCTCGGTATTCGGTCCCACCGCCACTACTTTTCCTTATGTCCGTCCCAGCCCTGCACCAGCACTGTCGAAACAACATAATCCGTGCCCTGACCAACGCCGTTTCTGACAAGGTCCACATGACCCATGGACACGTGGACGAGTGCTGCCGGCAGGCCACTATATATCGCTGACGGCACATTGGGTTAACTGGTGGAGGCTGGGACCCGGTCTGACCCTGCGGGCTGGTCATATACTGCCGACGCCAGGATTGCGGGCCTACCTCGGTCCAGGTGTTTTCAGCCTACTATGCCTCCTCCTCCTCCCACCCCTTCCACCACCTCCTTCCTCCAACGACATCCGTGGGCATGGCGCCATCAGTCGGTAGCTCTAGCACAGCAGCAGTGCCGTCGCTAAGCGACAGCAGGCGGTGCTGAAACTGCTGACCTAGGCGATAAAGGCACACGCCCAGACTTATTACCAGGCCATCACACGGCGCAAGACTGATCTGTGGCTGGCACCGCTGAACCTGAAGCCAGCATGGTTGTGTTGTGACAACGGCCGTAACCTGATGGCGGCGCTGCAACTCGCAGACTGACACATGTGCCATGCCTGGCCCATGTGTTAAATCTCATAGTTCACAGCGTTTCCTCAAGACATACCCCAATCTGTCTGATTTGGCTCACGACAGGTGCGCCGCATGTGTGCGCATTTCAGAAGTCCAGCACAGAGCTGCCACTCTCAGGGCAGCGCACGCCGCCTCCAACTGCCCGCTCACCGACTTTTGTCGATGTGCCCACTAGTGGAATTCACACTTACCATGTTATCCAAGTTTACCAGCACGCCGAGCGATTGTAGACTGCCAGATGTCAACTTCCACCAACTGGTGTCAGTCATTCAGCTCCGTCAGTCCCCTACAATGAGGTTGGACGTGGATGTCTGATATCTGTCAGGTGCTGAGTACTTTGAGGATCACACAGATGGTCAGTGGCGATGCCGCCATCATCAGCCTCACCATCCCATGCTTGGCCTGTTGAAAAACTCTCTGGTCACATGAAGTCGGAAGCTTTGCTCTCCTCACAAGAAGGGGAAGAAGATTCCCTGTTTGATAGCCAAACACCCTTAGGTCTGTTTTCTTCAGCGCATAGCGGAGGAGGTGGAGGAGGATCGAGGAGGGAGAGGAGGAGAATTTGCGGAGCCACCGAAGAGGGAGCATTGTCTTCTCCCTTCCTGTTGAGCGTGTATGGGCAGAAGAAGAGGTGAGAGTTGGAGGAGGAGAATTGGACAGTCAGGCCATGAGGGGAGTGAATTCTTCAGCGTTGGTACTCTGGCAGCATATTGTCGATTTCAGCTAGGACTGCTATCCCGGACCCTCTGTTCAACAAAGAATTTATTCAGCACCGATTACCGTGGGTTTCACTTCTCCTGCCCACGTACAAGCAAATCTTTCCCACTCTCATCCTGGAGAAGAAAGGAGTTGTGAGAAGCATGAATAACCAGCAGGCCCTGTGGCACAAGCTGAAACAGTATTTTCCCTTCTGACAGCGCTAGCGATAGGGCGTATTTCGTGCGGGACACGTGCGAGTGGAGAATAGCGAGCAGCGCAGCTTGTCCCCTCACTGGCGGGTACGCTTTACAAGGCCTTTGCACATTTTTATTGTCCACCCCAATGCAAGACACTTTCACCTTCCCCAGTCGCACTGGCAAGTAGCTGATACTTTACCAGAAAGAGGTGAGGGAGTCGTATGCTGACCTATATACCATCGTCCTAAATGATCACACAGCGTCCCTACAACTACTGGGTTTTCAAGCTGGACCTGTGCAACTGACACTGGCGTCTGTAGCCTTGGAGGTTCTTGCCCGTGCCCTGTCCGCTAGCGTTTGTCGAAGCGGGTTTTCAGTGGCAGCTGTGGCAATCAGTCACCGATAAGCGTACACGCCTGTCGACTGACAGCGCTGACAGCTGAGCTTATCAAGATGAATAAAGCTGGATTTCTCCTCAGATTTCCATTCCAAGCTCCACCATGTGAAAAACTCAACCTGAATAATTATGCACTCCTTCCTCCTCCCCTCTATTTTCCTCCTTCCTCCTCCTCTTGTACAGTAAAGCAAGGACACTATTTTTTTTGGACAGGGCCACTGGCCTCTACTATAGTACTTCTATGCATTTAATTTTTTGGAGGCCCCGTCCCGGTCCTCTGTTTTAAACACTTTTTGGGATGCCCACATACAGGCACTCATCTATTCAAATTTTTCTGGAGGCACCACCTACCGCTCCTCCTGGGTTGAAAACAGTTTTTTGGACTGCCACATACAGCACTCAAATCTATTCAATTTTTTCTGGAGGGCCACCCTACAAAAAACCCCTTGTGGCCCCCCCCCCCCCCCCCCCTCCTCTGGTTTAAAACTTTTGGACTGCCAATACAGGCACTCATCTATTCAATTTTTTCTGGAGGGCCACCGGTACCTGCTCCCTCGGTTTAAAACTTTTTTGGACTGCACATAGCAACTCAACTATTTCCATTTTCTGGAGGGCCACCTACCTGCTTCCTCTGGTTTGAAAACTTTTTTGGACTTGCACATACAGGCCTCAATTGTCCATTTTTCTGGAGGGGCCACCTACTGCTGCTTCTGGTTGAAAACTTTTTTGGACTGGGCCACATACAGGCCCCAATCTATTCCATTTTTCTGGAGGGCCACCTACCTCGGCTCCTCTGGTTGGAAAACTTTTTGGACGGCCACATACAGGCCTATCCAAATTGAATTGTCTCCATAGCATCCTCCTCCCACGTTGTCCCTTGCTAACCCAATCCAAAAGGTCGTCCATATATCTGCCTCCCATACCATCTTCCCCTTTAATCAACAGTGTTCAGGCCGAAATTTGGGTTTGTTTCATGGATTCCACATCAAAGTTGTTAACTTTGTCGCCACCCGAGGGACTGCTGTGTTATCCACAAAATACCTGGCAACTTTTATACCATTTAGCGGATATTATTTCGCGCGTCTTGCGCCTTCTGTTTCATTCCCCTCACCCCTCCATATCCTAAACTTATAAGAACGCGTACGACACTTGATCTTATACAAAAGTTCTTAGAAAGTGCTGTTTTTGGGAGTAAATGCCTAGAGACAGGGCTTGGATTGGCGAAGCTCGCCTGGCAGCGTAGCGCCAGCCTCCATGCCAAAACCAACTAACTAGTTGAAACTGCAGCAACCTTTATCTACTACTAGTTCACTGCCTGTCCATCATGGTCCCCTTATCAACGAGCTGTGTCAGGCAAAATTTTTGGATTGTTTTCATGGCTTTCCATGTTACCTTTGTCGCCACCCTGCTGTGTAATTCTCAAATAACTGGCAAACTTTTACCATTTATCGGATATTATTTCAGCGTTTCTGCCATCTGTTTTACATCCCCTCACCGCCATATTCCAAACTTATAGAACGCTACTACACAACTTGGTGGCGGCTGGGACCGAGTCTGTGCCCTGGGGCTGGTCATATACTGCCGACGCAGAGGATTTGCCGGGTGCCTACCTCGGTCCAGGTGTTTGCAGGCCTACTATGCCTCCCCTCCTTCCTCTCCCCCCCCTCCTCACCTCCTCCTCCTCCTCCGATACCATCCGTGGCATGGCGCCATCAGTCTGTAGCTCTAGGCACAGCAGCAATGCCGTCGCTAAGTCGACAGCAGGCGGTGCTCAACTGCTGAGCCTAAGGGTATAAAAGGCACACCGCCCAAGAGTCTTACAGGGCATTCCACATCAAACTGTTAACTTGTCGCCACCCCCCAGTGCTGTGTAAGCCACCAAAATATACTGGGCAAACTTTTTTCATTACGGATATTATTTCAGCGCATTCTTGCGCAGATGTTTTACATTCCCTCACCCCCGCCATATTCCCAAACTTATAAGAACGCTCCTACACTTGATCTTATACAAAACTTCTTAGAAGTGCTGTTTGGGGAGTAGCCTAGAACAGGGGCTTGGATATTTGCGAAAGCTCGCCTGCACGGAGCGCCAGCTCCATGCGCATCTCGCTTGCTTGCGCATCTGTTTACATTCCCCTCACCCGCCATATTCCAAACTTTAGAAACGCTACTACAACAACTTAACTTGGGTGCAGCTGGGACCGAGTCTGACGCCGGGGGCTGTTCATATACTCTGCCGACGCAGAGGTTGCGGGGCTACCTAACCTACCTCGGTCCAGGTTGTTTTCAGCCTACTATGCCTCCTCCTCCTCCCACCCCTCCTCCACCTCCTCCTCCTCTCCGAATTAACACCGTGGGCATGGCGCCATCAGGCGGTAGCTCTAGCACAGCACATGCCGTCCTAAGCGACAACAGGCGGTGCTCAAACTGCTGATCCCTAGTGATAAAGGCACACCGCCACCAAGAGCTATTACAGGGCATTCCACATCAAACGTGTTAACTTGTCGCCAGCCTGTGTGTGTAACCACAAAATATACTGGCAAACTTTTTTCATTTATTAACGGATATTATTTCAGCGCTCTTGCGGTCGATGTTTACATTTCCCCTCACCCGCCATATCCCAAACTTATAAGAACGCTACTACCCTTGATCTTATACAAAAGGTTCTTAAATTGCGTTTGGGTGAGTAGCATAGAGACAGGGGCTTGGATTGGCGAAAGCTCGCCTGGCAGCGGGCGCCAGCTCCATGCAAGATCCAACTAACATAGTTTTAAACTGCATCACCTTTAATCTACTACTAGTTCACTGCCTCCATACATGGTCCCCTTAGCAAACGGCTGTGTCCGGCAGAAATTTTGGATTGTTTTCATGGCTTCCATTTAACTTTGTCGCCCACCCAGCCTGCTGTGTAATCCACAAATATACTGGCAAACTTTTACATGTCCCGAATTATTTGAGCGCTTCTTGCTCCCTCTTTGGTTCCTCTCTGCCACCCATTTGTTTGAAGCCTGAGTCCATTTAGGTATGTTCCATGACACTCTCTACCTGGCCGCTGCTGCCAGGCTTCCGCTGCCTCTTTCTGCATGCCGTCCCGCTATATTGTCAGGGTCAATTATTGGATGTTTTAGAGATGCTATCTAGCCTATTCGGTCACTCGGTCATGGCCATGCTGTTGCCCATAATTTTGGCATAAGGTGCGATAAGGCGCCTCAGAGCCATCCATGCATGCTGCCCCTGCTGTTTCCTGTCCCCATTTCCGTGGTTTTTCGCATCCTTTCTGAGGTTCCCCAGGTGTTTTGCCAAGCTTCCTGTGCCGGATCCCGTGGTCCCCTTGAAAAAATGCTCAGTCCTCATTGACTTCAATGGGGCTCGTTACTCAAACGAGCAACTCGAGATCGGGAAAAGTTCGTCTCGAATAACGAGTACCCGAGCATTTTTAGTGCTCGCTCATCTCTAATCAGCAGTAAGGCTGATTTCCTGTCCGCTTCCGCAACCTCCCATAAAACTCCGCTGCAACCGGCAAACTTGCGGCACAACTGTGCCCGCTAAATCACAGTGTACCAGATTTGTAGTTTTATTGCGGTTTTAATACTTTTCAATAATTAAAACGTGGTACGAAAAAGAAAATAGTTTCGGCCAGCTTGTGACGCAATAACTTTAGTGCACGGAGCTGGGGGAGGTGTGATTTTTTTGTTTGCTTAATAAGCCGTTTTCATTGCTACCATTTTGAGGACTGCGTGACCATTTGTTACTTTTTATTACTCTTTTATGTGATGTATAAATGGTGTAAAGTTGGTGTTTCAGTGTGTACATAGGACTGCTGAAATCCGAGCTCAAGGCAGTCCCTTGATTCTAAACTAAACGTCATTTTCTTTCTGGTTAATTGCCGTAACTGGCACTTTGCGATAAGTTATTAGGTTTTTGGGGTTGCAGTTTGGGCACTCTGTCTCCTAAAAGAAGCCGAGACCCTATTTTAACCAACCAAAAACTGGGGGAAACCTTTGACTCGAGTATACTAGGGTGGGAAATGCATTGGTCACAGACCCCCCCAGTATATAGCCATGCCGCCCCCTATAGTAATACGCCAGTTCAGCCTGCCCCCGTAGTATACAGCCGCCCCCAGTAGATACAGCCTACTCCCAGTAGTAATACACAGCCACCCACAGCCTGCCCCATTAGTATACAACAGCCACTCCAGCCTGCCCCCAGTAAGTATACACACACCCCAGCCTGAGCCTGCCCCCAGTAGTAACAGACACCCCGCCGGCCCCCAGTATATACACCCCCCAGCCGTGCCCCCATAGTGTAAACAGCCTTCCCCAGTACCGCTACAGCCTGCCCCATTAGTATTCAGCCTGCCCCCATAGTATACCGCGGCTCCCAGTCAGTATACAGCCTGCCCCCAGTAAGTATCATACGAGCCGGCTCCCAGTAGTCTACAGCCACCCCAGCCTGCCCCCATTAGTATACAGCCGGTCCCTTTCTTTGCTTCATCATTCACCCGTCTTCTTCTTATTTAACATGCGTGCTGGGGGCGGCCGCCATTGTTCTTCCCAGTTGGCAGGCGCATTTGACGCACCGCTGCTGAATGTCATACTAGGCGCTGTGCCGGGAGAAAGACATGGGCGGCGCCCAGCAGATGTTACAGAAGACAGAAGACGGGTGCTGAAGCAAGAAGAGGATCCGGGAGCCAGAAGAGGCGCCGCGATGACATCGGGGGTAGCAGCGCTGCGTTTCGGGGCCACCCGGAGGGTGAGTAATAAGTTTATTAGTTAAGTCCATTGACTCGTGTATAAGGCCGAGGGACGTTGTTTCGCACATTTTTTGTGCTGCAAAAATGTGGCTTACTACACGAGTATAACGGTAAATAAAGTGAAGTCCCTAAACACAAACATTCCTATGACAGAACGTGTAATAAAGTAAAAAAAACACTATCGGCCAAAACCCCCCCCCATTTGGTATTGGCGCTCCGTAACAACATCCTCTCGTCTCGTCCCCCTCCCTCCCCCCCTTGCTCGCCTCTCGGTTCCCGCCGTCCCCCCCCCCCCCCCGACCACCTCGCCCACCTGTTCCTTTTTCCCTCCCCTCTCCCCACCCTGTGCTCCCCCGGGTCGGCTCCCCCCCCCGATTTGTGCGACCAAATGGTACCATACTTGCAAGGACACCTCAACCCGTAACAAAATAAGCCCTACCCAGGCTCTTCACCAAACACATATGAACCGGTTACGTCTCCGACAAGATGCGATGCATAAACAAAGGGGATTTCCTCTGTACGTTTTTTTTCAGTACAAATTGTAAAAATAAATGAAAAACTAATAAATGAGGTATCCCGTAAGCAGTAGTGATCTGTATAATAAAGATAATAGTAGTTTTAGTAACGGTGTCTGACCCCCCAAAAAATACAAAAGAAAGGAAACCAAAATTGACAATTTTTTTTCCCCCTACATTCAAGAGTTATAAAATCTCATCAATAAGCCTAATGATCACTAAAATGAATTTTGTAAAGTGCATTTCATGTTGCAAAATATGGGGTTTTCACTTTTATTAGGCCTCTCAAAGTGATTTTGAAACTCTGAGCAGTGCCCCAATAGGCAGGATTTTGCTTTTTTTAATGAAAAAGTGAAAAATTGCACACACCTAACGTTCAAAGGCCGCTAACATCCCTACAAAAATAAGAGTATGCATAAAAAAAAAACCCCCCCATGGGTTTCCCCCCCACCACATAAATTAGACTTCAGTGAATTGTTATTATTAAGTTATTTGCGTTATGACTATGTGTGGAAAAGTATAACATTTTGAAGTTCGAAAATCGATAATTGTTTCAAAATGCTATCTAATTTATTATGATCTTTCTCAGCAGTCTGAAATCATTTCTGTTACTTTATATGTTCATGCAACATCCCCCATCCCCCCCCCCTTTTTCTTGGGGCCTGGAGCAGCCGGGCCCAGAACCCGAGTGGCTGGCTAGTTGGCTTGGGGCACGATGTGGTCACGGGGCTTGGTTTGGGACCGATGGGGCTGAACCTACGCCTGGCGGTCTCCGTCAGGTATTGTTGCAAGAAATATGAGGGGGGTTGATGCAGTGGGTTTGCTCCTCCGGGCAACCCCTGAGGTATTTATAGGATGAAGCCCTTGGTATGGAGGGGGAAGCCCTTGGTGGTAAGCAGCCATATCCATGATCATACGAGGCAACGTTTTTTGTCAAGCAACGGCAGATTCTTAAGTTGGAAGAGTCATGGAGAGTTTGGTCCACAGAAGGTTACAACAAAGCCTGGATAGTAGAGTTCAGGCTTGGCTGGTGCAGATGTAAACTTAGTCCTGGCTGATGGAACTGCATTCTGGACATAAGTCTCTGGGCTTAGGCAGTAGGCCCTAAGTCACTTGAAGTGCCTGAATTAGGACAATTGCGTGCATACAGACCCTGCGGCCCTCTGGGTTCTGTCTGCAGACTCTTCATGAGACAGACTCCAAGACGGAGTCTCTCACTCTGACCATGTGCTTCACCCAGCAGGGGTTTATATACTCCACTCCCTGATCATGGAAGCATCCTCTCCAATCACCTTCCATCTCTCATGAGGAATGGGGGAGCTGTAATTAGTGTGGAGAGAGAGACTCACTACATGCTGCTGGCAGGGGAGCAGGTTAATGTAAGTAAACTATATAAACTGCTGAAAGGATTCAGAAGGCTGACATTGGTTAAATATGCAGAGCGCCGGGGCGGCACGTGCCCAATATAGAAGATATCAATAATCGATCAAAACAAAAAAATACAACAAAATAAATGAGAAACACAAGGATCCATACCAACATATAGCAGATGTCCTTTCCTGCCAGGTTTTGTGCTCCCGTGTGCTCTTTTTTAGGGTATATTTCTATCATCTGGCTGTACTATGTAAATTAGCCCTTGAAGTGGACTGTCAGGATATTTGTTTTTCTACCGGACCTCTTTCCATTTCGCCTCTGCTTTAATACAGAGGCTCAGCCTGACTTGCCAGTTTGCATCGTGTTCACAGTAGCATAGAGCAGCAGCTTGCAGCCTCTATTCCGCATGTACACGGCTGTTCACCCATGATTCATTGCTGAGCTTATATATATAGCAAACCAATATAAAAGGATATATATTTTGCGATAACAAACTAAGCTTAGTAATAATATCACGCACCATAGGAGGAAGTTCACAACATAATACGTAACTATTACTGTAACTACAGTGGTAGCAGCATGAGCACCGCGTATGGGGCCCACGTGTCAGGGGCCACGTCATATTACCTGACATACTAAAGAGTGGAGGATGTGCACCAGTTATATAGCAAATACAGCTGCACTTGTACTTCATTCTCTGTCCTTGATGCCGTTGGGAGAGAGCTGCTGCTGCTGCTGCGGAATAGTGTTAGGGTGTTATATTAGCTTACTGTTAGGCAGTAGTGAGTCTACAAAACCAGCCCTTGTTGGCTAGAATAGCGTTATATATTTTTTTTTGTTTGCTTGTGGCTGGGCTTTGCTGGCACTAGTAGTGCAGCTAGTACCATTTTGTTGAGGAATTTGCAGGGATGACTTGCGAACGTTATATTTAGCTCTTAGGACACACATTCCATCTCAAACACCAAAGTGGGAAATTTTAGGGTTTCAGTGAATTAGGCAGAGTCGACGATTTTTTTTTTTTTACTTTTCTTTTTTTTTATAACTCAATCATCAGGCACACACAAAATCCAGCTGTGGTCTGTCAGTGTAGGCTAGAAACTAGCCTAAGAACCCAACAGCCGTCTTAGGGCTACATAGCATTATATATTTTATTTTTTTGTTGATTTGCTTGTGGCTGGCCTTGCTGGCACTAGTAGTGCAGCTAGTACCATATTGTGACGAATTTGCAGGGAGTCTTGCGAACGTTCGTTTAGCTCTTAGTGACACACATATCCATCTCAACACCTAAGTGGACAATTTTATTAGGGGTTTGATTGAATTAGGCCAGTCTGCTTTTTCTCTTTTCTTTTTTTTTTTCAAAACTAAAAGTCATCAGGCACAGCCCAAAATCCTGTTGTTGTGCTGTCAGTGTAGTTTAGAACCTAGCCTCGCAATAAGATAGCATTGTTTGTTAAAAAAAAAACACAAAAAAAAACAAAAAAAACACAAAAAAAATTTACACTTTAATTTTGAAAATGTTAACCTGAGGGCTAGGGGTAGAGGACGAGGGCTTCCAACTACTGCGGGGTCAAGCCGTGGGTCCGGGGCGGGTGGACAGCAGGGGAACGCCGCAGAGCTACACTCCCTAGTTCATGTCTCAAGTTACTGGGACTTGTGGTAGAGCACTGTTGAGGCCAGACAGTGCGAAATTTGATGTCGTGATTGCGACAATGTTTCTCTAAGCCATTTGTCCCACCAGTCAGTCTTCCAGTCAGTCCACCCATATCACCGAAAATCAGCACTCCTCCAGCTCCTCCACCTCAGCCTCCTTCCCCCCAGTCTGGCCCCCTCCCAGGAAAATTTGGCATTTGACCGGCATACTCTGAGGAACTGTTTTCTGTACCCTTCCCAGAGTCACAAACCACTTGTCCAGTTGCTACTGAGCTCTTTTCCGATGCCTAGTTTTCCACCGGTCGCAGTCTGTGGTATGATTAACATTGTTGACGTAGTGGAAAGTTTGTAAAGAGGTCGGATGATGAGGAGACACGGTTGTCAGACAGTATGAAGTTGTTGTCAGGGGCAGGAAGTCCGAGGGGGGAGGCAGGACTGAGGATCGGAGGATGATGAGGTGACAGACCCAAGCTGAGTTGATAGGCCGGGTGAACCCGTGCTTCTGAGACGGAGGCGAGTCCTCGACGAGAGCAGGGCCAATCTGGTGCATCAGTGCCAAATGTTTTCTCGGTGAAGCTCCCGTGGCGAGGGCTAGATTTTTCGGAAGTCTGGAGGCTCTTTAAAGAAGCACCAAATGACCAACGGACTGTGGTGTGCAACCTGTTCCACACCAGTATCAGCAGGGGTCCCCACCACTACTAGCTTAACCACCACCAGTATGCGCAGGCATATAATGCTAAACACCCCACTCAAGGGAACCAAGGCAGTTCACACTCCGGCCGGGCACACCACTGCTCCTTCCCCTGTGTCATCTGCTGCCTCTGCTAGTCAGCCCCCTGCCCATGAACCGGCCAAAACACCTCCCGTGCGAAACCACACCTTCGCCTCCACGATCCTCCACAGCTCCAACAAGTCCCCATGCGCAGCGTTCAGCTCTCCATACCCCAGACGCTGGAGTGGCAAGAGGAGTACAGTGCAACCCACCCACATGCCCAAGCCCTCAACGTCCACATCTCAAACTACTTAGCCTGGAGATGCTGCCCTATAGGCTGGTAGAGACCGAGGACTTTCACAACCTCTCATAGGCAAGCGGCCGCCCCTCGGTATTCGGTCCCCAGCCGCCACTACTTTTCCCTGTGCCATCCCAGTCCTGCACCAGCACTGTCAGACAACATCATCCGTCCCTGACCACACACCGTTTCTGACAAGGTCCCCCTGACCACGGACACGTGGACGAGTGCTGCCGGCAGGCACTACATATCGCTGATGAACACATTGGGTTAACTTGGTGGAGGCTGGGACCGAGTCTGACCCTGGGGCTGGTCATAACGGCAATGCCGAGGATTGCGGAGCCTACCTCGGTCCAGGTCTCTCGGCCTACTATGCTCCTCCTCCCTTCCACCCCCCCCTCCTCCACCTCCTCCTCCAAATTGCCATCCGTGGGCATTGCGCCATCAGTCGGTAAGCTCTAGACACAGCAGCAGGGCCGTTGCTAAGTGACAGCAGGCGGTGCTCAAACTGCTGAGCCAAAGGCACCCTCCCAAGAGCTATTACAGGCATCACGGCGCAGACTGATCTGTGGCGGGCACCGCTGAACCTGAAGCCAGGCATGGTTGTGTGTGACAAACGGCCGTAACCTGATGGCCGCTCTGCAACTCGGCAGACTGACACATGTGCCATGCCTGGCCCATGTGTTAAATCTCATAGTTCGCAGTTCCTCAGACATACCCCAATCTGTCTGATTTGCTCACGAAGGTGCTCCGCATCTGTGCGCATTTCAGAAGTCCAGCACAGATGCGCCACTCTCAGGGCAGCGCAGCGCCGCCTCCACCACCCTCCACCGACTGTTGTGCGATGTGCCCACAGGTGGAATTCAACATTAACCATGTTATCCAGAGTTTACCAGCAGCGGCAGAGCGATTGTAGACTGCCAGATGTCAACTTCCACCAGAACTGCTAGTCAGGTCAGTCAGCTTCCTCAGTCTACATGAGGAGTGACGTGGTGGTCTGATATCTGTCAGGTGCTGAGTAACTTTGAGGAGTCAACACAGATGGTCAGTGGCGATGCCGCCATCATCAGCCTCACCATCCCGCTGCTGGCCTGTTGAAAAACTCTCTGGTCAGCATAAGTCGGAAGCTTTGCGCTCGTCACAAGAGACGGGGGAAGAAGATTCCCTTGTTGATAGCCAAAGCACCCTCAGGTCTGTTTCTCAGCGCATAGCGGAGGAGGTGAGGAGGACGACGAGGGAGAGGAGAGAGAATGCGGGTGAGACAAAGAAGGGAGCATGCTCAGTCCTTCACTGTTCAGCGTGTATGGGCAGAAGAAGAGGAGTTGGGGAGGAAATGGACAGTCAGGCCATGAGGGAGTGAATTCTTGCGCGTTGGTACTCTGGCGCATATGGCAGTTTCATGCTAGGCTGCCTATCCCTTGACCCTCGTTTTCAAAGAATTTATTCCAGCACCGATTACTGGGTTTCACATCTCCTGGCCTCACGGTCCAAGCAAAATCTTTCCACTCTCATCCCTGGAAAGGAAAGGAGTTGGAGAATGCATGAATACCACAGGCCCTGGTGCACAAGCTGAAACAGTATTTCCCCTTCTGACAGCGGCAGAGGCGTACTTGTGCGGGACAAGTAGCGAGGGAGAGTAGGCGAGCAGGCGCTTGCCAGCACTGGCAGGGGTACGCTTTACAAGGCCTTTGCCAGTTTTATGTCACCCCAGCAAGACACTGTCACCTGTCCCCAGTCTCGCAGAGTAGGGATGATCTTTACAGAAAGATGGTGAGGGAGTACGTACTGATATACCATCTCCTAAATGATCACACAGCTCCCTACAACTACTGGGTTTCAAAGCTGGACTGTGGCACGAACTGGCGCTGTACGCCTTGGAGGTCTTGCCTGCCCTGCCGCTAGCGTGTTGTCTGAGCGGTTTTCAGTGCAGCTGGTGGCATCATCACCGATAAGCGTACACGCCTGTCGACTGACAGCGCTGATGCTTATCAAGATAATAAAGCCTGGATTTCTCAGGATTTCCATTCTCCACCAGGTGAAAGAACTCAACCTGAATAATGTATGCACTCCTCCTCCTCATTTTCCTCCTTCCTCCTCTTTGTACACTAAAGCAGAGGAAACTGTTTTTTTTTTTGCCAGGGCCAACTGGCTCTAGCTATAGTACTCTATGTATTTAATTTTTTTGGAGGCCACCTACCCGGTCCTCTGTTTTAAAACAATTTTTGGGAGTGCCACACATACAGGCACTCAATCTATTAATTTTTCTGGAGGACCACCTACCTGCTCCTCTGGTTTGAAAACTTTTTTGGACTGCCACATACAGGCACTATCCAAATTTAATTGTCTCCATAGCAGCTTCCACATGTCGTCTTTTTAGCTGGCTCCACACATCGTCTCCATTGCTCCTTCACCACGTCATCTCCATAGCTGCCTCCAAAGTTGTCCAATATGCTCCTCCATACATCGTCCCCTTAGCAAACGAACTGTGTCAGCAGATTTTGGGTTGTTTTCAAACTTGTTAACTTTGTCGCCACCCTGCTGTGTTTATCCACAAAATATTACGAGCAAACTTTTATCATTTCCGATAATTATTTCACGCCTTCTTGCGCTCTGTTTTACATTCCCCTCACCCCCATAACCAAAACTTATAAAACAGTACTACACTTGTTCTAATACAAAGGTTCTTAAAGTGCTGTTTGTAGCCCCCGCCAGCTTTTGAAAATTATAATTTTTTCAAAGTAAATGCTTCTGGCCCCCAGGCCCATTTGGGTGGGGAGGAGCCGGAGACGGGGCTTGGACAGGTGAAAGCTCGCCTGGCAGCGGACCGCCAGCTCCTTCCCAAGATACACTAACATAGTTTTAACTGCACCCCTTTAATCTACTACTACCTTACTGCCTCCATACATCGTCCCCTTATCAAATGAGCTGTGTCAGGCAGAATTTTCGGGTGTTTTACCAGATACATAGTGGAACTCGGCCCATCTGTCGCCACCATGCTGGAGACCTGAATTGCAATCATAGCAGCGCAATATGGATGCCCCATACTGTCGCTCTTAATCATGAACCATTTCCGAAAAACAATTAAAATAGAACCGCTATGCTATTCCATTATTCCTAGATGAAATATTCAAACGACCCCCCGCCTTATAATTTTTTCAAAGTAAACGCTCTGGTCCCCAGGCCCATTTTGGGTGGGGAGCGCCGAGAGACAGGGGCTTGGACAGGCAAAAGCCCGCCTGGCAGCGGACCGCCAGCTCCATCCCAAGATTAGGCAGCCTCAGAGCCATCCATGCATACTGCCCCGCGGTTTCCTGTCCATTTCTCCTCCACGATCCTCCACAGCGTCCACCAATGTCTCATGCGCAACTTTCAACTTTCTATCCCCCAGACGCTGGAGCACGAAGGATATGCAGCACTCATCCCTTATCAAACGAGCTGTGTCAGGACAGAAATTTCAGGTGTTCACCAGATACATAATGGAACTCAGCGCATCCGTCGCCGCCATGCTGGAGACCTGGTTTCAATCATAGCACGCAATATGGATCCCCATACTGTCACTCTAAATCATGGAAGTCGTCCCATGGCTGCCTCCATATGTCGTCCCCTTATCAAAAGCCGTGTCAGGCTCATTTTTTGGGTGTTTCCCCAGATACGTTATGGACTTGGTCACTATGTTGCCACCATGCTGTGTATCACAAATAATCCCGTCAACCTTTTGTTCACATAGGAAATCATTTCAGCGCTTCTTGCTCACTTCCTTTGGTTCCTCTCTGCCACCCATTGGTTTGAAGCCTGAGTCATTTAGGGTATGTCGCCATGCCACTCTCAAGCCTGCCGCTGCTGCCTCTGCCACTGCATGTCGTCCCCTATAGTGTCAGGTCAATTATTGGAGATGCTATCTAGCCTCATTGGGTCACTCTGTCATGCCATGCTGTTGCCCATACGCAAACTCAGCTTAGGAAGTTCTTCCAAGGTGATGGCAGAACACGCATCCAGCAGGAACTAGTGAGGTCCCGGTTACTGTGGGACCTTTAGGCTTTATTCCTCCCACCGCTTCTGCACCGTTTAGCGAGGCAGAGATCAATCTCCTTCGAGACATTGGGAGGTTACCATAGACGTGGAACCACGGTCAGAACCACCTTGGAGTGTCGCCATTCAGAGGAGGTGTACCCTCCACTTTTTGTCCCCCACCCTTGCCGGCAGGCTCACCTATTGAGGTCTTTAAGGATCGTGTCCTGAGGAGGTGCATGCTTTGATGTACCCGTAGCACCCAAAAACCTCACAGAAGAAGAGCTCCGGCACTCCATGATCTCAGTGCACGTACCGACCTTGTGGTGAAGCCTGCCGACAAGGGGGAATGTGGTACTAATGACCAGACAGCCTACGAAAAAGAGGCCCGCGCCAGCTGTTGGATACGGAGACGTTGTAAGATTAGATGGTAACCCCACCTGCAAGTATCAGGATAAACTCCGGTCCTATCTGCGCTGGAGCGTGGAGCAGGAAATTATTTCAGAAAAACCAGCTTCTAGGCTGTTCCCTCCCATCCAATCCACGGCATTCCAACGGTATTTTCCTCCTCCAAAGTGCATAAGACCCTTGTCGATTCCCCCGGGCCGACCAATTGTGGCAGGGATCGGCTTCTTTGTTCGAACCCCTGTCACAATACTTGGATTGGCTCCTCCGCCCCCTTGAGGGACATCCCTTCGTACCTCAGGATACGAATGCCTTTTTGGGGGTATGGAAGATTTACACTGCAGAAAACTACAGCCTTGCATCGATAGATGTAGAGAGTCTGTATACCACGGATCCCCCAGGGCTTGGGAATAGATTGCATCAGGGAGGTATTGATCAACGCCGGCGGGAGAGAAGTACATCGACTTTGTATGTGAGGGTCTGAGATTGGTGTTGTCCCATGCCTTCACATTCGTGGCAAGTGTTCGCCCAGAGGACAGGTACGCCATGGGCACCCCTGTAGCGTGCACCTTTGCCAATATTTCTGGCATGTTTTGAGAGCGCTATATGTCCTTTCCCCTGGGCAACCACTATGCACAGAATGTGAAGGCATACCACCGATATGTGGATGATGTATTTATAGTGTGGGAGGGATCTGAGCTCGAGTTCCACTCATTCATACAGTACCCTCAATCAGTTAATACGATGAACAGCGCGATTCACATCGGTTTGGGGGACAAAAGCATAGATTTCCTGGATGTACGGGTTACAGAGTCTGAGGGTAGGCTCAGTACCAGGGCATTCCGTAAGCCTACAGCCAACCCCTCCCTGCTGCATTTTGGTAGTTTCTCACCCAGAGCATACTAAGACCAGCCTACCTTACAGTCAGTTCTTCCGACTTAGACGAATTAACAGCGACATTTCAGATCAAATCCAAGCAGAGGATTTGAAGCCAGGCCTAGGGACCGGGATATCCAGAAGGACTACTAGAGGAGGCACAGTGGAAGCAATGAATGTCCCTCAGAGGGACTTGGTTGAAGGGCAGGAGGAGGACCCCTGGGGGGAATAGAGGGAACAGACGGAGAACAGGTTTTCCTTCTCCTTAGATACTCCCCTTGAAGGCCATACGATCGGCCATTCAAAGGAATTGGCATATCCTCACTCAGATCCAGATTTAGCCAGTATTTCAGGTGCTAACCGCTAGTCGCTTTCAGGAGAACACCACTATTAGAGACAGATGGTCCATAGTAAACTTCCACCAATGGAGGGACATGGTTATCTGGGATTCCACCCACTGTAATCACAGATGCAGTCACTGCAACTACTAGCAACCTAAACGGCCAACTAAAGGTTGCAGAGTTTGGGAGGGGTGACAGGTAGTGAAGTCGCTGATAACTTGTCGGTCGACTTCGTGGTGTATGTGGTCTACTGCCCCTGTGGTCGTTCTACATTGGGAAAACCATTAGGAAATATTTACCCGATTTAGGGAGCATCGAGATCCATTACTAAGGTAGGAAGCCCCCGTCTGATTGAACACGTACAACGAGTACACGGGGGCAACCCAGATGTTCTCCAAGTTCTCTGGCATTTGAGAGGATTGAGCATAAGGGCGTGGAGGGGACCGTGGAAAATCCTCCTGCAGCGTGGAGAGCAGGCTCATTAGTAATTTGGGGCCCTGGGCCCTTTGGGACTCAATGACCGCAACGACTCAATGTATTCTGTGTGATTTTACTATCTCTTTCCTTTTTCTTCTTTCATACTGGTCAGGCTACCTTGGCCCTTAATCCCAAACCACCATTTCACTATAACTTGGAGCATATGCTCATACAGTATTCCGTGACCTGCGCCCCTTACCATATAGCACCCTGCGCCCTTTATAGCACCCTGTGACCCTTACCCTCTTCAATTGTAGGGTGGTATTATAGTTCGCTGTACTAAGTGTCATTTAGCATGGATCGACGATCAGATCGTCCAGCTTTAGTGTCTTCTGTGTTTTTAACTTCAGCATGGGGATTGAACCTCCGGTCCGGGTTTTGGAAGGACCTCCATGCCGGGCCTGACGATTTATCATCCTCCCACTTACCTGAATAGTTTTAATTATCACCTGTGTGTCACATATACTTTGTCTCCTTGTGTGTTTATATAAGGATATTCAGTGCACACTGAACTACTGTTGCGGTCTCATTGTCACAGGTTTTGAATGCATTGCTTGTTACTTGGTATGGCCACGCCCACTAGGTTTGGGCCACGCCCAGTCACGGTCATGTGTATTTTAGCGATGATGCGGAGGGGCGTGGCCATCGGCTTGAGAAAGCGCCACAGTGCGTGAAACGCCCGTTGCCGGAACCTTCTTGTTTACCCCCCTGCATGCTTCCCCACCAATAAGGACGCTTTTCCTGCTTTTGGAACCGGTGAGTGCCGTCATCTTTCTCTATGTTTATGTATGGATATCTTCTTATATACATTGATTGAGCACCGCTGGAAATTCCTGCCGTGATCACCCCTGCCCCTGGAGATCGGGCACGCGTTGGGCTGTCGGCGGTATCGTTGGGGCTGTGCCTGCCAGAGACTTTTCTCCATTTAAATACTGTTGCCCTAATTTTGGCATAATGGTGCGATTAAGCAGCCTCAGAGGCATCCATGCATTTTTCATCCTTTCTGAGTTTCCAGGTGTTTGGCTAAGCTTTCCTGTGCAACCCTTGGTCCCCTGAAAAATGCTGAGTCTCCATTGACTTCAATGGGGTTTGTTATTCGAGACGGCACTCGAGCATCGGGAAAGGTTGTCTCGATAATGAGCACCCGAGCATTTTAGTGCTCGCTCATCTCAGTTCTACATTTTTGAGAAGGGATAATCTCACTAATATTCATGTTTTAACCCTTCTCTTTGCAGAACTATCTAAGAACACTTTTCTCTCGCATTGCCTTTATTGCGCAATAGATTTTTTTTTGAAATTGACTGAACATTAGATCCTCTTTGCCTAATTTCGCTGTTATATATTAACACCGTGACCCAACATGTCCATAAGCTGGAATAAAGTTTTTATAACACACCATCCTCCATTATTTACACCGATGTTATGATGCTCTCACTCTCATTCTTATGATGGGCGGAGGAATCTGTTATTGTGCGGATTATACATTGGCGCACATCTAAAAGTGACTTTTATTATCTCTTAGTAGCTTGGCTTATGGATATAGTTATTTATTTGGGTCAACATTGTGTAGGAGGTGTCCACTGTGGATTTAACGTCCCTTTTTCTGCATATTTTGGTGAATATATTGGTGTGGGGTATGTATGATTCCTCACATCTTACTGTTTTAGGAAAATATATTTTCTTTATATTAAGTATTCTGGATTTGTAAATATTTTAGAGGAAATTTTGAATGTTAATTTGCCAAATGGGGCCCATGGGGCTCACAATCTATTCAGCCTACAGTAATTTTTGGGATCAGGGAGGAAAATCGGAGGACCCAGAGGAAACCCATGCAAACACAGAGAGAAACAACTCTTTGCAGATGTTGACTAGCGCCTGCAAGGCTGTAGTGCTAACCACTGAGCTTCGTGCTGCCCATCAATCTCCCTATAATCTATCTCCTATAAAATTCTTTCCATTACAGATGTTTTTGCATACTAAAGGGAGCCTCTTGCTGACTGTGACTGGTCATAAATAATTTTATTTTGGGGCCCCACTTTTTTTGTTTTGCCCAGGGCCCCACTTTGTCTAGAACCGGCCCTGGCCTATATACCCAGGATGAAATGTTGCCCTATGTTATCACTAGAGATGAGTGAGCACTAAAATGCTTGGGTACTCGTTATTCGAGACAAACTTTTCCCGATGCTCGAGTGCTCGTCTCAAATAACGAACTCCATTGAAGTCAATGGGAGACTCGAGCATTTTTCAAGGGACCAAGGCTCTGCACGGGAAGCTTGGCCAACCCTGGGAACCTCAGAAAAGGATGGAAACACCACGAAATGGACAGGAAACAGCAGGGGCAGCATGCATGGATGCCTCTGAGGCTGCTTAATCGCACCATTAGCCAAAATTATGGGCAACAGCATGGCCATGACAGAGTGACCGAATGAGCTAGATAGGCATCTAAAACATCCAGTAATTGACCCTGACACTATAAGGAACGGCAATGCAGTGGCAGCGGCAGGCTAGAGAGTGTCTGGCGACATACCTTAAATGGACTCAGGCTTCAAACCAATGGGTGGCAGAGAGGAACCAAAGGAGGTGAGCAAGAAGCCGCTGAAGAATGATTTCAAAACAAAGGTTGACGGTATATTTAGTCGATAACAACAGCATGGGGGGCGACATAGTGACCAAGTTCCATAACGTATCTGGTGTAACACCCGAAAATGAGACAGCTCTTTTGATAAGGGGACGACATGTGGAGGCCAGCCATGGAGACGACTTCCATGATTAAGCGACAGTATGGGGCATTCATATTGCGCTGCTATGATTGCAACTTCAGGTCTCCACATGGCGGCGACAGATGGGCCGAGTTCCATTATGTATCTGGGTGAAACACCTGAACATTCTGCCTGACACAGCTTGTTTTGATAAGGGGATGATGTGCTGCATATCCTCTCGTGCTCCATTGTCTGGGTATAAAGTTGAAAGTTCGCATGGAAGACTTGGTGGACGCTGTGGAGGATCGTGGAGGCAAAATGGACAGGAAAAAGCAGGGGTCAGCATGCATGGATGCCTCTGAGGCTGCCTAATCTTGGGATGGAGCTGGCGGTCCGCTGCCAGGCGAGCTTTCGCCTGTCCAAGCCCCTGTCTCTCGGCTCCTCCCCACCCAAAATGGGCCTGGGGGCCAGAACGTTTACTTGTAAAAATTAATATTTTCAAAGCAGGCCGGGTCGTTTGAATATTTCACTTAGGATAATGGAATAGCATAGTGGTTCTCTTTTTTACTTGTTTTTTCCGGAATGGTTCCATGATTAAGAGCGACAGTATGGGCAATCCATATTGCGCCGCTATGATCGGCAAACTTCAGGTCTCCGCATGTGGGCGACAGTTGGGCCGATTTCCACTATGTATCTGGTGAAACACCCGAAATTTCTGCCTGACACAGCTCGTTTGATAAGGGACGAGTATGAGGCATGAACTAGTAGTAAATTAAAGGTGGTGCAGTTAAAACTATGTTAGTTGGATCTTGGGATGGAGCTGGCGCTCCGCTGCCAGGCGAGCTTTCGCCAATCCAAACCCATGTCTACTCCCCAAACAGCACTTCTAAGAACCTTTTGTATAAGATCAAGTGTAGTTAACAAGTTTGATGTGGAAGCCATGAAAACAACCCAAAATTCTGCCTGACACAGCTCGTTTGATAAGGGGACCATGTATGGAGGCAGCTATATGGACGACTTTTTGAAGGCAGCGTATGGCGATGACGTGTGGAGGTAGCAATGGAGACAACGTGTGGGAGGAGCTATAAAGACACGTGTTGGAGCTGCTATGGAACAATAAATTTGTGATAGTGCTTGTAGTGTCAGCCAAAAAAGTTTTCAAACCAGAGGAGCAGTAGTTGGTCCTCCAGAAAAATTAAATAGATTGAGTGCCTGTATGTGGCAGTCCAAAAAGTTTTCAAACCAGAGGAGCAGGTAGTTGGTCCTCCAAAAATTTAATAAATTGAGTGCTGTTATGTGGCTGTCCAAAAAAGTTTCAAACCAGAGAGGCAGGTAGGTGGTCCCTCCAAAAATTAAATTGTTGGATTGCCGGTATGTGGCACTCCCAAAAGATTGTTTAAACAAGGACCGGTAGGTGGCCCTCCACGAAAAATTAAATACATAGAGTACTATAGCTAGAGCCAGTTGGCCCTGGCAAAAAATAGCCAGTTTCCTCTGCTTCAGTGTACAAAGAGAAAGGAAGGAGGACAATGAGAGGAGAGTGCATACATTATTCAGGTTGAGCTTCTTCCACCTGGTGGAGAATGGAAATCCTGAAAATCCAGGCTTTATTCATCTTGATAAGCGTCAGCCGTGCAGCGCTGTCAGTCGACAGGCGTGTACGCTTATCGGTGATGATTCCACCGCGCACTGAAACCCCGCTCACAACACGCACGGCAGGCAGGCAAGAACCTCCCAGGGGCGTCTACAGCGCCAGTTTCGTGCCACATGTCTAGCTTTGAAACCCAGTAGTGTAGGGGAGCTGTGTGATCATTAGACGATGGATGTGTTGAGGTTTCAATAAAAACTTGTCATCCTACATTTATTTCAAGATCCAACTTTAAAAGATTCCAACATCCATAGGACAAATGTTGCTCAGCTCGCCGACAGGTTTTCGAACACAGACTGCGCTCTTACATCATGGCCTACCCAGAGTGCATCGTCCGTTCTAGAACAGAGCTGGCCAGCTAATGCAACAGTTTGATATTATAGAGACAAAAGAGAATATACCAAACCTTATACATGTTACCGATGATTGGAATATGGTGGTTTCTATCTATAACTATATTAAGTAAATTATGGATATATCCATTGTATATCTTGGTTGTGTGTTCAATAGAAATAATAAAGCATAGATAAAAAAGGAAGTAGCAGGTGATAATACTACATATTGCTGATGATGTCACAATACATGGTGTTGGCGGATGGCATCCAGACTACCATTATGAGTCATTGTCTGATGGGTTTAGCCTTCCGATTCCGTATAGAATGTCACTTGCCTCGGGAAGAGGAGATAGCGGTATCTCTGTGCAGGGATTCTAATCAAAAGACTTTTTTTTGGTGATTTTACAAGAGTTTGTAGTGCTTTCAACGCATTTTTGCCTAAAACAAGATGCCGAGGCGTTCTCGAGAAGAACCGGGAGCGTTTCATCAGCAACCCCATGCAGCCGAGGCTTTCCTGGACGACTCTCCTGATGCCAGCCGTACCCGGAGCAGATTGCGCCATCGGGAGAGAGGAATATCGCCGATGGACCAAGGGCCGCCAGAACGGAGGAGAAACGTACCACCTACAGGAGCCGTTCCCCTGTCAGATCTGAGGTAGGAGTGCTGCAACCCTCTAGCGGGCACCCTGGTATGATCCTCCTCCTTCTATTAATGATTTATGGACTTTGTGCTGACCCTGAGGAGCCACCATCATGCTCCTACTTTTTAGAGGACTATGCAGGAGGAGCACACATCATCGCTTACCTGCTCACACGTTTTCACATACAATGCCTCAATTCACTGGATGAGGGAAGGACCATACCTCCCGTTGTGTAGACAGAAATGGAATGATCCCGGCCTGGATTGGGGTGTTGGATTCATCAAAATCCTCAGAAGTTCCACAATGCCTCAGCAAGGTCGAATAAGGATGTACTTTGATAACCAATGGCGAAATATCACCTTTCTATGAGAGACCAATTTATAATACACCATCATATTTCAAGAAAGATCTCAAGTCATCACATCTCCTTCTGTGAGCCGTGCAGCAGTTACCCTCCCACCCGGGACCGTATATATGGAGGCCTATCACCATTCCATATCTATCATCTTACCTCTCTCCTCTCTCCTCCTATCTCCACCCTCTATCTAACCCTTCCCCTATCTATTTACTCTTATCTATCTATCTATTCATCTATATATTATCTTACATCTTTCTATCTTTCTATCGATCTATCTATCTTTCTATTCTTCCTTTGTGTGTAAATATAATTAGTTTACTGATCTGATCTGTTAATGTCAATTCAGTAGAATAACTTCTAATTAACTGTACCTATGATCTGTTTTTTAGTCTTATTTCTTTGACATGAAAGTTTAATACATCTTGTAAAGTGGTGACCCCCTCTATATATTTCTGTGTATAATCAAATCCCAACCAATCCCCTCACAATGAACCCATCAACAATTAGTTTTCATTACCAATTCCAGTGAATCGTGTATTGCATCCAGAAACAGTTGAGTACCTAGGAAGGGAACCGATTCCCCCCTGGTACCTGTTGTAATCAATTCCCTAGAACTTCAAACTTCGTATTTGAATATAACACTCCTGTTTTATTGCGCATAGATACAGGATATGGATGAGTGTGTTCTACAAAATGTCTTTTATCAAACATGTCAACAAGTAAAAATTAGTAATAGGTAAACATCATATCACAAATGTGTCAAACGTATGTCATATAAGGGGTTTTTCCCACACCTGCTAATCAGGGGGGTCTCATAACCCCCACAGTATCATTGAAAACGAGGTTCCGATATGGTTCCATGGACCCGTAGTGAGCATATAACCGCGCATGACAGTGCTAAGCCTGCGCTCAACGATCTCCTTCAGATCCATGAGGTAAATGAGCAGAACGTCTGCAGGGCAGTCTGCTCCATTAGTCCTGACGGACTACAAGTGGTCGCGGACCTGACCCTCGTTTTTGGTGATCTTGGGGTCGCAGCACGAGACCCCCACTAATCACCAAGTTTAGGCCCTAACCTGTGGATAGGGTCGAACTTTACTTTTCTTCCAGATAACCCCTTAAGTGAGAGGACACATGGTGTTTCCAAGCAAGAAAACCGAAATCCGAAATGTCCGTGCAACAAGGATTATTATATAGCAAAAACAATATTTGTGTATCCACGGCAACGTGTACCATTGTCCCATTTAGAATATTCCCTGTTCCTGAGGCACACTATTTACAGTCTGTCCACTTTCACAATGATTAAAGCAAGAGTGGTGATCTCTGCACACTGTGGCCAAATTATCTTGTGAGACCGCTAATTCAGGGGTATTGGAGCATATTTTACTACGAACAGTGCAGTCTGTACTATGTGGCCAGTTTTGCCCTTGTAGTGTGCATGGTGCACCTTATATGATTTCTGCGCCCTTTCTTCCATGAAATCTGGCGCTCCCCGCACTGCTAGCCGCCATGATTTCACCAACTTTTTTTGGGGGTACCTTTACCATGGGTGTGCAACGACAATTCTATTGACTTTGTATGTTCATCTGGTTGCACGTGTCTGACTGTCGCACCGGACGCCGCCCCTAATTTATGTCCCATGATGCCTAGTGCATGCGCACCATAAAAGGGTTTGTGGTGTCAGGCACTTCTAATACTTGCAGCAGTTTACACTAAACATGATAGGCTGTGCAGAAAGAGAATCAGAATGGGGATCAAGGGAGTTACGGGTGTGGGTCCTTCCCTTTGCCATTGTGATCATGGGCGGGAAGGGGTATCATCTTTCTCTCCAGCTTTGACCTGTAAGGAATTTGTGACATCCTCATGCATTTCTGGAATAGCCAGGTATTTCTACAGTTTCTTTAGATGTCTGATTACCATTTCCGTCCCCAAATTTCCAGGGTAAATGGGCAAATCATCTCCTCCGCGATCCACTTGTGCATGAGATTTTTCATAACACCACATCTCAAAGAACAGTTTCTCTACTACAGTTCTATTGTAACACTGGCCAGAAGGGTAATCCTAGTTCCTGATCCCCATGATGGGAGTACAACATATGCTCTGGTCCCACCCGACTACAGATCAAGCAAGCCTGACCAATAGTCATTCACCCTAACAAGCTGACCTAGCTTTCTCTTTAGTCCAGTGCCGCAGCCACCTACGGCTCTGCAAACAACTATTGAACATCAACCAGCATCACCCTCCATCAGCAATGAGAGGGGCAATGGACACGCGATATGTCCTCATCATGTATCTCCACGCACCCTACTAGTCCCTGATTTCTATTCTAAATCTCCAAAAACAATAACATAGGTGGAGCTGGTTTCCTGTAACCTCTAATGATATAATTAAATTTCAAGAATAACTGTAACTGGTAAATCGTATAACAAAACCACTCAAAAAAAAAACTGATTTACACAGAAAAAATTTGCTGTAAGCATAAGACCAAAAAAACTTTATTTAGGTGTTTTTCAAGAAAATCATACAATGAAATAAAATACATAGAACAAACTTTTGACGCTGAGAGGGAATCAGCTGAATGCTGGGGAAGAATCTAAAAACTCAGGGAATGAATGAAAATAGAGAGATATTTTTAAAATAAGTGATGAATCGTTCTAATGTGCCAAGAAAGGAAATATTAGGATTAAGAACAATAGTATACAGATGGAGTCATGTATGACAAAAAATCCGTGTGACAGTTCAGTCTACCTAGGACTAAGAGTAACACAGCCTCCAAAATGGGATGGACCCCCCAGACCGCGTTTCGGCACGCTGCCTTCGTCACCCCTTGACCCCCTGCTGATTTAGTATGCAGGAGCGGTCCGAGCAGCGCGGGCAGGGGCTAGTCTATTCCAGGGTCACCTGATCAGGCCAGCCAGCCACTGCTATCGACGTGTAAGGGTACCACGTCATGCTGGGTGCAGTGCAGAGTCTCCTGGCTTGTGATTGGCTCTGTTTCTGGCCGCCAAAAATCAAAACGCCGGGAGATGCCATTTTCTCAAGCTGGCGAAGTATTCGTCATCTCTAGTCACTACGTTTCTGTCGATACCATATTTCTACATATATATTTTTTTCCTAATTTTTATTTTTCAAGATGGTGCGCCATCCCACCTTGCTGGCAAGGCGCATGCGTGCACAGAACCAGCAAACTGGAAGTATCCGCAATGCTGAAGGAACTGGCGTTGCAGATTGTTGCATTTTTTCGGACAGTAGCGCTATTTGATTTACACTATATGATTTAAATAGGGTATCTCTCCTCTTTCTAAGAATTTTTTAATAATCTTTTAATGCACTTATCCTGTAGTTAACACAGACACATGATAGCACACACTAAATATGTGGATACTACCGGGTTAAAATATTTGGATACACCTGTGTTTGAGCTGATTCAAGGTAGCGATATGGAGGCTCGCACTATTATAAATATATTTATGAATTGTTCACAGATGAGATTGTATATTTTGTATTTGTTTGTCTTTACATAATTCTTATGTGATTTATTTATAAGTATGATGTTATGTAACATCTTAATGTGGATGACATCTTTCCTACACACTTGTGTAAGGATTATCACGGCCTATATAAACTTGTTTGACACATGTAACACTGCTTGGTAATGCCTTCATAGAGAGGGCGAAACATTGCCGTGCTGCTGTATAACACTTGTGGTGGAATAAATAAGAAGAATTTTTGCTGCTTGGAATTTACTAAGTTCTATTTCACCTTCATGAATATGTAGACAGTTTAAAACCTTTTTGGTCGTGAGTCGATTTATTAACCTCTTGCACCACAATCTAACATCCAAGTGTAAAATACTGCACAATTTGTGTGCCAAAAACACAGATCTTGCAACGCACTGAATGCACCTTGTCGTCTGCGTATAATAAGATCTATGTAGATTTGCATGTAGATATAGATTTGCATAGCCCGTGTTCACAGTTAGTGGTTGAATTGTGTTTTGGAACGCAATTCAGTCGGAAAAATTGGATAAGCATTTCTACTGAAATACCATTGGGTCAAGCCCCTGACCATTCCATCAGAATTGAATTTAGAAAATTAGGTTTCTAAATGAAATTCAAACATTGTGGGGCTTATTTACGAAGGGTCTGCGGATGCACGTTCGTTGAACTTCCCGACATGTTCAAGTTTTGCATGGCTGTGACAGATATTTAACAAGGGATTGTGTCGCACGCGATCGGATTTTGGCGCAGCTGTGCCAGCTTTCATGCAACAGAAATCGGGGGGGCGCACCGTTGCATGATCCGACTGATTCGCACTGAACGCGGGATTTAACGTTCAAATTGTGTCGCAAGAACAAGCACTTACATACACCAGGAAGAAGAATGTGAACTCCTTTGAACCTGAGTGGGGAAGCGTCGCATGCAGAATATCGGGCACACGATCTTAGTGAACTCATCCGGAGGGGTAAGTAAATGTACACACAGAAAAAAAAGAAACAGAGAATAATAGATATATTAACGGTTTCACTGATTTATACACTCCAGTTTGTGTTATACGACTTTCATGTAGGAACTGGCAATTTTATAATTATTCTATGGCACAATATAAACTTTTATATAATGGTTTCTGTTAATTAGCAGCCTAGCCTATGACGCAAAAAAGGAAGCCCACCCCTGCTGTAAATGAATTGATTGTATGTTATGAAGGTTATACTCATTGTTATTTTTAATCACTTATTCTGATAGAAACAAACATGACTTCTGAGAAGCTGCCTTTCATTTCCAACAATGGCTCTAAGTAGCGAGAGACAAAGAAAGCCAGTTGCCCAGATACAAGGTAGTCAAATAAATAAAGCACATCATTGTGAGCAGCCCATCTACTAGGACATTTATCACCGCACTGTGTTCCTATTGGAGCAGTCCATAATATGGAGATGTGTATTGTTTGTGTCTGCAAGGAGATTTCTTGAAAAGGACCTGTCACCCAGAAATTCAGCACTAGGAGCTGCTTACTATAGTTACTAAAGTAAGCAGCTCCTAGTGCTAAAACAAACAGTGTTAGAACGATAGCGTTATTGAAAATCTCCGATAACGCTATCTAACACTGCGGCAGAGTACAATGTACACGCGGGGCCGCTCTCAAAGCAGTCCGGTGTATTCATGAGGGGCCAGGACTGTGGGCGGTTTTAGGGGCGGTGACTGCCGCATGAAACGCGGCCTACGGAGCGAAAGGCGTGGTCCGGGGAAGAGGCAGCGCCTTTAGTAAGCAGCTCCGTGTGCCGCATTTCTGGGTGGCAGGTCCTCTTTAAGTTCATACTTGCATTTAGCAGCTTTCGCTATGCTTTTTCATAATTTATAGCTGAAAAGTAGAGCAGCTGTCCAGGTTTTTTTTTTTTTACTATAAATAAAGCATAAAAAGAAACAGAACTTTCCGGATTTTGCTTCTGTTTTGCTCTTCTGTACTTGATGGAGGGCCATGCAGCCGCCCGTTTTGTCATACAGAATATAGTGTTTTTCAGTTTATTTAATGGCGGCCATTTGTAGGATATATATATATTTTCCGTTAGTGTTGAAAATGTATTAACTTTGTTTTAGGGGAGAAGAAGTAGAAAGGCATCAATTCTGTAATTGATTTTTTGGGTTTTCAACGTATACCCTATGGAACGTGTTATCTTTATTCTGTGGGTCTTTACAATAATGAGGATACAAACTTTCAGATTTTTTCTTACGTTTTACTAAATTTGCCAAATAAAACCTAATGTGGGGAAAAATCTATTGCAGTGTGTAGAAGTGACATAACACTTCTATATTTTTTTATCTACAGAGCTGGTTGATGGCTTGTTTTTTGTGAGACATGTTGTAGTTAACATCAGTATTATTCTGGAGTAGATATTTTTTTTGACCACTTTTTATTGCATTTTTATTGCATTAAGTGCTATATTGCTGTATTGACTCGTGTATAAGCCGAGGTGAGGATTATACACGAGTATATATATGGTAATTCATCTAAACTACACAGTGGTTTCAGTAACGTGTACTTGGTTACGATTGATCAGGAACAGAGAATGGTTTGCACAAAAATACATATAAGAAAGCAGTTGTGGTAGGATAAAGGAGTTGGTAAATCACGTTAAGGAATTTATTAAGGACCCTAAAGGACAGAATAGGCATTTATGGGAAAATTCACAGCTAGCTCATGCTAATTTTATTTATTTCCAGGAACCAGAATGGGCTGCCCCTTTATCATGGTCCCAGGTAAAATAAAATTGTGAAGAATGAAATTACATGTATCACAGCTTGCCCTCATGAAGGATATGGAGAAGTAAAAGTCCATGACTTTCATGTTAACAGATATATACAGTATTTTTCGGACTATAAGGCGCACCGGAGTATAAGGCGCACCATCAATAAATGCCTGCTAAAACGTCTAGGTTCATATATAAGGCGCACTGGATTATAAGGTGCACCTGATTATAAGGAAGAATGACCAGCAGGTGGCAGACCTGTGCACAGTACAAGACAGCTGTTGTCTGTAAGTACGGTTCATATATAAGGCGCACTGGACTATAAGGCGCACCTTTGATTTCTGAGAAAATCAAAGGATTTTTAGTGTGCCTTATAGTCCAAAAAATACGGTACATGGAGTAGACTTTGCAAATGTTAGTAGGTAGATGACATCACCCAGGACATGATGAGAGGGCACATTGTATGGTGAGGAGTAGATAGGAGGTAACATAAGATAAAGTTGATTTTATGAAGATGTGAGGGAAATAATCTTTAGCTAAAAGAAGGGAGGCATTTAGTTAAAAGGGCTCTATAGGAAACTGTCACTAGGTGTATTTGTGAAAAATGTGTTGACAGGTTCCCTTTAAATGTCTGCAGCAGCAACCCCCCCCCCTTCCCACACACACACACACTAAATAAATGTACACAGCAGCCCCCTCCATAAGGAAATGTCCCCCTTAACCCCTTCCTGCTGAGGCGCTTTTTTCGTTTTTATCTATAATAATCTATAACTTATTATTCCATGTAAAGAGCTGTGTGAGGGCTTGTTTTGTGCATAACAAATTGCACTTCATAGTGATGGTATTTAATATTCCATGCCATGTAATGTTTTTTCAAAATTACAGACTTTTTCTATATTTTTTAGGTTTCTTGCCACCGGGAATTTGTTTGCTTCACCGCATTATAAGTTCCTACTGTGTGTTTTCACCATTTTGTTGATTGTGAGAGCAACCTGCGAAGTGACATGGGAGCGAATGAGAACTGCAGTATTGCCTGAGCCGACTGCTGAAGATTCAAATATTTGAAGATTTCAAGGATTCAGCACAGTTTCCGTATTGCATTGGTGCGCTGGATGGGAAACACATTTGTGCGAAGTCGGCTCACATAGGGGCACAATTTTTCAATTATACACAATGGTGCAGATTTACTTACCCGGTCCTGTCGTGATCCCTCGGTGCGTTGTCCGACGAGGATTCGGGTGCAGCGCGATTCACTAAGATCGTGCACCCGAGTGCATGTGTTGCTTCTGCTTCAAGGTCCGCCGGAGTTCACCATCTTCTTCCCGGTGCATGTGAGTGCTTGATCTTGCGACACAATTCCTTTTTAAAATTCCGCGGTTTGTCCGAATCCGTCTGGTTGTCCGACGGCCACGCCGCCTGATTTCTGTCGCATGCAAGCCGGCGCAAACCCGGGGGCAATTCGGCGCAAAAACAGAAATAATCGCGAAAAACGACAAAAGTGCGGCGTTCAGACCCTTAAATGTGCCCCAATATTTTTCTGTGGTTTTGTTGGCTTTGGCTGACAGTGGCAACTGTATTTTAGTAATTGTGAATATTGGGACATATGGAAATTCTGCAGATGCAGCTGTCTTCAGGGCTTCCAGAATGGGTGAACGGCTTAGCTCCAACCAGATCACCCTATCTACCTGGATCTACTGGACCTTCTTGACCATTTGTTATCATTGCTGATAAAGGCTTTGGACTTTCCTGTCATGTGGTTTGGATGAACGAGGCGCATTTTCATGGCTAGAAGGGAAATATGCACATAGCTGGAGGGTGCACATGCACATGGCTGGAGGGGACACATGCACATGGCTGGAGGGGACACATGCACATGGCTGGAAGGGACACATGCACATGGCTGGAGGGGACACATGGACATGGCTGGAAGGGACACATGCACATGGCTGGAGGAGAAACATGTACATGGCTGGAAGTGGCTGGAGGGGACACATGTACATGGCTGGAAGGGGCACATGCACATGGCTGGAGGGGGCAGATGCACATGGCTGGAAGGGGCACATGCACATGGCTGGAGGGGGCACATGCACATGGCTGGAGGGGACACATGCACATGGCTGGAAGGGTCACATGCACATGGCTGGAGGGGGCACATGCACATGGCTGTAGGTGGCACATGCACATGGATGGAGGGGGCACATGCACATGGCTGCAGGAGCACATGCACATGGCTGGAGGGGGCACATGGCTGGAGGGGAAACATGCACATGGCTAGAGGTAACACATGCACATGGCTGGAGGGGACACATGTAGAATGCACATAGCAGCAAGGGTCATGTCTATTGTACATGGTCACTTGGTTAGTGGGTGCTATCATTGGCTTTTGGGAACTTTATAGGGACATGGGGTGATAATCACACTCACCAAGTGCGTTTCTTTGCTTAGTTGTTTTTGCTGTGCTCCACTCTTCTGGCATAATTTGTGCTGTCACCTCTTCCAATACTTTCACCTTCTTCCCAGGAAGGAAGGTCCACCCAGTGGTTCTGGTTTCTTGGACACTGTATGTATATTCGGCAGCATACGGTGCACAACCATATGCAGCACGTATGTAAACTGTATTTATACATCCCCATAGACTTCTATAGGGCATATGGAACCGAAATATGTAAGAAAATAGGCTCTATATTTTTTAACGGCTAATGTACGGTACTTTATGGTACAGTGTAAACAATGGCAATGTAAATGGTTAGACTGCCCAAATAAAATTAAAACCATAAACCACCGGGAGCTCAGGCCCCTTTAACCTTAAACCAATATCTGCCGATAAATAAACACACAGAGACTTGTATTAAAGTTAAACATATGTGGGTTGACGTAAGGGTCGGCCACAGCTTTATATATTATTGTAATAAACATCTCATATTTTTTTATATTATTTTTTTGTATTATTTAAAACATAAATTGAACAGGTAACAAATTTACAATTTGTTACAAACAAAGAGCAACAAAACCCCTCCCACCTGTATTCCTGCCATCAATGGGCATGTAAGGCCATAACCATAAAAACCCACAGCTGTGACAAGACCAAGCCGAAATTACCTTAAACAAAGGGGGTCGTGTGTGGGAAACGCAATCCGGAAAGAGGGTGAGTGACGTCTGCAGCCCCTATTTAGCCTTGCGTCACTTTCCACCACCCACACCCAATAGCCCGCCCCCTATCACGGTAGCCCCCCCCTCCCTGGAGCCGCAGGGAAACAAAACGGAAAGTGGAAAAACCACCTTCGTTAAAGAGGTGCCTATTCCTGTCACTTATAGACGCCGCTAACTAAAACCCGTTGTGCATCATTAGCCCAACGCTATACTCCTGCTCCGGGCTTGCAAGACGTATTGTCCATTGAAATGAATCTGACTTTTTCATACGTTTGTGTGAATGCAGCCTAACTACATTTGGTACATTAATGGAGATATCTATTGTATATCTTGGATTGTTGTGTTCAAATGAAATACAATAATAAAAAATTAATTTAAAAAAAAGGTAAGTAGCAGGTGATAATACTACATATTGCCTGATGATGTCACAATATGGTGGTGGGGCTATGGTATCCGAACTCTTATGACGCACATTGTCTGATGGGTTTACCTTCCAATTCCTTATTGAATGTCACTTGCCTAGGAGAAGAGGAGATAGAGGTATCTCTGTGGCAGGATTCTATCAAAAGACTTTTTGGTGATTTTAGAAGTGTTCATATCTCTTTTAGGCCATTTTTGGCCTAAAAACAAGAATGCCGAGGCGTTCTAGAAGAAGAACCCGGGAGCGTTCATCATCAGACCTCCTGGCAGTTGTGTTTTTCCTGGACGACTCTCCTATAGCCAGCCGTACCCGGAGCAGATTGCGCCATCGGAGGAGGATATCTTCCTGATGGACCAAGGCCCGCCAGAACGGAGGAGACGTACCACCTACAGGAGCCGTTCCCCTGTGAGATCTGGAGGTAGGAGTGCTGCAACCTCTAGCGGGCACCCTGATGATCCTCCTCCTTCTATTAATGATGATGGACTTTGTGCTGACCCTGAGGAGCCACCATCATGTCCTATCTGTTTAGAGGACTATGCAGGCGGAGCACACATCTTCCAGCTTACCTGCTCACACGTATTTCACAGACACTGCATCATTCGCTGGATGAGAGAAAGACATACCTGCCCGTTGTGTAGAGCAGAAATGGAAATGATGCCGGCCTGGATGGATGGTGTTGGATACATTGAAATCCTTAGAACTTCGACAATGCATCAAGAACGGCGAATAAGGATGTACTATGATAACCAATGGCGAAATATCACCTTGTTATGAGAGACCAATTTATAATACACCATCATATTTCAAGAAAGATCTCAAGTCATCACATCTCCTTCTGAGCCAGTGCAGCAGTTACCCTACCACCCGGACTGTATATATGGAGGCCTATCACCATTCCATATCTATTCATCTTACTCTCTCTCCTATCTACCCTCTATCTACCCTTCCCCTATCTATGTACCCTTCCCCTATCTATTTACCCTTCCCCTATCTATCTATCTATCTAAAATATAATATATTAATATGCAGAATTCTGTAGAATAAACTTCTATTATGTGACTATGATTCTGTTTTTAGCCTTATTTCTCTGCTCTGTAATAATTTGCATATCTTGTAAAAGTGGTGACCCCTCTATTGATTTTACTAGAGGAGGGAGCATTTACTAACCCAAATCTGGATTTTTACCAGTAAATTTGCTTGAGCATCCATCTTAAAACTGGTACTAACATAATTGGTCCCATCTTATTTCTACCAGGCTGGCGCAAACTGCTTAACCCCTTAAGGACGCAGCCATTTTGGAGCTTAAGGCTCAGCCCCATTTTTTGGATTCTGACTTGCGTCGCTTTATATGGTTATAATTTTTGAACACTGTTACTTATCAAAGCGATTCTGAGATTGTTTTTTCCCCACATGTTGTTCTTCAATTTAGTGGTAAATGTTGGCTGATAAGTTTTGCATTTATTTACAAAAAAAAAAAAGAAAAATTATGAATATTTAGAAAAATTTGCCATTTTCAAAATAAACCTAAATCATTGCGTTTTCAGGCAGATAGATTTACCACCTAAATAAATTGCTGAATAACATTTCCAATACTTTACATTTTCATAATTTTTGATCATTTATTTTGATGTCACGTGGCTTACATATCGAATATTGCTTTTCCGGATTTTCAGAATTGACTATTTTGGGGATAAATACAGTTTTGAATAAAATTTTACATATTTAAAATAAAAACTCCCTATATAACCAACCCATTTTCAAATCTGCACCCCACAAACTATCAGAAACAACTTTTAGGAAGATTGTTAACCCCTTGAGATCTTCATAGTAATTGAATCAAAATGGAGGTGAAATTTAGAATGGTCAAATTGTGCTAGCTATACGTTCATTTAGCGCGGCATTTAACGGGTTTAAACACCTGCGGCCGGAGCCCACTCCGATCGCGGGTGTTAGACTGGGGTGTCGGCTATCAGTCACAGCCGGCACCCCATGTTTCCCAGGGTTCGAGGGGAGGGGTAGAGGCTGAAAAAATAGAGCATATACTCATTCTTCTCTGGTGCTTAGATTCAGTTTAGTGCTACCTGTCACTGCCTGACTATGTTTGTACCAGGCCCATTTCTTCCAGCGGCTTGGGCAGGCAACGACTCTGAGCGCAGTCCGGAGGAAACCAAGGGTGCCTGAAGCCGCCCACTGCCCCAAGTTAAAAAAAAAAATACTCACTTTGCGGCGCCTCACAAGGTCATACTGTGCACTCGGGCTGAGCGCATGGAGCTGGGTCGCACTACTGCAGAAGATAGAAGAGGAGCCCGGGGAGTACCAGAAGGTCAATCCTTCGTTTATTTTTTTTTAATGTTCTGGGGATACCTATATACTGAAAGGGGTGGCTGCAGTGTGCTGGGACTAACTATATACTGGGGGGCTGCATTGTTCTCGGGCTAGCTATATACTGGGATTACTGCAGTGATCTGCTGTTACCTTTATACTGGGGGATGGCTGCATTGTGCTGGGGCTACCTATATACTGAGAGGGAGGCTGCATTGTGCTGGGGCTACCTAGATACTCAGGAGGGGAGTCTGCATTGTGCTGGGGCTAGCTATATACTGGGGGGGTGCATTGTGCTGGGGCTTCCTATATACTCGGGGAGTGGCTGCATTGTGCTGGAGCTACCTATATACTCGGGGGATGGCTGCATTGTGCTGCAGCTACCTATATACTCGGGGGATGGCTGCATTCTGCTGCAGCTACCTTTATACTGAGAGGTGGTTGCTTCACTGAGTAGAGTAACTGCATTGTGCTGGGTCTAACTATATACAGGGGGTGGCTGCAGTGTGCTGAGGCTACCTAGATATTTGGGGGGAAGCAGCAGTTTGCTTCGGCTACTTATTGGTGGCTGCAGTGTCCTGGCTCCCTATATATTGAGGGGGGGATTGGAAGTTGAACACCTATAAACTGGGGACAGTGTGCATTGTAACCGGTAATTGGTACTGGTGCAGTGTTTTTGTATGAAGCTTGGTACTAGTCAGTAGCGTAACTAGGGGAAGCAGGGCCCCATAGCATGCTTCTGCATGGGGCCCCCTTCTCACTAAAGAAATATACATATTTGTATACTCACACATGCAAGTTATAATCACACATTTATACACACATATAGAGCATATATAGATCACATATGTTATATACATGTTATACTGTACAATGTGCAGCATAATTTGTATATACTGGTGCACATCCTCCACTCTTTAGTATGTCAGGTAATATGACGGGGCCCCCTGACACTGTGGGCCCCATAGCGGCTGCTATGGCTGCTACCACTGTAGTTACAGTACTAGTACTGTATTTATGTTTTGAACTTCCTCTTGGTGCTGTATTTATATACTAAGCTTTGTTCTGGTAAAATATATATCCTTTTTATATTGGTTTGTATATATATAAGCTCAGCAATGATATCATGGTGACAGCCGTGTACCTGCTATAGGCTGCAGCTGCTGCTCTAGCTACTGTGCAACTGCAAATGGCAAGTCAGTGCTGAGCCTCTGTATTAAAGCAGAGGCTGGAGATGTCCTGTATGAAAACAAATTAAATCCTGGACATCCACTTCAAGGGCTAATTCACATATGTACAGCCAGATTGATAGAAATATACCCTAAAAAAGAGCACCCGAGTCACAAACTCTGGCAGGAATAGGATCTGCTATATGTTTGGTGGCTCCGGCACTGATCCAGCATGGGGCAGTGGAATCCACAGCCGTTTGCATTTTAACAATGTCAGCATTCTGAATCCTTTCAGCAGTTTATATAAGTTTAATTCACATTACCTGCTCCCTGCCAGCAGCATGTAGTGAGTCTCCTCTTCTCCACACTCATACAGCTCCCCCATTCCTCCTGAGAGCTGGAAGGTGATTGGAGAGGTGCTTCCACCTGATCAGGGGAGTGGAGTATATAAACCCCTGCTGGGTGGAAGCACATGGTCAGAGTGAGAGACTCCGTCTTGGAGTCTGTCTCCTGCTAGAGTCTGCAGACAGAACCAGGCCTCAGGGTCTGTCTGCTACGCCATTGTCCTAATTCCAGGAACTTCAAGTGCCTTAGGCCTACTGCCTAGCCCAGAGACTTATGTCCAGAACTGCAGTTCCATCAGCCAGACTCAGTTACATCTGCACCAGCCAAGCCTGAATCTACTATCAGGCTTTGTGTAACCTTCCTGTGGACCAACTCTCCATGACTCTTCCAACTTAAGAATCTGCCGTTGCTTGCACAACGTTGCCTCTGTCTGATTCCTGGATATGGCTGCTTACCACCACGGGCTTCCCCATCCATCACCCAGGGATTCATCCTATAAATACCTCAGGGGTTGCCCGAGGGAGAAACCACTGCATCAACCTCTCCCTCCTTATTTCTTGCACACATCACCTGACGGAGACCTGCCAGGCAGTAGGTCAGCCCCTCGGTCCCCAAACCAAGCACCGTGACCACATCGTGCCCCAAGCCAAACTAGCCAGCCACTTCGGTATTCTGGGCCCCGGCTGCCTCCAGGCCTCCAAGAAAAGGGGGGATGGGGGATGTTGCATGAACATATAAAGTACAGAAATGATTCAGAATGCTGAGAAAGGCATTAATAAAATTAGCATAGCATTTTGAAAAATTCTCGATTTTCGAACTTCAAAATGTTATACTTTTTCCACACATAGTCATAACAGCAAATAAAACTTAATAACTAACATTCACTGAATGTCTAATTTATGTGGACATGGTTTTTTATGCATACTCTTATTTTTGTAGGATGTTATGGGCCTTTGAACGTTAGGTGCAATTTTTCACTTTTTCATAAAAAACGCAAAATCCTGCTATTGAGGGACCTGCTCAGGTTTCAAATCACTTTGAGAGGCCTAAATAAAAGTGAAACCCCATATTTTTTGCAACATGAAATGCACTTTACAAATATTTCATTTTAGTGAGTCATTAGCTTATTGATGAGATTTTATTAACTCTTGAATGTATGGGTGAAAAGAAAATTGTCAATTTTGGTTTCCTTTCTTTTTGTATTTTTTGGGGGTCATACACCGTTCACTAAAAATACTATATTATCTTTATTCTACAGATCACTACGATTACGGTGATACCTCATTTATATAGTTTTTCATTTATTTTTACAATTTTACTGGAAAAAAACTAATACAGAGGAAATCCCATTTGTTTATGCATCGCCATCTTTTCGGAGACGTAACCTTAATATTTTTTGGTTGACAGAGCTAGTTTAGGGCTTATTTTTTACGTGTTGAGTTGTCCTTTCAAGTGGTACCATTTTGTCGCACATAACTTTTTTTGATCACTTTTTAGAACATTTTTGTGAAGATTTTATGAAAAATTAACATTTTTGGCGAGTTTTTCGTGTTTTGTTTTTACGGCGTTCACCTAGCGGGCGATCAATGTTTCTGAGTTATTTGTACGGATTGTTACGGATGCAGCAATACCAAATATGTGGGGGGTTTTGGCGATTTTGTGTTTTTTTTACTTTATTACACGTGTCTAGGGAATGTTTGTGTTTAGGGGACTTTAACTTTATTTACCGTATATACTCGTGTATAAGCCAAATTTTTCAGCACAAAAAATGTGCTGAAAAACGTCCCCTCGGCTTATACACGAGTCAATGGACTTAATAAATAAACTTATATACTCACCCTCCGGTGGCCCCGACGCGCAGCGATGCTCCCCCGATGTCATCGCGGCTCCTCTTCTGGCCTCCCGGCTCCTCTTCTTGCTTCAGCACCCGTCTTCTGTCTTCTGTAACATCTTGCTGGGCGCCGCCATGTCTTTCTCCCGGACAGCGCCTAGTATGACATCAGCAGCGGTGCGTCATACTATGCGCCTGCCACCTGGGAGAGAACAATGGCGGCGCCCAGCACGATGTTAAATAAGACAGAAGACGGGTGAAGCAAGAAGAGGACCGGCTGTATACTACTGGGGGCAGGCTGGGGTGGCTGTATACTACTGGGAGCCGGCTGTATACTACTGGGGGCAGGCTGTATACTACTGGGAGCCGGCTGTATACTACTGGGGGCAGGCTGAATACTACTGGGGCAGGCTGTATGCTACTGGTGGCAGGCTGTACACTACTGGGGGCAGGCTGGGGTGGCTGTATACTACTGGGGGCAGGCTGGGGTGGTTGTATACTACTGGGGGCAGGCTGGGGTGGCTGTATACTACTGGGGGCAGGCTGGGGTGGCTGTATACTACTGGGAGTAGGCTGTATACTACTGGGGGCAGGCTGTATACTACTGGGGGCAGGCTGAACTGGCTGTATACTATAGGGGGCTGGCTGGCTATATACTGGGGGGGTCTGTGACCAATGCATTTCCCACCCTAGGCTTATACTCGAGTCAATAGGTTTCCCCAGTTTTTGGTGGTAAAATTAGGGGTCTCGGCTTTTAGAGACAGAGTGCCCAAACTGCAACCCCAAAACCTAATTACTTATCGCAAAGTGCCAGTACGGCAATTTAACCAGAAAACTGACGGTTTAGTTTAGAATCCAAGGACTGCCTGAGCTCGGATTTCAGCAGTCCTATACACACTGAAACACCACCTTTACACCATTTTACATCACATAAAAGAGTAATAAAAAGTTAACAAATGGTCACGCAGTCCTCAAAATGGTAGCAATGAAAACGGCTTATTAAGCAAAAAAAAAATCACACCTCCCCAGCTCCGTGCACTAAAGTTATTAGCGTCACAAGATGGCGAAACTATTTTCTTTTTCGTACACTGTTTTAATTATTGAAAAAGTATTAAAACGCAATAAAACCTACAAATCTGGTATCACTGTGATTTTAGCGGGCACAGTTTGTGCCGCAAGTTTGCCGGTTGCAGGCGGAGTTTTATGGGAGGTGCGGAAGCGGGCAGGAAATCAGCCTTACTGCTGATTAGAGATGAGCGAGCACTAAAATGCTCGGGTACTCGTTATTCGAGACGAACTTTTCCCGATGCTCGAGTGCTCGTTTCGAGTAACGAGCCCCATTGAAGTCAATGAGAGACTCGAGCATTTTTCAAGGGGACCAAGGCTCTGCACAGGGAAGCTTGGCCAAACACCTGGGAACCTCAGAAAAGGATGGAAACACCACTGGGTCTGTCACCTCATCATCCTCCAATCCCTCAGTCTGCTCCCCCCTCGGACTTCCTGCCCTGACAACAACTTCCCCACTGTCTGACAACCGTGTCTCCTCATCATCGGACACCTCTTTACACACTTCTTCCAGTACGTCAACAAGGTCATCATCACCCACAGACTGCGACTGGTGGAAAACCTGGGCATCGGAAAATTGCTCATCAGCAACCGGACAAGTGGTTTGTGACTGTGGGAAGGGTCCAGAAAACAGTTCCTCAGAGTATGCCGGTTCAAATGGCAAATTTTGCTGGGAGGGGGCAGACTGGGGGGGGAGGAGGCTGAGGTGCAGGAGCTGGAGGAGTGCCGATTTCGGTAAGTACCGGCACCAGCTCACCCTGAGCTGGTGCTCGGTACTTACAGCTCACCCCTGCCATTCTAAATGGTAGGTTTCCTTTAATAAAGCATAGATAAAAAAAGGTAAGTAGCAGGTGATAATACTACATATTGCCTGATGATGTCACAATATATGGTGGTTGGCGATGGTATCCAGAACTACATTATGACGTCACATTGTCTGATGGGTTTAGCCTTCCAATTCCGTATAGAATGTCACTTGCCTAGGAGAAGAGGAGATAGCGGTATCTCTGTGGCAGGATTCTATCAAAAGACTTAGTTTTTTGGTGATTTTACAAGAGTTTGGAGTGCTTTCAGCCATTTTTGGCATACAAACAAGAATGCCGAGGCGTTCTAGAAGAAGAACACGGGAGCGTCCATCAGCAGACCCCATGGCAGCCGAGGCTTTCCTGGAATGGCTGGAGGGGACACATGCACATGGCTGGAGGAGGCACATGCACATGGCTAGAGGGAGCACATGCACATGGCTGGAGGGAGCACATGCACATGGCTGGAAGGGAAACATGCACATGGCTGGAAGGGAAACATGCACATGGCTGGAGGGGCAAACATGCACATGGCTGGAGGGGACACATGCACATGGCTGGAGGGGACATATGCACATGGCTGGAAGGGACACATCCATATGGCTGGAGGAGATACATGCACATGGCTAGAGGGGACACATACACATGGCTGGAGGTGATACATGCACATGGCTGTAGGTGATACATGCACATGACTGGAGGGGATACATGCACATGGCTGTGTAGGTTTCCAGGCGCTTATCCTATAGGATGGGATTTGCCTGCACCAGCGCAATCAGACGCTCCATTGAGACAAATGGCATTCACTTGTCAACTTCAGGAAGGAAGGTCCACCCAGTGGTTCTGGTTCCCTGGATACTGCACGGATATATCTGGCAACATATGGTGCACAACCATATGCAGCAGGTATGTAAACCATATTTCTACATCCCCATAGTCTTCTATAGGGCATACGGAATTGAAATACATGAGAAAATAGGACATGCTCTATATTTTTTAATGGCTTGTGTACGGTACTGTATGGTACGGTGTAAACAACAGCAATGTAAATAGACGTATCGTCTACTGAAATGAATGTGGCCTTATGTATCTCATAAAAAAATGATATGGATAGCATACGGCCATTTCCTGAAAAGCAAACATGCCAAGAAAAAGAACCCCATGAGCGTCCATCAGCAGACCCCATGGCAGCCGCAGCTTTCCTGGATGACTCTCCTATAGCCAGCCGTACCCGGAGCAGATTGCGCCACCGGGAGAGAGGAATATCTCCGATGGACCAAGGCCCGCCAGAACGGAGGAGACGTACCACCTACAGGAGCCGTTCCCCTGTGAGATCTGGAGGTAGGAGTGCTGCACCCTCTAGCGGGCATCCTGAAGACTCCTTTCCTTCTATTAATGATGATGGACTTCGTTCTGACCCTGAGGAGCCATCATCATGTCCTATCTGTTTAGAGGACTATGCAGGAGGAGCACACATCGTCCAGCTTACCTGCTCACACGTGTTTCACAGACAATGCATCAGTCACTGGATGAGGGAAAGACATACCTGCCCGTTGTGTAGAGCAGAAATGGAAATGATGCCGGCCTTAATGGATTGTGTTGGATACATAAAAATTCTCAGAAATTTGACAACGCCTCAGCAAGGACCAATAATGATGTACTATGAGAACGAATGGCGAAATATCACCTTGTTATGAACGACCAATTTATAATACAACACCTGTATCTATTCATCTTACTCTCTCTCCTATCTACCCTTCCCCTATATATTTACCATTCCTCTATCTATCTATCTATCTATCTATCTATCTATCTATCTATCTATCTATCTATCTATCTATCTATCGTGTGTAATACAATATATAAATATGTTTTGAATTCAGAATTCTGTAGAATAAACTTCTGTTATGTGACTATGATTCTGTTTTAGTCTTTTTTCTCTGCTCTGTAATAAATTACAAATATTGCAAAAGTGGTTAACCCTCTATTAATTTTACCAAAGACTGGATTTTTAGCAGTAAATTTGCTTGAGCATCCATCTTAAAACTGGTACTAACATAATTGGTCCCATCATCTTTCAGCCAGGCCGGCACAAGCTGCTTAAAGGGTTGGCCATGTTTAGGCTTATTTTAAAACGGGTTCGAGAGGGGGGAGGGAGACTACCCATATACTGGAAGGGGTGGCTGAAGTGTGCCGGGACTAACTATATATTGGGTGGGCTGCATTGTGCTCGGGCTAGCTATATACTCGGGTGGCTGCAGTGTTCTGGTGCTACCTATATACTGGGAGATGGCTGCATTGTGCTTGGGCTACCTATATACTGGGGGAAGCTGCATTGTGCTAGAGCTACCAATATACTGGGGGGAGGCTGCATCGTGCTAGAGCTACCTATATACTCAGGGGTGGCTGCATTGTGCTGCGGCTACCTATATACTGAGAGGGGGTGACTTCAGTGTGTTGGGCTACTTATATACTGAGAGGGGGTAGCTTCAGCGTTCTGGAGCTACCTATATACTGAGGGGGTGACTGCATTGTGCTGGGGCTACCTATATTCTGGGGGGTGGCTGCAGTGTGCTGGGCTACCTATATACTGGGGGGTAGGCTGCAGTGTGGTGGGTATACCTATATACTGGGGGTGGTTGCAGTGTGCTGTTTCCTATATACTGGGGGGAGGCTGCAGTGGGTTGCGGCTACCTATTTACTGGTGGTGGCTGTAGTGTGCTGGGGCTACCTATATACTGGGGAGGTGGCTACATTGTGCTGAGGCTACCTATATACTTGGGGGGTTGGCAGTGTGCTGAACACCTATATACTGGGGACAGTGTACAGTGCAATCGGCAATGAAGTTTGGTTCTAGTATTTATGTATTGTACTCTTCAGCTATTAGTCACTGGTGGAAAACATTGCTCATTTACATACAAACCGCAACAATTTCAATTAATATGTCATTCAAATACATTGTAAAGCCTGATGGAATGAATGACGTATATGGGGGTTATTTATCATTGGTTTTCTTGGCCTTTTTGGCATAAAAATCAGTCGCATTGAGGTTTTTTGAGACTTTTCACTGATAAAAAGTCTCACAGGATTATTTACGCCGCCTCATTAATCTGGCATAAACATAGAACTACTGCTAATGCAACACCGTGCAAAGCCGGATTTTGCAAAAAGTCTCATAAAAAGTCTCACAGTTACTTCAGTCCCCTGCTGGTCTATGTGCTGGGATTTTTAAGCACATCTCATTTTTAAGAAAAATCTCAGACAGAAAATAGACCATAAGAACATGTATTAAAGGGCAAAAGACACTTTAATAAATCTGATGGGCAGCAGAGCTCCAAAAATAGATAAATAACTGTCCCAAGGAGCAGCCTAATGATAAATAACCCCCTATCTGTATATTTTGCTACTGAAATATGCAACATCCCCCTCCGGGGCCTTGCCTTTTCTTTGGGGCTTGGAGGCAGCGGGGGCCCAGAATACCGGAGTGGCTGCATTGGCGGTGGTGTTGCAAATAACTGGTTCTGGACACATAGCCACGGTTTGTCAATAGGGAGGACAAATGTTATTTAATTTTAAGTAATAATAATAATTCCTTTATTTACATAGGTCACATGCCAAATCGGTCCCTGTCCCCAATGAGGTTAACAATCTAATCAACCTACCTGTATGTTTTGGGGTGTTTGAGGAAACCGGAGGACCTGGATGAAACCCACAAAATATGGAGAGAACATACAAACTCTTTGCAGATGTTGACCTTGGGACTTGAACCCAGGACCCCAGCGTTGTAATGCTAACCACTAAGCCACCAATGTTGCAGATGGACCAAGGCCCGCCAGAACGGAGGAGACGTACCAACTACAGGAGCCGTTCCCCAGTGAGATCTGGAGGTAGGCGTGCTGCACCCTCTAGTGAGCACCCTGATGATCCTCCTCCTTCTATTAATGATGATGGACTTTGTGCTGACCCTGAGGAGCCATCATCATGTCCTATCTGTTTAGAGGACTATGTAGCAGGAGCACACACCTACCAGCTTACCTGCTCACACGTGTTTCACAGACATTGCATCATTCGCTGGATGAGGGAAGGAGATACCTGCCCGTTGTGTAGAGCAGAAATGGAAATGATGCCGGCCTGGATGGATGGTATTGGATTCATCGAAATCCTCAGAAGTTCCACAATGCCTCAGCAAGGGCGAATAAGGATGTACTATGAGAACCAATGGCGAAATATCACCTTGTTATGATTTATAACACACCATTATATATCAAGAAAGATCTCAAGTCATCACATCTCCTTCTGAGCCAGTGCAGCAGTTACTCTACCACCCGGACTGTATATACGGAGGCCTATCACCACTCTGTATCTATTTCATTCTAACTCTTTTCCTACTACCCTCTATCTACCCTTCCCCTATCTATTTACTCTTTATCTATCTATCTATTCATCTATATATCTATCTTACTATCTTTCTATCTTTCTATCTATCTATCTATCTTTCTATCTATCCTTTGTGTGTAATATAATATATTTACTGATCTGATCTGTTGAATGTCGAATTCAGTAGAATAAACTTCTATTATGTAACTATGATTCTGTTTTTAGTCTTATTTCTTTGAGCATAGAATAGTTATACATCTTGTAAAAGTGGTGACCCCTCTATGATTTCTGTGTATATCAAATCCCAAACAATCCCCCTCACAATGAACCCATCAAACAATTAGTTTTCATTACCAATTCCAGTGAGTCTTGTATTGCACTCCAGGAAACAGGTGAGTACCTAGGAAGGGAACCGATCCCCCTGGATAACTGTGTAATCAATCCTAGAACTTCAAACTTCGTAATTTGAATATTAAACATCCTTTTTATTGCGGCATAGTACAGGAATGGGTGATGTTTCTACAAAATGTCTTTTTCAAACATGGTAACAAGGTATAAAATTAGTATAATGTAAACATCATATCAAAAATGTGTCAAACGTATTACATTAAAGGGGTTTTCCCACAACCTTGCTAATCAGGGGGGTCTCAGACCCCCACAGATCATGAAAACGAGGTGTCCGATAGGGTCCCATGGACCCGTAGTGGAGCATATGACCGCGCATGACCAAGTGCTGCGCTCACCGATCTCCTTCAGATCCATAGAGGTAAATAGAGCAGAACGGTCATGCAGGGCAGTCTGCTCCATTAGTCTGACGGAACTACAAGGGGTCAGACGGACCCCTCGTTTTTGTGATCTGTGGGGGTCTCAGCACTGAGACCCCCACTAATCACCAAGTTAGGCCCTAACCTGTGGATAGGGTCGAACTTTTCTTCTTCAGATAACCCCTTAAGGAGAGGGACACATGTGTTTCCAAAGCAAGAAAACCGAAATCCGAATGTACAGTGCAACAAGGATTATGATATAGCAAAAAACAATATTTTGTGTATCCACGGCAACGTGTACCATTGTCCCATTTCAATATTCCCGTTCCTGAGGCACACTATTTACAGCTGTCACACTTTCACAAGGATTAGCAAGAGTGGGATCTCTCAACTGTGCCAAAATTATCTTGTGAGACCGCTAATTCAGGGGTATTGGAGCATATTTACTAAGAACAGTGCAGTCTGTACTATGTGCAGTTTGCCTGTGTATAGTGCAGGGTGCACCAGATTTATATGATTTCTGGCGCCCTTTCTTCATGAATCTGGCGCTCCCCGCACTGCTCCGCCAGAGTTCACCAACTTTTTTGGGGGTACCTTTACCATGGGGCGTGCAACACAATTCTATTGGACTTTGTATGTTAAATCTGGTGCACGGTCTGACTGCGCACCGGAACGCCCCCCTAATTTATGTCCCATGATGCCTAGTGCAGCCGCACCATAAAAGGGTTGTGGTGCAGGCACTTCTTAAATACCTGTGCAAGCAGTTTACACCTAAAACAACGTACAAAGTCGCCCCATTGTGATCAGGAGCTGGGGAAGGGGTATCATCTTTCTCTCCAGCTTTGACCTGTAAAGGAAATTTGTGACATCCATCATGCATTTCTGGAATAGCAGGGTATTTCTACAGTTTCTTTAGATGTCTGACCATTTCCCCAAAATTTCCAGGGTAATGGGAAATCATCTCCTGCGATCACATTGTGCATGAGATTTTTCATAACACCCAGATCATAAGAGACAGTTCCTACTACAGTCTCTATTGTAACACTGGCCAGAGGGTAATCCTTGGTATCCCCATGGATGTGAAGTACACACATATGCTTGTCCACCAGACTACCAGAATCAAGCAAAGCCTGGACCAGATAGTCATTCACCCTAACAGAGCTGACCTGAGGCTCAGTCTTTAGTCCAGGTGCCGCAGCACATACAGGCTCTGCAAACAACTAGTGACATCAACCAGCATCACACTCCATCAGCAATGAGAGGGCAATGGACAGCGATATGTCCTCACTCATGGTATCTCCAGCACTCTACTAGTCCTGATTTCTGACAATCTCCAAAAACAATTGAAACAGAGGTGGAGTGGTTTCCTGTAATCCTCTATATGATATAAATTAAATTTAAAGAATAACTGTAACTGGTAATAGATATACAAAACCTACTCAAAGAAAAAAACTGATTTACACAGAAAAAATTTGCTGTAAAGCATAAGACAAAAAACTTTATTTAGGTGTTTTCAGTAAAATCATACAATGAGAATAAAATACATAGAACAAACATTTTGACGCTGAGAGGGAATCAGCTGATGCTGGGGAAGAAGTCTAAAAACATCAAGGAAATGAATGAAAAATAGAGAGATATTTTGTAAATAAGTGAATGGAATCGGTCTAATGTGCCAAGAAAGGAAATAGTAGGATAAGAACAATAGTATACAGTGGAGTCATGTATGACAAGAGAAAATCCGTGTGACAAGTTCAGTCTAACCTAGGCACTAAGAGTACACAGCCTCCAAAATGGATGGACACCCCGACACGCGTTTCGGCACGCTGCCTTCGTCACCCCTTGACCCCCTGCTGGATTTAGTATGCAGGAGCGGAAACTACAAGTGTTATAGTGCAGAAAAGCATCGTGGGGAGTGATGTGAACAGTCCGACTTTGGCGCATGCGCAGCTAAGGCATCTTGGATAAGGGCACCAGGTATAGTTTAATTAAGCAGTGGAAGGTCATATGATGATGCAGACTTATTGCGCATGCGTGAATACACTTGAGAACACAAATCTGCAATATTGCAAATGGGCATATGGGAGGGGACTACTATATATAGCAAAAGGGAGACGTGCACTTAAGATGCCAGAACCCTCTAGCACTACGAAGCTATATTGTCAGTTATTTCTAACTCGGCTGTACTGAATCAGTAAATTACACCTCTGAATCCAAAGTAGGGAAATGTTCACATCATATACACTTAGGGGCATATTTATCAGGACCTCTGCACCACGTCAGTTTAGCTTATTGCTAGCACTTGCGATTATTTGCCCCAATCCGCCACTTTCACACAAGTGGGGTGTGTAGGGACGGTGCAGGAGGCTGGGAGTGGGGGTTGCGGGCGACAGTAATGCCCCACCCCGGCGCACTCACTGCTGCTGGCGACTTTTCACATGTTGCAGGCTGTGGTTATTAGAATAAACATTGCGCAGCAGGCTGCCCAATACATCAAGAGGCGGTTTCCCGAATCTTTCCGATTGCCGCCGGCTTTCATGCGACAGAAATCGGGGGTGTGGCCGTCGGAAAACCCGTCAGATTAAAAAAAAAAAAAAAAATTTTGTGTCGCAAAAATAGCACTCACATACACTGAGACGGGGAAGGTGAATTTCGACGGACTTCAGTGCAGCAGCGAGACCTAGTGGACATCGGGCGCACGACCTTAGTGAATCCCGGCAGAACCCGAATCAGCACCGGAGAACACGCGGCTGGATCGTGACTGGGCCGGGTAAGTAAATCTACCTCAATGTTTTCAAATTATATATTCATTCCAACTCCTTTCTATGTAAGATTTTAGTTCTATCACCACCCAGTCTCATTATAGGGACGTGATCAATTAAGCGCACTGTAAATTGAAATTCTCTATGTTTCGCTTCTGTACAATGTTTTGACACAGGCAGATCCATTCTTTTATTTCTGATGGACTGTCTGTGGTTGTTCAGTCTCAATTTGAGTTTCGTCATTTTCTCCCCTACATACCATAACTGGCATGGGCACTCACGGAGGTATATCACATATGTGGAGTTACATGTCAAATAATAATCAATAGTGTAACCTTTCCCTGTATGGGTATCCATTAATGTATTCCCTCTGATAATCATTTTACAATTAACACAATTAAGGCAGGGAAAACCTCCTTTTCTTTCCTTAAAGAGGAACGTTTGGACCTTCTTTTTTTCTTAACCTATATTTGATCTAACCAAACGGCAGGGGCGTAACTTGAGGGGGTGCAGAGGTTGCGGTCGCACCCGGGCCCAAGAGGTTTAGGGGGCCCTTATGATGTCACTTTCCCATATGAGAAGACTATTACTATAAACCCTACATTATAGTCAGGGGCCTGGCACAGACTTTTCACTGGGGCCCACCAGCTTCTAGTTACGCCACTGCCAAACGGCCCGTCAAATTGTCAACCCTCCTATATGAGAACAAAGGGGGATTTTGAATAACTCCTGGCTTTTTTAAGCCATCCCTTAACATAGGCCAATGATCACATTCAAAACTGCATGACAAAAGTCTGTATAAGTAGAGACAAAGGCCAGTCTAAAATGACAGAATCATGTACTATATATTAATGTCAGGTATAGAGATGAGCGAACATACTCGTCCGAGCTTGATGCTCGTTCGAGCATTAGCGTACTCGAAACTGCTCGTTGCTCGGACGAGTATTTCGCCAGCTCGAGAAAATGGCATCTCCCACCGTTTTGCTTTTTGGCGGCCAGAAACAGAGCCAATCACAAGCCAGGAGACTCTGCACTCCACCCAGCATGACGTGGTACCCTTACACGTCGATAGCAGTGGTTGGCTGGCCAGATCAGGTGACCCTGGGATAGACTAGCCCCTGCCCGCGCTGCTCGGATCATTCTGTGTCTGGATGCCGCTAGGGAGAGAGCTGCTGCTGGTCAGGGAAAGCGTTAGGGTGTTCTATTAGAATAGTGTTAGGCAGGAGTGATTCTACAAGAACCCAACAGTCCTTCTTAGGGCTACAATAACGTTTTATTTTCCTTTTTTTTGGTTTGCTTGTGGCTGGGCTTGCTGGCATTAGTAGTGCAGCTAGTACCATATTGTGAGTAATTTGCAGGGAGACTTGTGTTTAGCTCTTAGTGACACACATATCCACCTCAAACACCGAAGTGGGACAATTTATTAGGGGTTTGATTTGAATTAGGCAGAGTCTGCTGATTTATTTATTTTTTACATTTATTTCTCTTATAACTCAAACTCATCTGGCACAGCACAAAATCCAGTTGTGTGCTGTCAGTGTAGGTTAGAAACTATCCATAGCAATAGGATAGCATCGTTTTGGTTAAAAAAAAAAAAACACAAAAAACACACAAAAAAAATTTGAAGTTTACACTTTAATTTTGAAAATGTTTAACCCGAGGGCTAGGGGTAGAGGACGAGGGCGTGGACGTGGGCGTCCAACTACTGCAGGGGTCAGAGGCCGTGGTCCTGGGCGGGGTGAGACACCACCTGCTGATGAGGGAGCAGGGGAACGCCGCAGAGCTACACTCCCTAGGTTCATCATGTCTCAAATTACTGGGACTCGTGGTAGAGCACTGTTGAGGCCAGAACAGTGCGAAGAGGTGATGTTGTGGATTGCGGACAATGCTTCTAGCCATTTGTCCAAGAGTCAGTCTTCCACGCAGTCCACCCATGTCACCGAAATCAGCACTCCTCCAGCTCCTCCACCTCAGCCTCCTTCCCCCCAGTCTGCCCCCTCCCAGCAAAATTTGGCATTTGAACCGGCATACTCTGAGGAACTGTTTTCTGGACCCTTCCCACAGTCACAAACCACTTGTCCGGTTGCTGCTGAGCAATTTTCCGATGCCCAGGTTTTCCACCGGTCGCAGTCTGTGGGTGATGATGACATTATTGACGTAGTGGAAGAAGTGTGTAAAGATGTGTCGGACGATGAGGATACACGGTTGTCAGACAGTGGTGAAGTTGTTCTCAGGGCAGTAAGTCTGAGGGGGGAGCAGACTGAGGTATCGGAGGATGATGAAGTGACAGACCCAAGCTGGGTTGATAGGCCGGGTGAACACAGTGCTTCTGAGATGGAGGCGAGTCCTATAGCAGAACAGGTTGGAAGAGGCAGTGGTGGGGATAGATGGAGAGGCAGGGCCAGAGCTGGTGCATCAGCGCCAAATGTTGCCCGTAGTCAAGCTCCCGTGGCGAGGGCTAGATTTTCAGAATTTTGGAGGTTCTTTAAAGAAACACCGGATGACCGACGGACTGTGGTGTGCAACCTTTGCCAAACCAGGATCAGCAGGGGTTCCACCACTACTAGCTTAACTACCACCAGTATGCGCAGGCATATGAATGATAAACACTCCACTCAATGGCACCAAGCCCGTTCACCTCCGGCCGGGCACACCACTGCTCCTTCCCCTGTGTCATCTGCTAGTCAGCCCCCTGCCCAGGACCACGGCCAAAACACCTCCCGTGCGAAAACCCCATCTTCACCTCCACGATCCTCCACAGCATCCACCAGCGTTCAGCTCTCCATACCCCAGACGCTGGAGCGCAAAAGGAAGTATAGCGCAACCCACCCACACGCCCAAGCTCTCAATGTCCACATCTCCAAGTTGCTTAGCCTGGAGATGCTGCCCTATAGGCTAGTAGAGACCGAGGCCTTTCGAAACCTCATGGCAGCGGCCGCCCCTCGGTATTCGGTCCCCAGCCGCCACTACTTTTCCCGATG